>QEPC01005691.1:1097889-1144934 GCA_003113815.1 Sphenodon punctatus | reverse complement strand
GAGGTGATGTTGGTGGGGAGAGCGAGGAAGGTAGTGACCCCCCTGATTGGGGGGGTTTGCCCTCCTATAGCTCAGCAGGTTCAGAGTCTGGGGGTAATATTGGATGCAGATCTCCACCTGGAGCGGCAGGTGGAGGCAGTCGCGAAGGCTGCCTTCCACCAGTTGCATCTGGTGTAGAGGCTGTGTCCGTTCATCTCCGGCCCGGACCTGGCCTCCCTCATCCATGCCTTCGTCACCTCGAGGCTGGACTACTGCAACGCGCTCTACGTGGGGCTTCCCTTGTTCCTGGTTCGGAGGCTGCAGCTAGTGCAGAATGTGGTGGCTCGCCTCCTTTCAGGGACGGGTCGTCAGGAGCACATAACACCTGTGCTCCGGACTCGGCACTGGTTGCCAATAGCGAGCCGAGCCAGGTTCAAGATTTTGATCTATAAGGTCCTTCACGGTCTGGGCCCCTCGTACCTCAGGGACTGCCTCACCCTCCGTGCCTCAGAGCGGCTCCTTCGGTCTGTCAGTTGTGCCTTCCTGGAGGTCCCCCGCGTCAAGCGGGGGGCCACAATGGAGAAGGCATTCTCGGTGGCCGGGCCACACCTTTGGAACTCCCTCCTGGAGGAAGCTCGCCTGGTCTCGAGCCTTCTGACATCCTGGTGAAGTTGTAAAACCTGGCTGTTCACCCAGGCCTTTGGGGAGGGGGGGGTTAGAGGGTTTTATCTCCCCTACCCTATTTATTATTTGAGTGAGTTACTGGGCCCTGTTTTAATATTTGAATTGTATTGATGTGTTAATTGTTTTTAGATATATTTTATATGTATTGTTTTTATTGTTGTAAGCTGCTCCGAGCTGTTTCTAGGAGGGGGTGGGGTAAAAATCTAATGAATGAATGAAATGAAAATGATATTACTGCAACCTAATAAGCCCACAGCTTGGTTTTACATATCCCAGCTGCTGTTCTTTCTTTGAGATCAAACTGGAAAACTGATCTGGAGAGACAGGGAGGGGGTGGGAAGGGAGTCGTACCCCTTTGTAAGGGCAGGAGGAGTATGAATTTCCCATTGTTCCCGACGACCCTGTGAAACTGAAAGGCAGTTTCTACAGTCAGATAACTGTTCTACAGGGAAGGCCTCCCAAACTGGTCTTGCCTTGTAGATGGAATTTGTCCAGAATTTGGTCCCAAAGTGTGTGTTGAGTCTAATGAAAATAATGGCCCTGAGATCAGATTGCAAACATCCCTTAACACCACTCTGATATTTAAGGGCACCCACTTTAACGCCCCTTTAAACGGTTAGAATAACGTAAATAAAGGGAACTTAGCATGAAGCAGAATATGGCCAAACCAATCCTATTTACCAGGTTTCTTTGTTAAAAAATTGCCTACGGGTGTGTTTACACATAACATTAGCCAAGTAGCAATTAGCCCTTGCTCTTTGTTTGATGTTTGTGCAAACCCTCTGCTACTTGACCATTATTATTATTATTATTAGCAAGCATTTATATAGTGCAAGCAATGTACCTGGTGCTTTACAAAGTAATGGAATAGATGCGGTCCCATAGCTTAATATTCATCCCTCGTTCTTTGATAACCCATGTGACACTTCGTAGGTATGTACATAGAAGTTTCTAGTTTCACAGTAATATATCTTGTTTGTAACCCAATCAAATAAGTTCTGTCGTTTTAAGAATTAGCGCTCTTGTCATTGTATGTTAACAGTTGCCTTCCAGCCAGCTGAACATGATTTTCCTTTCTCATACTTGTTGTTGCCGTGCTCGCTCAAGATAACAAACCGCTTTGGAACATCAGCAGCCTTATTGAAGAAAGAATGTTCAGTGCAGAGTACAAACAAAATTCATACTCTGTGAACACATGCCAGTCAGAAGAGAGGGTATCGGTGCCCTAGGGGGCACAGCAGCTGTAGTGTGTCAATGTTCTGTGTTATAACAATTCAGGGAATTTTCTGAGATGGCTGGAACATCAACATTCCAAGTCTTATTTTACAGCAATTAACCTATTTAAATAGCTCCCCCAACTAGAGGTGTGCATGTCACTTTCATTATTACAATAACAAAAATTGTCATATCCATTATTACAATAACAAAAACAACTGAGAATAACCACAATAATGAAAACAACAACTGAGAATACCAATAACAGTAATGATATTGATATCAATACCAAAAACAATAACAAGAAAAAAACAACAATGTTGTTATCATTGTCATTGTTGTTAGTGCTGTGACAGTTGGGTTTTGGAGGGAAAATGTAGAGAGGGGAGGCGGGAGCAGACATCTCGGAGTCTTAGTAGGGTTGAACTCTTGAACTGTGCCTGTGTTGGGAGGGGCGAGCAGCTCAACGGTATCTGATGGATGTATCCCTGGCCAATGAGCAGCACAAGCAGGCCCCAGCAGTCTCATGGAACGCTGTGATTGCTCAATACCTGCTGCCTCCCACAACCAATCTGGGAGAGGGCACTTCAACCCTTTATAATGGGAGGGCCAGGTTTTTTCTCTCCGTTGTGTGAGAGCTCTGCTTGTCTGGTTGCGTTTACAGAACTGTGGTGCTGGCACATAAAAAATCCTCCCTAGTTCTCATTGTATTACTTATTTATTTATTAGGTATTCCCACAATACCTTTTCTTCCTCATACCCTATATTTTACCTTCTCCCTTTTCTTGCCCTTCTCCCCCATGTACATTATATAGAGATAGGTGGTAGTGTGTGTGTGTGTGTGGTGTGTGTGTGTGTATATATATATAGATAAGATTAGAATAGTTGTATAGATAATTGATAGATTCCTTTCCCCTTCCCCTGCCTCCCTTAGATTTAGATAAATATTAGTTATGCACAGGAATCAATGATGATACTGATACCAAAAATAAAATCTTTGTTTGAAATGGTATCCATAACAAAAATGATATCAAAAACAATACCAAAAATGATAACGACAATGGGCATTTTTAGACACATGTTAAAGTTCAAGATGTTTCAATCCTCTGGGTTTACAAGTCCACAAGTAAGTTCCAGATTTATTTTTCTCACACACACTGCCCTGAGGCAGTTCCTGGATGCATTCTTCACACAAATGCTACCCTGAGGCAGCCTAAAGTAGCCACAGCTGTAAATGTGACAGACTGTCATGGAAACAAAGTGACCACAGCTGCCTGGAGCAAAGCAGTTTACCAAGAGAACCTTTTACACACAAGTTCTGAGAGAAGTTTCATGCAGAAGTTCAAACATCTAGATGTTTAAGAACTGGATGAGTGATTTAAACACACAAAGTTCTGGATGTTACGGCAAACGTCCAGGAGAAATGTGTCTAAAAACACCCAATGAAAATGACATTGTTAATAACGATAATGAAAATTACATTTTTGAATAATGAAAAATGAAAACGACATGGGAGCCTGGTGCACACCCCTACCCCCAACATAATCTATTTAATGAAGAGAAAAAGAATTGCCATGCAAAATGACATTTGGGAGAAAGCCAAGCTAAAGATCTTAAATCTGGCTTAAGAGACAGTCCAGAACAAAAGCCTCTGTATACCACAAGTCTCCTACTTCAGGAGAGTTTGATGGTTCTTGTATACCTAGGTGCCTAAATGAAAAAGAGAGCAAGAATTTAAAAGGGTGTCTTCTGTTCTGGATAGCTGATCTTCCAAACTTTGAATGTTAGGTTGAAAGCCCTTGCTCAGAGAGCAGATGCCTTTTTCCCTGACTCAAGAATCATCTAGGAATAAAAGCCTAGTTGAATTTTTTGCCATAAAAGAAGTTCATTCAGCTTTTATGCAAGGGTCCTACTCTCTTCTGAATCTCTACACCCACCCCCTAGTCTGTCATTAAAATGTTAACAAGCGGTTGATCTTACCGATTGAGGAAAGGTAGTCTTATCCACAGTTGTAGAGCGTGACAAAAGGCATCCTCTCATTGTCCTGTCCTAGGGCTGTGGCTGAGTTTCAGTTCCAAGTAGATAGTTGGCCTCCACTTATATCAAATTTTCATACCTTCCATTAAAATACATTTGGGTTTCCCTGTGGCTGAGAAAAATACACTTTGTCCACCCCAAATTAGCATCATCTCAGTAATAACCCAAATAGAATTGTAGGGTTGGAATGTAGCTCGTGGTCATTTAGTCCAACCCTCAATATGCATTGCCATAAAAACTAAGGGGGCAATCCTATCTTTAAAGAAGCCAGTGGGGATCACCTTAAATAAATTGATTTTAACCTTTCCCAAATGATGTTATTCAATGCACAGGAGAGTGTACATGAAAGGAGAGTGTTCATTCTCTCTAATGTGCAAGGAGGACATATGCTGTACTATCAGAAAAGTTCACAGGATCGCTCCTTTTCTGCATATATGCAGTACAACATCAGTAGGCAATGAAGTAGTTAAGTGAGGGCTTGCTATTATCTATAAGAAAGGGTGTGAAAGAGGATTGTAACTTAACAAGGCTATAGCATTGGAGAAGCAGCACCTGTTCAGAACAACCCCTTAGGTATCCAAACTCTCTTGCAACTATATTGTGTGAACCAGTTAAGGTAGGCCACAGCTATCCTGGGGCTACATGGATAATTTAATATAATCCTGATCCAACACAGTGGTTTGGTTTTGTTCACTGGTGTAAATCATTGTTAGTCGCCAACATATCAAGACAATGAACCCCACCGCCTTTGACGATCAGAGGTCTCACCCTTGACCAACTTGACTAATGGCCATTTGTTCACTTATCTTCTAAGAACTTCTAAAATCTCTAATCCTTTAAAAAAAACAAACCACAATTCTACTATTGGCCTTCACCACATCCTCTGGCAAGGAGTTCCATAGTGTCTGGGTCAGGGAATGGGTCTGGTACATTCTATATGGGCTTAGAAGAGCAGGCTACGTTTTCATTAGGGAATGCCTGGAATACCATTTAGGAGCCAAATTGAGCTCAAGCTTGATTTCATTATTCAAGAACACAGGTAATTTTCTTTTACTCTTTAATTAAATCCCCCAATGAAACCACCTCATATAAACAGTATGAAAAAGGTTGTGATTTTGCTACAGGTCAAGTACCTGGGATGGAAAGATGTTTTTATTAATTTAAATTTTCTAGTAAGGCTGGGAGCTGTGAATGAAGCAGCATTTTTTTTTAACATAGAAAGTCTGCCACAGAACAAGAGCTCACTGTAGAAGTTGAAACCGAGTATGATTTGGTTTAGTAATTTATTTATATTTATTTATTTATTGAATTTATACCCCGCCCCTCCTGAACACAGTTCCGGCACGCTCTCTGAGTTAAAAACCAATTCTGTACCTTATTGAGCCTTCCTGATCCTAGAGATATATTTGGCTCTTATTTTTTCTTGGCAGGGCCACTGGTACTGTCCTGTATCAGTGTGGGCTGGTACTCCTTAGGTAGCAGATAGGAGATGTGACCTTGCCCACTGGGGCATTTTTTATTTTTTTTAAAGGGTCTCTTGCCCTCTTTCGAGGCTACCTTTCTGCACTGAAATGTGTCTGCCCCTCCCCTATAAGGATGTGCATGCTCCATATGAATGCTGAAGCTGTTCTGCAGGCAGCATGACTAAGTCGGTGCCTTTCTTACTATAACGAGCCTTGGGCAGTTTGGATTCAGCCACTGATTGGCGAGGCACTACATTTAGAGCCAGGTCAGGGTACAAAGGGCTTCTTTCCATGCAAAGCCCAGAGGATGTAATGGCCTTGGCAACCTTTACCTGGCTGGCATCCAAAAGATGGAAGGAGATAAAAGCTGAGACTGTAGTAAGTTTTACCATTGTTGTAAAGGCAATTGGGAATTGGATTTGGCCGGGTTGCCCTGCTGGATATTTATTGTGTAATATGTATTTTGGATCAAGGGAATTATAACCGCAATTGTTGCATGGGCTGTGGGTTATAAAGAATATTGAAATAGAGGGGGACATTTTGGGTATTTGTCCTTAGAACGACTGGAGATCATTTATTCTTTTATTTCATGCTCTGTAAACCCAGAGGTCCATATGATTGGTTGTTGTATGGTATGTGTTCTATTTCGAAAGGCTATAGCGGAAGCTGATGCCTAATAAAAAAATTTTTTTAAAAAAAGTAGGTGCCTTTGAAGCCCATCACTGCATCATGCAGCCAAGCAACATATTTTCCATCAAGAGTTAAGAGCATTAACCTCGCTGTCCTGGCCAAATTCCAAGGTGGGTAACTACATTTTCCTAGATTGCCCATACATTGCAGTTGAATACAACATCCTTCTGGACTTCCTTGCCTGAAACTCTGAGCTGATGCATGAGAAGGTGACGGGGCAGGTGATTTTGTATGAGAAGTTTCTAGTGGTATAACAGCTGCAGTTGTGTAAGACGCTCGGCTAGCAAAAAGCATGACAAATCCCAGCAAAAACAATATGCATCTATAGCCAAATCCTCAGCTAGGTGCCCAGACTGAGTATATGAATGCTTAATGTAGGGGACTAAAATGAGGAATCCTTCCCTGCATCCATCCACGTATCCACCTTGGAGCACAGAACCACCAAGGTACTCCAGCCCAGTGACTGAAACAGTGTTCAGCTGGCTGCTTCCTTCAGTGGGTGCTTTTTGATGGATGGCACCCACGCCTTTGCACCCAGGTGGCCCATCTGTGTAAAGGCAGGCTGTTGCATGTGCAGGAGGAGCAGAGGCAAAGCAGGCACCTTGTGTTTTGGGGGGCAGCTCTGCTGGCGGTGCTCTGGAACATCCCAGAGCACTGCCAACAGAGTGGCCCGCCTGAACTTGGGGCACTGACTGGAGTGGGAGCTGCAGCCTGTCTGCTCAGCAGATGGCCAATGCAGCTCCGCTCTCAGCCAGGGGTTGCCCCAGGCAATGCCATAGAACTGTGGGCAGCAGCCTAGCACGTTGGGCAATCCACCCAAGACTCTATGGTGTGGAGGAGGGGGGTGCTGTGAGCCGCGGCAACTGCCGGGTCTGTGTAAACCCAGGGCAGGCAGGGCTGCATGTTGGGGACATGGGCTGGTCACCCCCAGAGCAGGTCTGGAGGTGGCCAGCTCCGAGTCCATCTAAAGACACCCAGTAATCCCTGACTATCCCCATGAAGAAAGGTGTCCCAGAATTGTGGGGAGGAGACTGGGGGGTGCATAAGAGTGGCACCACTTCTGGGGTGGGAGGAAAGAGGAGTAAAGAGAGTGTTGCCAACTTTGAATGCAGACACAGTCCTCTCCACCCCAGTTTCCCTTTAGTTACACCCATGGAACACCACAGGGTCTACACAGAAGTGGAGCATCAGACCTAGTCCAGTCCTGCCTGATCCTTTAGTTCTGCTTAAGATGTGCACCGCTTATGGAGTTATATCCCTGCCTAACTGTTCCTTCCCATGACATAAAAGAACTGCACTGGACATGGAAGGGACAGGATTTGCTCCAAAGTACCCTACGCTGGCTGTTCCTTCCCAGTGTGGCCTAGTGGACAGCCAGTGTAGTCTAGTGAATAAGATATTAGATTTGGACCTCAGAGACCAAGTACTGTCTCAGCCATTTTTACACACTGGGTGGTTTGGGGCATGTCTCTATTTCTCAGCCTCCATTGTCCACCTGTACAATGGGAATAATAATTACCTACGTCACAGGGTCTTTGTGAAGGTAAAGTTGATAAGGATTGTAAAGCACTATATAAATGATAAATTATGATATTGTGGTAAAAGAAAAATAATGATACATTGTCCCAAATAAGGTTCCACTATTAGGAGTTGGGAGATAGCACAGAAGCTGATGCACACTTTGGAATCCCTACCAAGGCATGATTTCATTAAGTATGCACGGTCTAACGTGCAAGCAAAGGAAATAGCCAGACACTGCAGAAACAGGAAACAAAGCAGAGTCTTAACTAAAAAGGTGCTGGCGGGGAAGCAAGCTATTGTCCGAGCTTGGAGAATTTAAATCCCTCTGCTCTTTCTGATTGGTTTCCACAAGCTCAGCAAGTTGGCACGATCGAGAGACTGACTTGTTTGTTTGAAGAAAGGCCACTCGGAAATAGGAGAGCCAAGCACCACAGTCATTCAGTTAAGGGAGGTTAATGAGTGAATTCTTTAGCTCCCAGTGACCCCAAAAAGTGTTCCATTGTGAGTATTCTGTTCCTTCTGTTTCTAATATTCGATTCCATTTTTCAGTTAAGGCTCTACATTTCTATGCTCTATTATTAAGAGTGTGTTTTTCCTGGAGAGTTGGCTCATCTTAAGAACTAACAAAGTTACTGTTGTGCCCAATGCAAATTGAGTGGCATCTGTGTAATGCATCTATTTTCTTTTCTCTGGTGCTCCCCTCAGCCCCCTTTTTTGTGTGTTTACCATAACTTAAGGTAAGATGAGTTTGATACATACATCACAAATCTAAAACTAGGGATGGTGTGCTCAGTTAAGACACCACCATGACATAACCTTATGGACAGGGACAGTACCTTAAAAAGCCCGAGACTTTGGTCAGTACATAAAATGCATCTTAGTATTTGAAAAACCCTCCCCTCCACCACTTTATTTTTTTTTTAATGTGAGAAAGGATTAGGGCCTAGGAAACACTGGATGTAATGTACAATTATCTCCCAAAAGGTTTAGCTAGAAAGTAAGGCTTAAGAATGGGTCTCCTAAAGTGTGAAGGGATTAATCTGCCTACTAGTCAGCCATAATTGTTGCAGGAGGAGCTAAGAGGAGATTTCATCCAGGGGGGTGGGGATGAATCCCCCACTGCCTGCCTGGTCAGGACAATGCACTACTGACAAGAAAAAAAATAAATCCACATAATAATGAGATACCTCTTAGCGACCTGGCAGGTTACTTTTGAAGGAAGGGAGATGTCAGGAGAACAATTAAAATGCACAAATGCATGCATGCAATAAAGAGTACAGGTGGGTGAGGAGTCTTGTGTGAATGCAGCCAGAGAGACCTGGGCTTCTGGAATCGAGGCCACTGAAACTGTGGTATGCTAAGATATGAGTCCTCCTTGTAGCTGAGAAATTTGCCTTTGTCCCGGTAATCAATTACAAGGATGAGGAAGGATAGATATTTAGAAATATGAATCCTATTCTTGTCTAATGCAGAGAACACAAGGTCAGCAGCCAAAACAGCTGAGTCCCTAGCCAGATTCTTTTAATATTAATGAATGACTATAAATTATCCAAGCTACCCTGTTTTATCTGTTGTTTTTCTACACAAGAATCTGTATATTGTTAAGCTGTACTAACACCAGATCATATTATCTATATATGCTCTGTTTATGTCTGTCTTTCTCTAGTTGTGGACTAAATTAAAAAAATTAACAAGTATTAGCATTCAGAATGTTAATTACAGAAACAACTACAATGTTAAGATAAAAATGTTCTCAGAGATTATTGTAGCAGTTGATTGCCATTGGATAGGGAATTATTTTTCTAAATTTACTTGGCTGGAATATCATCGGTCATTAACCGCAATCCCTATATCTATATGCATTTCCTTCATTTTTAACTTAATAGTGACCCTTGTTTCATCTAAGGTCATCAACACCTACAAGCCCATCATTAATCTTCAAGAAATGCCCTGTGCCTCCATTTTTATTGTTTATATTTATAGACCTCTATATAACCTGTACTGACTGGAATCCACAAGGGAAGCATAAAAGCCTAGCCACAAATTATGAAGCCCACCCTCCTTCACCGTCTTTTTATTGACTTTCACCATTCGCTACCGTACATGAAGACACCTTTGTCCTAGAGGAGGAAACAAAATACTAAATTTAAACCAAAAATAACATGCAATTCCAGTAGTGATTAGGAATCACTGGGAGTTTGATATCTCTGACACAGCTTCAAGGACCATGTCATAAACACCAGTTTTTAGAGAGGTCTCCAATGGACTCAAATGTATCTTACTGTTAAAAAATATATAATTGTATGATCAGAGTGGAAATAGATCTCTGTGGTAAATATCATATCTGCTGATATTGCCCATTTCAAACTGGGTCCAGTGAAATCAATACGAACTGCTATTTGGCTCCTGCTTTGTTTCTGGAAACAAATATCCGCTTTGATTATTTCAATCTCTTTGCTTGGTTGCTTTGTTTCTGCATGACTAGGGCTACTATGCATTAAACAACATAACCAAAATACCAAAGTGGCCAAAATGGGTGTTTTTAGACGGACGGCTGTCCTGGTGCTAGTCACAGTAGCCTATTTCACCCCCAAGTAACCCATCTGTCTAACGGCAGCTGCCAGATGTGCAAACAGAACAAACTGCGCCTGCTCTAGGGCAGCCCTGCCGGCGGCGCTCCAGAACACCCCAGAGCACTGCCGGCATAGGGGGCTGGCCAAACCCGGGGCAGTAGCCTGAAGCGGCACAATGGTTCATCTAAAGCATAGACCCATGCTGCTGCTTCGCTTCCAGCTGGCCAGTACCCCCAGCAACACTATCACATTGTGGATGCTCAAGCCTGCAGCTCTATGGTGTACCGGGGTGCTGCACGGGTGGACTGCAGGCTGGGGAACCCACCAGGCCTGTCTGATCTGGACCCAGGTGGGGCTGGGAGTGAGCGGATGTAGGGGTTCACCCTGGCAGCAGCTCCAGGAGTGAGTAGCCATGCATCTGTCTGAAAACACCCTATGATTGACATCACCCAAATTAAATAACCAAATAAACAGACGTACAAATATAGTTTCTGTTAATAATTATTTGTAATGGATATTTATTTGTGGGCTATTCAATCATATTCACAAATACAAAAACACCAGTTCTTTTCAGCTGCAGGTATGATCCCAACCTATAAGTGTTTATTCACCTCTACTACTTAATACAGAAAAGTCCAAAGCAAACCACCAATGTAAGTGCTCTATACACAGGAATTATCACAGACTACTACACATGCAGGAGGAGGGAGACAAAAAGCAGGGAAATTATTAGACTAACTTCTGCTAGTAAGTGTGTGCAAGCGTCTCAAGGTCACTGGAAGGTGTCCCAAGGTGCACTTTGGGTGGGAAGGTGCACCTGGAAAAATCAAAATCTTGCTCGCACACCAACAGAAGTTGGTTCATCTTGGCTACTGTTGTCTCTGTCCTACTTGGGACCAGCACAGCAAGCACAGTGTGTACCACATATGCAGGAAGGAGACAGATGTCATTTTAATCTTGATCAAGCAAGTTTCACAATAGTTGTAAAGCAAAGCAAAAGCTTCCACGTCAACCTTCATTCTTTTCAGTAAACTTGTTTAAAATCAAAATGAACAAATGTACCAGGCAAGATGTTACAATGTAGCTTCCAAACAAGGAGGGTGAAATGGGCATGCCTGGAAAATTACACCGCCAACATCAACAGCTCAATTCAAATCTCATTGGCATCAAAGGAAGTCTTTCCATGTACTTGAATGGATTTTCACATAAATAAATACCATGCTTCTGAACCTGATGGCTATTGGCTTCCCAGGCATCCACAATCTCTACATCTTTGATAATCATACATATTAATACTGGCTGCACAATGAGCCTCCTCTGAACATGAATAAGGTGCAGTCCTTCATCCATTAATGTCAATGTTCCAGCTCCCATTGACTTTAATGGATGGAGGATTGTGTCCTTAGGGATAGGATGGTAAGCCTGACAGCGTTGGGTCGGATTTTCAAAAGCTCAGCGTCCCACAGCTTCCATAGAGGCTCCTAGATAATAGCCAGATTTTCAAAAGTGCTCTGTTCTGATTTAGACACCTAAAGGAAGTAGCCTGGCTTTTAAAAGGGCATAGCATCCAACAGCTCTCACTGAGAATAATGGGGGCTGCTGCAGTCAGGAGCTGTTCTGAAAACATTGCCATTCTTCTGGGTGCTTAAATGGAGCCATATTTTCAAAAGTGCACTGCTTCCAAGTGTCTATACTATCATGGAGGGGGAACAAAATGTGTTCCAGATAAGTTTCCTTTGAGTGGCAGAAAGAGTGCACATTCAGAACACTAATCTATCATTTCTTGACTTCTCAGCTAGGACTCCTGACCCTGTTAAGAGGTCTGAACAAAGGTGCTTTAGCCATAGATTTCTGAATCTGCTCCACTTTCACAATTCTTTTCAAAACACTCATCAAAAAATCATGGAGAGAGAGGGAAAAACAAAATGGCACACAGGTGAAGCATGATTGTTCTCTTTTTCATAGGAACTAAGGTAAAAAGTCTCCCTTAAGGTCCAGCTGTGCATATTCTAGGGCAGACTCTGGCTATAAGATATTCTAAAAGGGGGTATCTAACATATGAAGATCCTAACTGAAGTATGCAAACAGAGGAAAACTATAGGAAAAAGTAGAGCAAAATTCAGCTCTCTCTGGCTTGGTTTTATAGCATAAGCCTGTTGCAGCCATATGTAGAACTTTGTTGGAGTGTCAGCTTTCAGGTCACAGAATCATGGACTTGCAGTAGAGACATGGGTTCAATGGGATGTAAAATGGGATGTGGAATTAGTTTCACCAATTCTTGGAAACTCCGGTTTCTTTCATACAAGTCATTTACTTTCAGGCTGTTTTTAAACAACCGCATTATACCATTCCTAGCTCGTTCTGACGCGACTTGTTAGAATGACATTGTCATAATCAGTCCAGTTTCTGTGGCTAGATGACCACTGTTGTGATGTTCTATTAGAATATTAAGTTCCCAGATGTCTAAAGGATTAGAATGTTTTTACCTGTACAGATGTTTAAAAGGCATGTTTTTAAATGATACATTTCGAACATTCTAGGGGGCTTTATGTTGTTCTGAAGGCGATTATCTAGGTAGTTGGACTATTAAAAATGGTGATGCTTCCAGGTTTTAGAACGTTTTTGTAAAACACCCTTTTCAAGGTTTTATCAAAACGTTCCAAATGAAAATGTTATACAACACTCATTTTTACCATCTGCACAGGTAGAACATTCTAATCCGTTTATTTAATTTATTTATTTATTTTATTTGGATTTCTTAGCCGCCGCCTCCTGCCACAGCAGCTCGGGGTGACTTACAACATAATAAAATACAATAAAAACACACATATTAAAATATAATTTATATAATTGAATTTATAAAATTAGACATCCAGGAACTTTCCTTTGTGTTCAGGAACTTAATACTCTAACGTAACAGTGGTCATTTAGCCATAGAAATGAGAATGATTATGACAATGATGTCATTCTGACAGGTCAGGTAAGAACAAGTTCAGAACAGTATAGTGTGGTCACTTAAAACAGCCAATTACTGTTGTATAATGTTCTTCATTTAGAACATTTTGATAAAACCTTGGAAAATTTGTTTTACCAAAACAATCTGAAACTTGGAAGCAAGCCAGAAGCATCACAATTTTTAATGTTCCAACTATCCAGACAATCAGAATGTCATAAAATCCCTTAGAATGTTCTAAATGTATCATTTTAAAGCAGCCTCAGTCCCTGTTTCAGGGATCTTCCCCTCAGTCCTGTGACTAGAGCTGGAACAAGTAGCCACTCCTATCTGTTATCAAGTATCTGGTTGGATTGCAGATGGTATCCAGTGGCTGTCTTGTTAACTGGATTACTGCTTACCGCATTACTGTTTGACCGTTTTTGTTTTGTTTGGGGATTTTTTTTTTACTTCCTTCCTCAATCTGAACTGGTTTGGTTAGGTTTATACAGTAACACAGTAAACAATAATGCAGTACGGCAATATCCAATTAACAGGATAGCCACTGGATACTAAGCCAGATACCATGCAACATCTGAACAGATAGCTGATAGTAGTGGTTACTTGTTTCTGCTCTAGCTGAAGCACCAAATCGGTTTGGTGGTTAACCTCAGCGCTTACCGGATAACCACTAAGCTATCTGGAATACCACATATTAACCTTGGATAATTTTTTTGAAATCCATTTCAGCTTTATCCCTGACCTGGAGGCGGCTCTTCATAATTCCCCTTCTCTGGGTTTCCTCTGTGGTCTTTCAAGCAAGGCTCCCAGCCTTGCTTCCAAGGTCATCTAAACCACACAGCCCTGCCCCAATCAGTTTCTTCACCTGGGGATCTAGTAATTAAACCCATTGGGTCACGCTCCTGGAGCAGTTATATCAGACGCTCACCCAGATATAAAACTATCTGCTGAAGCCTCTCTTGGCAGCAGTCAAGGTACTGGGCAACAAGACCTGTGTTGGCAGAGCCCATTTCTGCCAGATGTAGGGTTGCCACCTCTTGTGGTATGACTTTGAGACTCCCATAGACCAAAATGGGAGTCTCGGGGTCAAACCTCATGAAGTGGCAACCCTAACCAGATGCAAAGTACCTTCCATGAAGTGTTGGTCATCTCCATTAATTTGAATGGGCCAGATTCTTCTCTCAGTTATACTGGTGTAAATCTAGAGTAAATCTCCATTTATATTGTAAATAAGAGCAGAATTTTTCATGATGACTTTAATGGGAGTGGAATGCAGATAGAGCAGAGAATTGACAGAAATGGCTCCTTGACAGTCAAATGGTCCAGCTGACGCTCTGGCAGGTGTGCTGCTTCTGATACACTCTTAAAGCTTTGTGTTCTTTTCCTGCCTTTCAGCTAGCTGCTTCTCCTATTCCCACTGGGCCTGCTTTATTATAGTTTTACGTTTGACTTCCCTAAATTTAATTTTGCATTAGCTTTCCAGAGTTTAAGCTCGTTTCTGTTTTCCTCATTTGGACTCACTTTTTTTAAAGGATGCCTTTTTGCCTTTTATTTTTATTTTATTGACTTTTTGTCTTTATGTTGCTGTTTAGCTATGCTGGCATTAACAATATACAAAGATTTAGGATAATGATATTCATTCTCCAAATCACATTAAGATGAGTCATATTTAGTGCTCTAAAGGTCAAAATCGAATGCCCTCTGAAAAAGAACAGGCCCTAAATTCCCAGCATGGTTCAAGATACTTTAATGTTATTAACTCAGTGTGGCATAGCTTTCCTCAGTCCAAGTGTCAGAAATGCCAATGAAGCAATTTAATATTCTGATTTAATATAATTGTGACAGTCACCGCTTTGTGCACACTTCGCAGTCCAACCACCAAGGCTAATGATCCCCCCAAAAGGAATGGTTCTTGTAGAGGAAGTGGCAGATCTGCCAGGGATGGGTAAACACTGGCAGTCTGGAAAACACAGTGGGTTTCAAGTTCATTTCCTTTCTATGCCAGGGAAGGTTCTTAGTCAAAAACAAATCTATTTATCACTTCCTGACTCTGATGTTGGGCAGGGTATCCTGCTGCAGGGTGGAACATCAGATTGTTCAAGGAAAACACTGGCCTTCATCCAGCGGAAATTTCATATTTTGTGGAGGCTGCTGCCATTCTGCAGTGATTCACATGCTTCAGCAGCACTAGATACAGGGGGAAAGAATGTGCTTTTTCATCCCAAAAGACATGGCTATGACTATAGCTATTTATAAGCCCTCCAATACATGGCTCTTGCCACTATTTTCTTGTAACAAATGTCATATACATTTAGAATATTTTCTAAATATAGAATATTTTCTATTAAGGTAAAATAAGTTTATTGTCTGTTTTAAAATGACTAATATCATGGAGGTAAGCTAGTTTGTGGATAATGCATTAGAGATGAGCTTGGATGTAACTGACTTTTTTATTCAAAATCTTTGGCCATAACATGGGTCCCTGCCCATAAGCAACTGTTCATTTACCCCGTCAATGGCAATTGTTAGATGGCGTTGATGGGGAAAACACAGTGAACACAGGTCCCTGCTTATGGGTTTCCTAATAGCTTCTGATGCATCCTCTATTAAGAACATAAGTAGTGCCATACTGAGTGAGACCAATGGTCCATCAAGTCCAGCATCCTGTCCTCTGACAGCGGCCAATCTCAATCGCGTGGCAGAAGAACCAACAGTTACAATGGGCAATCCATTCCTCGTTGTTCACTCCCAGCTCCCGACAGTAAGAAGTTCATCCCGTAAGCTATTTGGTTAATTAATAGCCATTAATTTACCTACTCTCCAAGAACTTATCCAGTCTTTTTTTAAACCCAGCTATACTACTGGCCTTGATAACTTCCTCTGGCAACAAATTCCTTAAGTTAATTATTCGTTGAGTGAAAAATTACTTCCTTTTATTTGTGTTAAATCTGCCGGCAGCTAGTTTCATGGAGTGTCCCCTAGTTCTAGTACTATTTGAGAGGGTAAATAACTGTTTTTTATCTATTCGTTCCATACCACTCAAGATTTTATAAACCTCTATCATGTCCCCTCTCAGTCTTCTCTAAGCTGAAGACACCCAACTTATCAAGCCTCTCTTTGTACGGAAGCCATTCCATACCCTTGATCATTCTTGTTGCCCTTCTCTTACCTTTTCTAGTTTAGCTATGTCTTTTTTGAGATGGGGTGACCAGAACTGCACACAATATTCCACATGCGGTCGCACCATTGATTTGTATAGAGGCATTATAATAGCCTCAGTTTTATTCTCTATCCCTTTTCGAATAACTTCTAACATTCTGTTTGCTTTTTTTACTGCTGCAATGACCTCGGTCTCGCAATTATTAATAAATTACTTACTTACTGCTGCTGCACACTGGGCTGAGGATTTCAGTGTATTGATCCACCTTACTATACTAATGGTAAAGGTTCTGGACTTGGACCAAAGTTCAAATCCCAAGTCCATCATAAACTCACTGGGTGACCTTAGACAAGTCACTGTGTCTCAGCCTCAGTTCCCCGTCTGCAAAATGGGAATGTGTGTGCATGTCTCTACCTAAGTTCCCTTTGTCCATCCTAGATTGTGAGCTCCTCGTAGCAGGGACCTGTTCCCAAATACAGCTGTTCAGTGCCAGACACATTGCTGGTGCTATATAAGGCTGCTTGCCCATGTTACACAATCTCGCATTAATTTTTATCTAATGTGAGATTGTGTAACGTGGGAATGCCCTTTTCCTCAGTTGTTTCAACTCACGTTGAAATGCTTCAACAATTTCAACTCATGTGAGTGACAGGGCTGGATTAACATTAAACTTGAATGTGTGCATGTAAATTTAATGTTAATTAAACACACCTTCAAATTTTGACTGGTGTGCGTCCCCTTTGCCAAAAACTGCTAGCATGGAACCTCCTTCCCTTCTCTCTCCCCTGGACACTAGCAGCGCTTGACAAAGGGGCTTTGCCTGGGTGCCACTTTCCGTGGGGGGGGGTGCCTTGTGAGAGAGGGGTTGGGGACCCATACCCAAGTCTCCCGTCCCACAGGGAACCCCCTAGGGAAGTTGGGCCCTGGCAAAGCCCCTTTCCCCGCGCTGCTACTGTCAGGCAGGGAGAGAAAGGAGGGATGGTCTCTGCCTCTCCACCCAGCTAGCAGCCCTCAGCAAAAGAGCTTTGCCTGGGCACCACTTCCCTAGAGGGAAGTGGTGCCCAGGCAAAGCCCCTTTGTCAAGCGCTGCTAGTGTCCAGGGGAGAGAGAAGGGAAGGAGGTTCCATGCTAGCAGTGTTTGGCAAGAGACTGGGGTACAGATCCCCAACCACCCCCCCAGGGAACCCCTTAGGGAAGTAGCACCCAGGCAAAGCCCTTTGCCGAGCACAGCTAGAGGCGTGAATCCTCCCTCCGTTCTCTCCCCGCCTGACGCTAGTAGCGCTGGGCAAAGTGTGGGGGGGCACCGCTTCCCTAGGGGGTTCCCTGGGGGACCAGGGCATGGGTCCCCAAACCCTCCTCTACCAGGGAACCCCCTAGGGAAGCAGCACACCCCCCCCTTTGCCTAGCGATGCTACTAGTGTCAGACGGGGAGAGAAGGGAGGATCCATGCCTCTCCAGCCAGCTAGCAACACTCAGCAAAGGGGCTTTGCCTGGGCACTGCTTCCCTAGGGGGCTCTCTGGCAGGGGAGACTGGGATATGGGTCCTCAAACACCCCCCACAGTGTCCCCACTCCCCCACCAGGGGTTCCCCAGAGGGGGGAGTGTAACATGAGCATGCATCTGCTATTTTTAATAACGGATCCAAACCACGGATTAAATTAAAGTGAGCATGCACAGCCATGCTGCAATCTCACATTAGTTTTGTTTCTTCATGAGATTCAATCTTGCGTGAAAACCCAAACATGGCCAAGCAGTATAGATTAAGGTAATTGATTATGCGTAGCCATAGGTCATAGCAATAAACGAATAAGAACAGAATACAGTACAATACAAACAAGCAGTCCTAAACCTAGGTCTTTGATCTTCCCAAGAGTCAACCCAAGACCTGTGCTGATTCCCATTGACACAGATATTGTAAGTTCAGCATAGTCAGTCAGAATTTTCAGCATTCCCATACAACTAAACTCAAACTCAGCCTCAGCCCAGGCAGAGTTGGCTATTACAACAAAGAGTATAAGTAATAATAATTCAGAAATCCTATCCTAGCCTCTTTTTTTTTTATCCTCTGCCTTCTGTTTGATCCAGATCTCCCCTTCATACCCATACTTGCATCCTCTCTAGCACTCATGGTTTGACCCATTGGATGCACCCGTGAAAATCTTTTCTTCACCCCCATTTGCATATATTTCCCCTCCCAGTCATCCCCCACCATTACTGAATATTGCAGCAATTTAAGTGTCTCATTTCCACTTCTGTCAAGTCCAAACTTTTATTTAATTCAGTACTTTCCCCTCTGAGTGGCTGTTAGTTTGGATATTTATCCAGTGATGGCTCGTGGACTGTGGGCACAGCCAGCAGGAGGTAGGGCCCGCATTAAGATTTCACTCTTGCATGATCAATGGAATAGAATACAATAAAGGGGGGATGGGGGGACGTGTAGAACAAAAAACTACACCATGGTGGTGGCATGCAATAGTGAGCAAAATGCGAAGTTCCGTGTGAAAAAAGGAAAAACTAGTATTTGCTCCAGTAGATCAGGTCCTAGGAAAGAAAGAAAAAAAAACCTGGCAGCTCAAGGTTTCAAGTCTGTTTTAAATAAGGAGACATTATATGTATTCCTGATTTGTTTCACTTTTTTAAATTGCTTTTTTTAAAAAGAAGTAGCCACTCAGGAATATACCAGGGATGTGAGGAAAGCTTCAGGAGAAGTTGTGACACCCAATATATATATATATATATATATATATATATATATATATATATATACACGAGAGAATCCACATAAGGGAAATCTTTACATGTGTCCTGACTGGGAAATACTACAGGGTGAGCTCAGCTCTCAGTACCCACCAGAGAATTCACCCTCCCCGAGAAAGAACGTAACTGTGGGGAAACATTTAGTGTGAACTTCAGTCTTAGGCCCTTTTCAAATGGTCCAGGAAGAGCCGCAGTGCGGGGGGCGGGGGATGGGTGTGCACGACGGTGTGTGTGTGCCATGTCATATGGACGCACACCCATCTCCACCCACCTACACCGATCTCCACACATTGAGGCAGCTCCGTTTTGTCCGGTGCCTCCATGGGTGGGAGATGAGTGGAGCACAAGAGCGCACATGCACCACCACAGCTGTCACATAGACGCCTCCCCCCATCCAAGTAGTCGCACACATGGGTGGGGGAGGGCATCTCGCGTGAAAAGGGCCTTAGTATGCATGACAGTTCCCTCATTCCAACCCCCACCTCAGCTGTGTTGGGAGAGAGAAGGGCTGCAACAGGGCAAAGCTCATGAAGACTGTAGGCCCTTTAAGAGATTGCAGTTAACACCTGCATGTGAGTTGTGCTGCAGGTGCATGACCAGGAGGAGGATAGCACTTAATGAATGAGCAACTGTAGGAGGGGGCTGCTTTAGCCAGCAATGCAGGGTTGAAGCAGAGAGCAGTGTAGTGCTACAGATGTTGCTGAGGAAGCAGAACTGGGTGAAGCTGCTCTTCCTGATGATTGGTGTGCTTGTGGCACAGAAGAGGAGCCCTGCCTAAAGGACTACAGACAGTGAAAGATGTTTGGCCTTCTGGACAGTCAGTAGCCTACCAAAGGATTATGAGTGACTGGGCTTGAGATACAGTGGGTATGTTTGCCTGTGCTAAGGCTTGTTGAAGACAGGAGCTTGCAGCACTCACCCAGGTGCCTTGGGGCTAATGAGAGACTGGAGTTTGCTAGAAGCTGCAAGAGGGACTGTGGTCAGCTGAGAGGGCTTGAACCAAGAAGACGGTGTCCAGGCCTGAACTGGACATTTCTATGCAACTGGACTTACATGATTTCCCCGTAACTGGGATTAGAAATGCAGCACCATTGGTGTGGCTTAGTAGCTAAGCTTTTGGTCTACCATACTTTTTGGTAAAGTCTTCTGCCCCATGATACCTCTTCTAGTTATGCTCTTGTGATAGGGCAGCACCTACTTGTGATAAATGTTGTCAGAATTCAGCCCAAAGCTGGACCAGGTCGGCAGAGCACACTTGACAGTGCGCCGACAAGCTTCAATCATGTGCGTAGAGCCTTTCAGATGTCATCAACCACGCACATGCTTCACATTTGCATCCCGCTGCCAGCACTTGTAAGTGCTCTTCACCACACGTCTGAAAGAGTCCAAAGTAGTTTATCTCTTATTGGACCAAATTTTGTTGGTGGAAATGTGCAAGCTTTCGGACCACATAGGGTTCTTCTTCAGGCAAGTAGGATGCCCAGTCACCCAATCTTGCAAGATCCTCCTGCAGTTCTTCACAGTCCACTCAGGTTTTAACCACCTTGAATAACTTCATAGAGAAAGTAGGGTTTGCCGTGTTGGTCACCTGCAAATTTGATCACCTCACTTTTTAGTCCTTTTTCCCAGATCATTAATAAATATATTAAACAGCACCAGTCCCAGTACAGATCACTAGGCACACCACTTCTCTCCATTACAAAAACTGACCATTTAGTCCTACTCTTTGCTTCTTATCTTTTAACCATTTACCGATCCACAATAAGACACTGCCTCCTATCCCATGACAATTTAATTTCCTCAAGAGTCTCTCATGAGGGACCTTATCAATAGCTGGACGTTGCTGTTTATGGTGTGAGGTTGATTGTACATCTATTTCTGTGATACAAGTATCTGGGTACCTTAATTTCTAACTTTCATCATGTGACATGAATATATTTACAAACCAATAACTGTAATATCAGGAGCATTATTCTTGCAGTAATTCTATTCTTAACAACCATTTCCACCAGTTTGCCTGGCACTAACATCGGGTTCAGCAGACTGTAGTTTCCATGTTTCATTGACTAATATAAACATCAAATACAAAGTTAGAAAAAATGTTTACACATAATTACACAAACTATATACAGGTTATTGCAAAAATTATCAAATTTATCTTTTTCCAAGCTTTCCTGGCAGCAAATTCAGATGCGAGATCATCAAAAGTATTTTTTCTCAAAATATTCCCTTCTCTAGAGAGAACAGATAATGATGACAATTTTGACCGCAGCATTGTTGGCCATAATTTATTTTTAATAAAGGATATTAGGAGAATGCTCTCTCTCTTTCACAATTTGAAATCGGCAGTTAGATAATGGTGGAAAGCAATAACATTTGGAAAAAAATCAACCAGTTCTTTATTTTAAATTATCTTTAAAACACTCTGTGCAGTTCCATCACATTCATCTGTATTATCTAAGCAGTGAATGTAATGTTTTAGTTCAGAGAAGAGAGAAATTTGAAGATCTTTTGGGTAATCTCTCACTAAAGTTTCTGCATCAGGACCGGCCTTAGCATAAGCGGGCACTCCCCTCCGCCGATCCCCAAGTCTGAGAGGCCATTCAGATCACTTACCTGATCTGCTGTTGCTGCTGCTGCCGTCGTTGCCGCCACCGCCACCACCTCCGGCCTGGGCCCCGCGTCGGGCTTGGAGCTTCAGGCGGGGCGGGCACCGGGGCAGTAGATTATATCTGCCACCACGCTGCCCACTGCCACCAGAAGTTCTGCTTCCCCCCCCCCCCCCCCTGCCTGTCAGTCTCGGCCAGGGGAAATGAGAGAGAGAGAGAGGCAGAGGCAGAGGCCCCGCCTCTCCCTCATTTCCCCTGGCCGAAACAGCCAGACAGCAGAGGGGGCCAGCAGCATGAGGAAGAGGCAGGGGCTCTGCCTGCTTCTCCCTCCTGCTTCCAACAGAAGTGAGGGAAGAAGCAGAGGTCCCGCCTCTCCCCCACTTCGTGGGTGCCCCCCCCCCCCCGCCTGTCAGTCTCTCGGCCAGGGAAAATGAGGGAGATGCAGAACCAGTCACATTTCTTGCATTGTCATACGTCTGTACTCTGCAATTTCTGATGTCAATGTTATACTTCTGAAGAATGCTGATGACAGTTTCACATCGGTTTTCTCCAGTGGGGCTGTCAATTGGCACAAAGCACAAAAATCACTCCTTCACTTCTGCATTCATACAGTACCAAAAAACAATGCACATCTGATCCGTATGGGAAATGTCCAGTGTATAGTCAATGATAAATTTAATTTAATTTATTGCGGCCAAAGCCAAAAAAAATAAAACATACAATACAATATAGCAGTAGATTGTCTTGTGTTATACAGTGTGACACAAAACAAAACAACCCAAAACCCACAAAACTATATAAACTGGCATCCACTACCAAACTAGAGTAAGATGCTCAGATTCAAATTTTCTCACATAATTCCCAAAAGAACAAACAGTAATGATGATGATAATAACTCCTAGAATAGTACCACAAACTAACCCTCACTCAATAGGCTGCTTAAAATTTACAAACAAACACCGCAAGTTAGTCAATGATAAGAGAAAAGTACTTTGCATCTTGAATCTCCTAAATGATTTTCATAAGAAATTCATTCCCCATTAGTGCAATCAGTTCATCCCATATCTGAGAGGAAATGTATGAAACACAAACCTTTCCTGTATTTCCATGCTTGCTCAGGTGCTGCTCAAAAAAAGGATCAAATTCGGCAATAAGTTCAATTTTGGGGTGATTCCAAAGTCTGGTTATCACCATAGAATCGAAGTCCTCTTTCAACAATGCACTTCAGTATTTCTTTCCAGTATCTGATTTCTTCACACATCTGGCTCTTAAAATGTTCATTCATTGTACCTGTTTTGTTCTTCTGTAAAAGCCAGATCATAAAAGCCCACTCTTGACTGCTCTGACCTTTCTAGCTACCATCCTGTCTCATTCCTTCCTCTTGCTTCCAAGCTTCTTGAACATGTTGTCCGCTGCCTTGACTTTCTCTCCGTCAGCGCCTCCCTCCCTTCATTCTACTGAAACTGTTCTCGCTAAGATCATCTCGCTGTTCTCGCTAAGATCATCTCGCTGTTCTCGCTAAGATCATCAATGATCTTCTTGTGACTAAATCTAATCACCTCTACTCCATTCTTGTCCTTGACCTCTCTGCTGCCTTTGATGCTGTTGACCACTCACTCTCGCTGGACTCGCTTCACTCTCTTGGCTTCTGTGGCTGCGTCCTCGACTGGTTCTCCTCCTACCTCTCTGACTGCTCCTTCAGCGTGTCTCTTGCCAACTCCACCTCCTCCTCCCTTCTCCTCTTGATTGGTGTTCCCCAAGGCTCTGTCCTTGGCCCTCTCCTCTTCTCTCCTCTTCTCTATCTACACCCTGTCCCTAGGCAAACTCATTGCCTCCCATGGCTTCCAATATCACCTCTACGCTGATGACACTTAACTCTGTTCTCTGCTCCCTCCCTCTCTCCATCTATTCAAGCTTGCCTCACCAGCTGTCTCTCTGACCTCTCTACCTAGATGTCTCAACGTCAACTCAAACTCAACATGACTCCCAGTTAAAACCCACATGGGAAGAATACATAAACTATTGGGAATTTGCAGCACAATCTAAAACTGTCAATGGCTTGGAACAAAGGAACTTAACTGGGAGTTAGTTTATTGGGTTATGTAGATTTTATATGTTCATATTGGACACCTTGGATTAGGTGATACCATTACAATTATGATATGATTTAATATTTGTTTGGATGGTTTTATTTTATAGGTTTATTATGTATTAGGTATTATGTTTGTCTGTTTTCTGTATGTGTTGTAATGTGGACACTGACCTATGGTCACGTCGCAATAAATTTGAATAAACTCAACATGACTAAAACTGAACTCCTTCTCTTCTCCCTTCATCCTTCCTCTTCCCTGTCGATCCTTATTGACGGCATCACCATCCTTCCCATCCCCCAAGCCCATAACTTAGGCTTCATCTTTGACTCACCCCTTTCTTTCTTCATTGACTCTGTTGCCAAATCCTGTTGCTTCTCCCTCCATAACATTGCTAAGATTCGCTCTTTTCTCTCTGCCTCCTCTGCCAAAACCCTTGTTCATGCCCTGGTTATCTCTCGCCTTGATTACTGTAACCTCCTTCTCACTGGCCTCCCCGGATCTCACCTTTCTCCCTTTATCTCCATCCAAAACTCTGCTGCCCGGGTCATCCACCTCACCCATCGCTTCGAGCACGTGCAGTCCCTTCTCTCCTCTCTTCACTGGCTCCCCCTTCCTGAATGAATTCTGCACAAGTTCCTAGTCTTCACCTATAAAGCTCTTCACAACCTTGTTCTCCCCCCGCCTCTCTGCGCTAATTTCCCTCCGTATTCTAGTCCGTGAACTTAGCTCCCTCTCTGTCCCCTCCCACGCCTCCCCTGCTCCCCTAACTGTCTTCCTCCCTTCTCCCTAGCTGCCACCCACACCTAGAACTCCCTCCCTGCCCACATCCGTGTCGCCCCCTCCCTTCGTACCTTCAAATCTCTCCTCAAGACCCACCTCTTTCGCTCTGCCCTCTCCGACTCCTCACTCCCCTCTCCCAACTCCTGCTGATACCTACCATCCAGAACAATCTGTTACCTGAGGTCTGTGTACTCATATCCTCACCACATGGGCCAGCCAGCCATCATTCTCGATGTAACCAAGCCAAGCACGTGCACCTGAGACCTCGCATCTTCCTGAATGTTACACCCCTTGTCTCTCCCTCCGTTCCCCTTCCTTTGTCTCCCTCACCCCCGTCTCTCACATTGTAAGCCTTAGGGCAGGGACCGTGTCTATTCCATTACTTTGTAAAGCACCAGGTACATTGCTAGCACTATATAAATGCTTGTTAATGATACACTTTTGGTGTTGAGCGCTGTTTTCGTGCTCCCTGTTTTTTCTTTTTTTGCATTTTTCCTGATTTTGAGAAACCTCCTTGGACAAAAGCATTTTTCATCTCTGTCAATAAGTGAAGAAGTTTGCAGGCAAAGCACAACATTTCATTGTGATAACGAGTATAATAACCACTTTGGATAATATGCCCATTTTCAAATAGTTGCGCAAATGCTGAGGATGACAGGTAGTGCATTGACTTTGAATACACCCGGGCTGAAGCTTCAGATTTAGCATCAATGTTCTGAAAATATCCAGACCCTCAGCTGATGAAGAAAATTTGCATTTATTCAGTAACTTCTGAAGGCTATTTAGCAGGATCTCTGTCCACATAAGGAAGGCTGAAAGGGATGAGAAGTTCTGCTAGTATGTTAGGCTCGTGCTTAGGCTCTTTGTTGATTCCAGATTGAGTAAGTTCTGGGCCATCAGCACATACTTAATTTTGAGAGAAGGATGACCACTGAGGAGATCCAGAGTCTTCTCCTAAGCCTGTTGGTGTGCCTTCTGAGGCAGACAGACACACAAATGAGGTAAGTTTTGTGTGTTTCTTGATTGCTGCTTCTTGCAATCTCTCTGTCTTTCTTTTGGCAGCTCCACTTTGAGTGTATTTACAAATGTGACACTGGCCCAGTAGGGCCCGCTTTGGCCCGGCTGAGCCAATGGCACATTGGTACATTTGTTCCAGGCCCACCAGATGTGGGCCCAGTACAAACCCGGTCTGGGGTGGTGGCCAGGCTGGAAATGTGGGCCTGGATCAAAGCAGGCCCACTGTCGGCTCCCAGCTGTGCACCCACCCAGGCCAGAGTGGGCGAAGCAGGCGGGAATGTTTGTTCCTGGCCCCAGCTCCTCCTGGCTTGAGAGGTTGCCATGGTGCTCAGCCATGGCTGCCCATCATGGCAGGGAGGTGGGGCAATGCTGGGGGCATGGTCAAGCAGCTGCTTGTCGCTCCCCACCCCGCTACCCCACCGGGGCAGGCCCCAGGGTCATGTGTTCCCATGGCCAGAGTGCACCTGGCTGGGGGGAAATCCTTCCCATCCACCCCAGGTAGGAATAACTGACTTGGGCAGCTTTTAAACGAGGTGTCGTGAAGTGTCGTGAAGACATTTTGGACACTATGCTACCAATGAAACTACAGGGGAAAGGTAGTTCCAAAAAATAGTGCAGTCCAATGCAGAAATAACTCTGCCACCCTAACTGCATTAACAGTGCATCTTTAGTGTTGCCCCCTGCTCCATCCTTCTGCAGCAGGGCTTCCTGTTGTGCTTCATACTCCATGATACTGAGAATGAGCTTTGTCTTTATTCTTGCCCTCTGTCTCCAAGGCCGCTTTTAAACAAGGCTCTGAAAAGAACCTCCTGAGCCCCACATTGAGAGAAAAGCCATGGGGGGGAGAGTGTTTACATGCTCCCCATGCTGCCAGAAGTGACGTGCTCCCCGTTGTCGGAAGTGGCGGCGGCTGGAGATGCGGTGCTTTGAAGAGGCATGTTCTGAAAGCCTGAAAAGTGAGGCTTTCAGAACACGCCTCTTCAAAGCACCGCATCTCCAGCCACCGCCACTGCCGACAATGGGAAGCACGTCACTTCTGGCAGCGTGGGGAGCATGTAAACACTCCCTGCATGACTTTTCTCTCAATGCGGGGCCCAGGAGGCATTTTTCAGAGTCTCGTTTAAAAGTGGCCCAAGTTTCTGCTGCGATACTCCTCTGTTAACTTTTCTATGTTCATATTGGACATTTCTGGAGGTCGTATCATCTTGTCTGCCTGGCACTGATTCCCAGAATGATAAAGCAGAACGACAAACGCAGCACTCTTGTTCAATCTTTGCTTGCTTGTCCCAAATCTAGGAGTTGAGTTCCATCAGCAGCTGGCATTCTGGCAACTCAGGAAACTGTGTCCATTGGTACACAGTTTTGTTTTTTTACTGCATTGGCTCGCTCCCTGTGATGGGATTGGGACCTCCCTACCCTAATCGAGGCTGGCTGTGACTTAGTTTCCCCACTTACTTCCCTGGAATTACTCCAGCCTGTAAAGTGTTAAGCTATTTATCACCCCTACCTCAGAGTCCCCAAAGCACAGAAAATGAATTAAATGGTTCGGCTGAGTCTCTAACGTGGAATCCCCTTCCCTGTGTCACCCAATGTCAGTACCATGCAAGCACACAAGGCTTACTAAAAAGAATTTTAACTTTTAAATCAAAATTAAGTTTAGTGCAGGATTCGATACAAGAGCACAATAAAAACAAAATATAAAGATAACACAAATCTACCTTACTCTGTGAGTTTCTAAGCTAAATCTTACCCTATGCATTTGTATGCTTAAAAGTCCATTTTTCAGCCAGATGGGATGGCTGGGTGCAGTTTCTTGCTTTTGTTGCAGAGTTCTGTGGAAAACCTGAATCTCTCCTTTGTTCTCTAATGTCTTTAACTAGTTTTTAAGGGCCCTTTTCGACACTTCCAGGATTTTCGTCTTGTCAGGTAACTCACATCCTCCATGTTTCCCACATCTCTCAGGTAGTGACACCCCTATTGTGTTGCTAACCTTCTTTGTTTTGATCTGTTCCTCCAGACAGCATCGCTGACTTTGGGCTCACAACTGTGCTTTTGGGATTTCCGATCATTACATATGTCTTTATATGCAATCTTTCACCATAGTTACATCCTGAGCTGACTGTACCAACACTGAATTCTTCTCAGTCTCCTTTTCCCCCCAAGAACTGCTTCTCCTCGGTCTGCAACTCTCCTCAGAACTGCCTCAATCCTGTCGAAGTGACAATCTCCTACAGTTCCTTTCCTTGGGACAAAAAGCCCTCCTGTAGTCCTGACATCTTCTGAAAAGATTTCTGCAACCACCAAGGTACTTTCACAAGGTTACAGTAGTATTGTTTGGGAGTGGGTGAAATGTCTTCTGGGTATGAAAACACATGTAGGTGAAGTGTCCCAACACCTGAGTTTTCTCGGTGGGTCTTTTCACCGACCAGTGTTACTGCCTTGGAAGGAAAAATGGGATCTGATATTTCAAACATAGTACTGTTGTCATTATTGATCAGGGGTGGGCATTCAGATTAAATCCTTAATCTTTTTAACAAGCAATTATGGATTAATATGTACTGAACCGCAACATCCCTGTTGCAGTTCAGCTTACATTTTAAAAATAACTGAACATGCACTAAATGGCTACTGGACTGTTCAGTGCATGCACAGCCCTTTCCAAAATGGCGGCAGCAGCAGCATCACTACCATTTTGGGAAAGGGCAGCTGGTCTGCACATGCCCAGTAGTCATTTTGCACATGCACATAATGGCTTCCCTTTTCCAAAATGGTGGCAATGCAGCCGCTGCCATTTTGGACAAGGCCACGCATTCACAGAATAGGCTGGCAGACATTTTTTTGCATGTGCAATGGGTTTTTAAAATATTTGTTTTTACTATTTTTTATTTTTTTATGTATTTAAATATATATCTGTAATACAGATCCATAATCAAATCCAGAATTAAAGATCCAAATGGTAATATGGACCTGGATCCATAATTCCCCCTGAATGCCCATTCCTATTGTTGATGTGGTCCTCCTCCATGTGTGAGACCTGGGGAAATTGTCCACATTCTTTCCGCCCCACTCCCCCCCCAAAAAGGGGGCCTGAAGTTGATTAACAGAGATTTATTGAACTCGCTTCTAAAAAATGTCCCAATCTTTTTTGAACCATTATGTTATTGGCCTTCACAATGTCTTCTGGCGATGAGTTCCACAGGCTAAGTGTACATTACATGAAGAAGTACTTAGCTTCTTCATTCAGGCTCTTTATGGAAAACCTAGGGTGTTTTTGCATGAGACATGTGAGGGTGGTTCGCAGTTCTTGTGTGGGGTGAGTGCAGGGGTGCCGTGAGAGCAGTCCCATCCAGGCACCACCCACCTAGTCCATGCATGGGGCACTCTGGTTTTTCCTGGTGTGCCCTATGCGTGGACTGGGTGGGCAGCACATGGGTCATGGGAGCGCGCACCCTGAAGCACCGTATTCAGACAAGTCATTCCCCCATATGGACAGTGAATATACATGCGTGGGGGTGTCTCGTGTGACTGTAAAGCGCTACGTACACCTAGTAGCGCTACAGAAATGTAGTAGTAAAAACACCCTATAATAGAGTGGAGGAAAGCTTACTGCAAACCGATAATCCTTTTCTAGCAAAAAGTGACTTTTACAAGTCTATGCATTTTAGTGTTCCAGAAACAAAAAACAGAAATCCTATCGAGCAATACACAGATCACAAGTATTAATAAACTCAACAAACCAGGTGAATTCTGACACATTCCCCATTGCAATACAACAGGTTGAAAACCTGGCTGCCCAACACTCTGGCTGGTGGAGAAAATCCATGCTTGCAGTTTTCCAGCATTGGCTTTGGTAATTATTTAACAAGCCTGATAGCTCTAAGTAAATAATTCTTGTACAACGTTTCTAGGATCAAAGGCTTGCCCCTAAGATTGGCTGGGATATGGTACGGCTGGCTGATCTTACAGTATTGTCCTTTCATTTCTGTGGCTTTTTTCCCTTCCTGAACTGCATGAATATTTCATGACTAACTGTGCATAACACAGCAGACAAAGAACTAATAGATTGGTAATTTGACCTGCTATTTATTAAGGGTTCCCCAACATGAAGTGAAAAGGACTCTGAATTTCTATTGAATAATCATAAAACACAATAGGGTTAGCTTTGGAAACTGTAGCTCTTCTTTAACCTAGCTAATTGCTGCTGGGTGAAGAGACAAAGAGGATGATAAGAATTCACCGCTGGAAAGGGAAGGAAATTAGTAAATGATCTAGGGGAACAAAGTTAAGTTGCTGTCTGTCCTAATTCCACTCACCTATTTAACTATAAAAGAAACAGATTATCTACATTTTTTTCTCTCCATATTTGTAGAGCTACTGCTATACCTGGGGGGACGTGACTAAGTACACTGGGCTGGTGATATATATCATTGACAATGATTTGACAACTACATTTCAGTCTCACAAGAATTCTTTAATTGTGCAAATTAAATGGGTGTTGCCAAGAAACTGAACTGGAATTTAAGAAAGGCCATACCAACAGTCCATCTAGTACAGTATCCTAGGTTGTTTAGGAATATTGCACGTCGGTTAAGGATCCAAAGAGTTGTGAAAATCTTTTTTTAAATGTCCGATTGCAAAGCAACTGCTTTGGAAATAGGCTTTTCTTCCCCCACGTCAAGCATTTTCCAGTGAGAAATGAAAAGCTGTAAGACAAGAGCGGGACTGGTCTCACTTGACTAATGGGGCACAAAGCGGAGCCTTCATTCACCTCCTTCTCTCTCCTCAAAAAAGAAAAAAGTTAAGTAGATCAAGTGAAGTTGAAGATAGAGGGGGGTGGGGGTGGAGAAGCCACTTTAGTGTGTGATTGAAAAACACCAACAGCAAAAGAAACAGAATCCCAAATAAGTACCCCATGAAATAAAAGGGAAGGTTAATAACTGAGGGATTAATAGAAAAGCAGCATCAGGGAGTAATATTCATGAAGAAGGTCCTAACCTTGTGGCTGCCAAAAAGAAGAGTCTGGAAACATACAATGCAGCAAACCTGATACTGATTTCTCATGCAGTGGTGGACTGACCAGCTGGCAGTTCTGGCAAATGCCAGAGAGACCGGTGCCCAGTATTTTGGGGGCCATTTTTGTTTCATCCCCTCCCCGCCCATTTAAAAGTGAATATTTATGGGGTTTTGTTCAATATTGCATTTTTCTAATGACAGGGGCCAGGTTACTGAAAATGCTAGAACGGATTTTTTTTTAGCACCCAGCCCACCACTGTTCCCACAGTAGGAGTGTTCAGCACCAAGCACATTGCTGGTGCTACATAAAAATAACAACAAAGTTACAGGGTTGTCCAACTTCCTGGTCTCCACTCCACAGACCAGATCACCTCACAGTAATATTCTGGAGGAGGCCGGATTGGATTGCCCATCAACTTATCATTGTGCGGCCAGTGTATGTTATTTCTATAGGGAGGGAAGCAAAGTGGTTCAAATGATATCTTTTACTAGACTTTTATTTATCATTCGAACCACTTTGCTTCCCTCTCTGTCACTTTGGACCAACATAGCAACCACACAAACTCTCTGGATTATTTCTATAGCACAGCCAAGCTCTGTTCAAACTAAGTAACACAAACTATTCAACTTAAATATTTAGAGTTTGGAGCTGTTATTGCATGATCATTCTGAAAATTTATATTTTATTTAGAAAATACTGATATTTAATGAAGTCTGATTTTTAAAGCCATGGGCTTGATGGAATCCTAGTGGGGGCCAAATTCAGCATCTGGGCTGCCATTTGGACAGCTCTGGAGAGAGTTGCTTGTAAAACACCAGTTTACATCCAGCATGGACAGCTTATGTCTACCCAAGTCTTATTATGGGCATTTATAATTTCAGGATCATGATACTAGTACCCCTCCCTCTACACCTGTTGTGTCAGTCTGTGTAGGTCTAGGCTTCTACACTCTGTAGTTTTATTTTTGACACAGGAGATGCAGCCAAATCAAAACCCTATTTTTTAAACTTCTAAAAGCAGCTAACACATGAGCCTGCAAATCATTCAAAAACAAAACCAGGCCAAGGGCCTTTGTTGACATTTATGGTATTCCATGCCAAGAGCACTAGACTTTGAACAGTCATTTTTTTGTGTGTCAGATATTCCAACGACATCTGCCAGTTTGTTTGTTGGAACTCCTTTTACACCAGTTCCAACGGCAGCTTGAAGGCAATGGTCCAAGCTGTTAAGCGAAGGTGAGATAGCGTTAGGGAAAACCAATCAATACTTTTGTTTTACAAAGCTATTTCCTTATGTGGATTCCATGAGGAAGCCTCTGAGTAAAATGGTTTTCTCTTAGGGCGGATTCAGACGTGTCTTTAAATCGCACAGAATCCTCGGCGGCAAAGTGCGATTTAAAAGAACCCGCACTTCCGGGCTGGTGTGAATGCGCTGAGCACGCACGTTTCCACTTAGCCCGAATGTTTGGAGCGCGGATTGAAAAGTTGCTCCGAGCAGCTTTAGGTTTCCTGGAGGCTCAACTAGGAAGTTAACCTCTTGGCACTTACTACAATATACCATTGTAAAGCATTCATCCTGATCTGGTCAAAGCTAAGATTGATATAAATCAATATGTTAAAAGCTAGATTTTTCTTAGCTCAGCTTTGGAAAGCACATGGGGGCTGATCCTAAAGTTGTGCCTATGCATGCAAGTTGCACACGGTTTGCATACACATATTCCCCATGGAGGGGATGCGTGCGGACTGTAAACGTGTGCACACACACACGACCTTAAGATCAGCCCCTCTGCTTATAACAGACACAAGCACAGCTGTCCTCAAAAACAAATATCAAAGCTATTCAGGAGAGATCAAAACTATCAAGTTTTCAATAAAGTCACTTGCTAGATTAGAAGATTCCTACTTTTTATGTGAATACAAACAGCAAAATGGAAAGAAACAACAGTGAACACTGTGACAGTGAAATGTCATGAAGTGCACTGCACTTGCAAACTGCACAATTTTTTTAATGGTTTCAAAATGCGTGCAAAGCTAATCGGAGAACAGGGTTTATTTGGTATCTGACACAGGGACGGCTGGTCCATTGGGAAGCTGGGAGTGATACAATTTTAACTTGCCGCTCAACGGCAGCACTAAACAGCAGTGCTGCAACTGGTATTTGTGAATGGGGTGGAGAGGGGAGAACTTTACTGTGCCTGTGTCCTGGGGGCAACAGACCTGGGCAGCCCCAGGGCATAGGAGCAAAAGACAGTAGGGAAGGAACCCAGCCAATGAGAGTGGCCTTGGGTGCTGACTCACAGCACCCCCAGGCCAATGAGAGAGAAGAGGACGTGGGAACAAGGTCAACCAAGAACAGCAGCAGCAGGAGCCTCAGCTAGGGTGGCCAGATACGCACATTTTAGAGGACACTTATGAGAAATACAGATTGCAGAGCTGCATTGTATTTCTCATAAGTGCCCTCTAAAATTTGCATATCCGGCCACCCTCAGCAGACAAGTGATAGGTTTTGCTGGAGTCAAGGGAGGCTGTGCTGGAACGGGAGGGAGGCTCTTGTGGGAGCTGCCTCCCGTGCATGCACCTGAGAGAGAGAGAGAGAGAGAGAGAGAGAGAGATCAGTCCTTTGCCCCCCCCCCCCCGTGTGCACACCAAGATGGGAGGGGGATGGGTCCTTTCTCCCTCCCACCCCCCAATGCATCTGGGATAGAGAGAGACTGCCCTGTCTCTGCGGGTGAATGGGAGTGGCCCCACCGGCCACTGATCTGACTTGCCTAGTGCAACTCACAAGGTAGTTCCCAAAACCAGTCTAGGCATATTCCTGCACAGTAGGTTTGCGATAGGCAAGCCAGGATCTGGTTTTTAGTGTTGAGCTGCTAGTCAAGAAACCAACCTTCAGGGCTTCCCAAGCATCTTTGATGGGCTGAACGGCATGCAACGCCTAAGTTTAAAGGAACACTGTTTTATTAACAACCAAAATGTAACGTTTCCTTCCTCATTCCCAAGGTTAAGGTCAGACTATACTTTGAGCATAATTAGTGGAGCTATTTAAAGGTATTTCCATTTATTTAAAAAATACTTGTAAAAGTGAAACAATGCTGCCTGAGCATTCATGATAACCTTATGGTCACCTTAGAGAGATGCATCCTCCGTGTTAAGAAAGAGCTTTTGGTGTCAGTGAACAGATTATAAAACCACATGTACAAGCAATGCATTGTCCCTCTATCTCTTCTAAGGATAACTGTATGTGTTACAATTCACTGGCCTGAGAGATAACATCAAGCTCTTTGTAATTACCTCTGCAACATTCAGGATGCCTGCAACATTCAGGATGCCTGCACCCTGCTTTCGCTGGAGTATTTAATGAAAACATTAGAGTTACTATCTACAGCGAAACAGAAATTCGCACCCTTGCACATTAAATACAAGCAGGCAAAGCTTTCACTTCTATGCATGAAGATGAATCCATCATACTGTAAATAGCATTGCTGAAACAAGTAAGGCAGCTCATTAGTTCTCCAAGCACAGCATACTGCAGTTTGTGATTAACCAATACATTTTGTGCTAACCAGATGGGGGTGGGGTGAACCCACACCTATGAGGACTGCATTGCAGGGAAGTATTAAGAATAATAAACTGCCATTAGGAACTGGGCATTGATCCCAAATGAATTCCATAGACAGCATGATTATTGGATGGGAGCAAAACTCAGCAGAACTGTTGGGGCTCATCATTGCTGGATCCAGGGAAGTTGGGGCCCTGTGCAATATGGTTGGTATGGGGCTCCTTCCTAAACACTGACTTGCCCATTAGAAAAAAGAAAAATGTCACCGTAATGGATGATTGGTGGCCCATGCATTATGCATATGCTGCTGTTACTAGTTTACTCACGGGCCCCATGTCTTGGTAGCCCATCCTGATTTGCCACAGTGGCACTGGCACAGGCTCTCTGTAGGTGAGGACTCCCTGCATTTGAGGCTCTGTGGCCTCTGTTTTATGCCAACACTTCTCACACTTGTGATGTTATATTTATTCACAGACCTGATGTATTGGGGGTCCCCCCAACACATGGGACTGACCCTGCATGATCACACAGACTGCCTTGTCTGGATCCAGCCTAGAAGTGGGGGTCTGCAATTCTTTTTCTATTTGTTGAGTTCTAAAATGAATGAAGTCCCATTTGTTTTAGTAACTAGGAAATGGAAACAAACATTCGAAAACAAACAAAAATGAAAACGGATGAACTTTTAAAAATGAAAATGAAAGGGGAACCGAAAATGAATGAGAACCTTTCTGTGCACCTCTACTGCCTGTTTCTCCTCTGCCTGCCTCTTGCTGCAGGCTGCTGCTGCCCAAATGTGTCTGTCTCTCGCATATCTCCTGCCTCCTGGGGTGATCTCTGCAAGCTGATGTCCTGCCACACTTTGGGGTGCCTGCCTATGCCGAAGCCAGTGTCTGCTGCTCCTCTGACTTCTGCCACCAGTGTGTGTGGTGACTGTGTGTATCTCTCATATCGCTTCTCCCCTCTAGGGCATTCTCTGCATGTTGAACCCAACATACTTTGTAGAGCATGTCTCCTTAGCCAATCCCTGCTGCTTCTCAGTATGCACCTATTGCCTGCCAGTCTCTGATATTCTGCCACCTGTGCCACTTGAAGCCTTGTCAGACTTGGGGCATCACCATTTCCTTCTATGCTAGTGCCCTGAGTGCCTGGCGCTCACTGCCTGCCAGTGTCTGCTCTGTCCGCCTGCTGTGTGCCAGTCTGTGTCTATTTCTGTCCCCCTAGGGTAGTCTCTGTGTCATGGGCTGGAGGTCCACACCCCCACTTTACCAGGTTTGAGTGACTCAGTTTCCCTCGCGAACAGCCCACTTGAATCAGTTTTTCTCTCTGGCCGATTCAAGCCTGCAGCAGGGACAACCCCTTTGTCACCCACGGGCCCGATCCTTCCCATTTACAGACTCTTTCTCTCTGGGTTCGCAAGAGCTTGAGAGCCCTTGTTGCTCACTTGTGTTCCAATGTTAGACACAGACACTTCTTCATAAAGATTATAAGTCTGTTTATTGATTACATAAGCAAGATAGTTGATACAGAGTGGTTACTAGAAATCAAAGGTAAATATAACACATTCCTATCCTATCCTGGTTGAGTTCCTAAATAAGCATCTTACTCTACAAGGTCCATAAGTTCTGGTTCCTCAGTCATAGATGTAGAATGACTGGGCACTGATCTCTTAGTTGGTAGAAAGCAAAATCATGCCTCTCAGTCCATGGTTTGGGTCAGCCCTCCTGGCTGCAAGAAGTTGGGATGCAGATGCAGCTGCTCCAGATGACTAAGCGAGAGAGCTCCTGAAGGTGGCTTAATGGCCTCCTTAAGTACTTTCATGGTCTCTTTGTCTCTCGTTCCCGCCTTGGAGAAATCTGAGGTCTGTCACATAGGCAATGGCTGCCTGCATTAGCATTTTTAATGTCTCTGGCCATTCATCTGGGGCAAATCAACAAACTGTCTTTCCATTTCCTGGAGTCTGGTCACGTGTCACAGTCCTGATTTGGGTTTTACAGTTCTCAACTGTAACATTACATACATGTTGCATGTTTTGCTTTACATATTTACTAGGCTTGTAGTCTACATGTAGGCCAGTATCACACGTGTGTGACCCTATGTTCCTCCATGACACTGTGCACGTTTTGGGGAAGGGGAAATGTCACAGAAGAACAGTAAAAACCACTCTTTAAAGGCATGGAAACCCTACCAAGTGATTCCTATTGATTTCAGTGGGAAATGAATGTAAAACAAAAATGAATGAGGTTTTAAATGAAAAAACAAACAAAAATGAATTAAGTTTTGGAAATGAAAATAGGAGGGGGAAGTAGACATGAAAATGAACAAACTTTTATAAAGAAAATGAAAGGGGAAAGAAAAATTAATGAGGTCCCTTCTACACGCCTCTACCCAGAAGCTAATGATTTCGTTTATGACTTACCTGCATCTGCTATAGGTCTCCACCTCAGGTAGGTTGACATACACAATACAAAGTCTAGTCCGAGAGTCAAATCTGTGTTGCATGCCAACTTCATACTGTAAATATGGAATTTCACAACAAAGCGGAAATACGAAGATGTAAATAACATCGTCATTTATAAAGCTTTTTTGTTATATTAAATTTGTGAGGTTGCTTAATCAATGAAATAAGCAAAATATTGCCTATTTAATGAAATGGGCAAATCATCTGCCTAATTCATGAAATAGGCACTGCTTATTTAATGAATTAGGCAGAGAATTTGCCAGTTTCATAAATTAGGTTGTGCCATTGTCTATTTAATGAAATACATACTATTTTACTTTATGAATTAAGCAATGTCACAAATTTAGCATAACCTATATAAGGCTGAACTCTGTTGTGAATACTCTGGTCTGGTCTTGGATTGAAGAGGGCAGGTAAGCACTAACTTGCTCCCAAGACACCCACTGAGTAACTGACTTTTGCTTTTTTTTCTTTTAATCTATACAACTACATTAGCAGAGCCCAGATTACATGGGCATGGCTGCTGTCACTTCTCTCTGCTAGGGTAGAGTACCCCATTGCCTATCTCTCTGTGTTAGACTTCTCTAATCCCAGACTGGAGAGGATTTGGCAGGGGGGTGGAGGTACTGCTACTGCCAGCTGGCTTCTATTTCTATTCTGACTTGTTACATTCTTGAGGAACAGCCCAGGGCAGCCCGAAAGCTGGGTGGGGGTGGGTTGCCAGGACTCAGTCCTGGCAATTAAATTCAAGGGGGGAAGGGAGATTAAGACCCCAGAAACACACCCAATGGAAGTGTTCACACCAAAATGTGAAAGACCAGGAAAAGGCCAATATTAGCCATTCTGGGTTGCAAAAAACCAAAACAAACCAACAAACCCTTGGATGGTTTATTTGGCTTTCATTAATGACTTTCCTACCCCCTGAGCTGGTCCTCATATCAATTAAATCACAACTACTCCTGTTTTCTGTTCAGCTGTAGCGAGCCAAGGTGGTTCATTGTTTGGACGCTAGGGTTCAATTGTCAGCTTTGACAAGCTCTGGGGCAGAAGGCGTGGCTTCTGGGGCAGGCTTGAGCTCTGGCAATTCCATTTTTAACATTGTATTTTATTACATTGGGTGCTTTTACACCGATCACACCCACGCCTCTGCTCTGCCTCACACCTGGTCAGGCCATCCATTTAAAGGCAGCCTTTCAGATATGCAGGCAGACCAGAGGCGGAGCAGTGGTCCATCTGCCTCACTGCGAGGCTGCGGGACATCCCAGTGCGCTGCCAGCGGAGTGGACCGCCCCAAACCAGAAGTGGAGCAGTGGGCCATCTGTTTGGCAGACAACCACTGCAGCTCCACAATTTGCCCCGGGCAATGACATAGAGCTGCAGATGGCAGCCTAGAGAGGCAGATGATCCACTCGCGGTTCTATGGTGTGGGGGAGGAGGACGCTGTGTGGGCGGACTGTGTGCCACGATAGGGCCAGGTCCATTTAAAATGGACCCAGACATGGCTGCAAGTGGGTAGATATGGGGGTGCACCCTCAGACTAGCTCTAGGGTTGAGCACCCCCACATCTATCTAAAAACATCCACCGTAATTACATTTATATTGTACTGGCTTGCATAACCTCCCCAACAGAAGTTGGTCCAATAAAAGATAGCATCTAAACGACTTTTTCTCCTTCCCTCTCTGTGTCAATGAGTCTAAGTGTCATGGATGGGGGGGGGGGGAAAGGGGGTTTTATGGAAGGGGAAAGGAAACACACACAGATACACTGACGCGGGGATGAGGCGGCTTCCTCGGGCTCCCAATTCTCTCTCTGGTAGAAAAAGGTGCCTCAGGGTGTTAGGTGGGCTTTCCCTCTTTATCAGAAGGCAACCCGACTCATCATAGGGACTCCGAGAGCAAGCCAATTGCCCCAAGGGAATAGGGATGACAATAGACAAGGTTTCCACGCTCTCAGAAATATACAGGACCCAGGGAACCGTGATCGTTCGTGAGGGAAAGGGGAAGGAAAGGGAAGCGTCCCAGGGGAGGGTGGAAGGGAAGGTACGTACAGGGAAACGGAACCACGTGGAAGCAGGACAGGGACTTACAATCTCAGGAGGGGAAAAGTGCAGGACAAGAATAGGAATAGGACCAAAGGGACAGGCTCTGGGAAAAGGAATAGGGATTTTCCCAAGGGGTCCACTCTCCTCTCCTTCACAAGACAAGATAACAACAGAGGAACAAACACACACACACTCTCCGTAGATTCACTCAAGGATTGGGGTGGGGGACACAGGAAATCCAGACACCACAATCCACTCTCTTCTCTAAACAGCAAGGAACAGGTCTAAATGCTCAAGCACTCCAGAGCGCCAGGAGTTCCTTACCTCCGGCTTGGGGGAGCAAAATATCTTAAGCTGCCCCTGAACCTAAAGTAGCAAATACGGCCCATCACACAAGATGAATACTATATGTGTATGCTCTGACCTGAGATTATTGCCCTGGGTAGTCTCATTATGTGAACAAACCCAACGTAAGCGTTCATTGCTTACCTAGGACAGTTGTACAAAGCATAAATCCCCCAGGCCATTTGTTTTATCATCCTGGAAATGCTCGCTGCCCTTTCACACCGTACACGACCATGGATAGTGAATCACATTTACTGACTATCCTTGGCCCTTACAGTGGCCTTTCAATTTTCCAGTGAGACTCTCAGATTTTTTTTATTATCATTGCTTTACACTTGTAACCATACTTTTGATTTTGCCTTCCATTTTGTATCTCCAAGGGAGCTGGGAATTACCCAATTCCTCTAACCTGCCTCAGACAATTGAACATTATTTATATGCACTTCTAGCTATTTCTGCTTTGTGTGGAGAATCTGAGGTGTGAAATGTGCCCAATCCAATCCAAATGACCTTGAGGAGGAATAGCACAACACAGACATTTGCAATTGAAAAATCAAAGGGGAAAAAAGGAGAGAGACAAAACCCTGTGTCAGACGCATGCAATGGGCGCTCACTGAGAAACAAAGAGAAAATGAGTGTCCCATGGAATATGGACTGATGATAGATTTGCAAGGATTGCTTCCCTTCCCTACCGCACCTTGGGAGATTACATCTCTCAAGAGGCGACATCCACTTACGAGAGAATGAACCACTGTTTATATAAATGTCTGTCAGAGAAACTCTCTACACAATTGCAAATATTGACTGACGTACAGCAGATTAATTTGGCTTCCCCCATGTTGTGACACTGGCAGCTGTCATGGAGCAGCGGTAGCTGTTTTACAGTTATATTACGGTACATTACATCATGAATTCTGTATTACTGGGAGTTTCTGCAAACAATAGAAGAAATGCTTAATAGTCACTTTGCTTCCCTCTGCCTTTCTACTAACAACACAAGCAGTAGCATAATGCTTTCCCTTTGTTCTTGAGGATATGGATTTAGACTGCTTTTAGACGAGCCGGTCGCAGTTGTGCGACCCGCTCATGCAATTTTTCAAAATCCCACGAGATGGGTTTAGACGTGACGAGGTATTTAGTTCACAGTCGGAAAACAATGCACGACTGCCCTGAATGCACGTGATCACGTCCCTCGTCACGTCTAATTCCGCCTTGCGGGATTTTGAAAAATCTGCGACCCGCTCGTCTAGAAGTGGCCGTAGACTTATTAATCTTTTATATTTAGTTGAATTTCTACCCCGCTCTTCCCCTAAGGCTCAGCCTTACATAAGCACTACTATAGCACTTGACAACTCTTATCTAGTTCGCCTTCACAACCCTGTGGGGTAGGTCATTATTTTTCCCATTGTACAGGTGGGGAACTGAGGCTGAGATTAATTTATTATTATTATAATAAGCATTTATATAGCGCAAGCCATATACCTGGCGCTTTACAGAAAATAAGATAGACACGGTCCCTGCCTGAGAGCTTACAATCTAGAAGACGGGGGAAGGGAGACAGGGAAGGGGGAACAGAGGGAGAGACAAGGGACGCAACAATCATGAGGATGTGAGAACTCAGGTACACGTTCTTGGCTTGGTTACAGTACAATGGGAGTTTGCAGATAACAGGTGGGGGATAATCCTGGGTGGGGATGGTTAGCAGGAGTTAGGAAGGGCAGAGCAGAAGAGGTGGGTGTTGAGGAGGGACTTGAAAGTATGAAGGGAGGGGGCAAGGTGGATGTGGGCAGGGAGGGAGTCCCAGGCGTGTGGGGCAGGGAGGGAGTCCCAGGCGTGTGGGGCAGGGAGGGAGAAGGGATGAAGGCAGTTGGGGGAGCAGGGGAGGTGAGGGAGGGGATGGAAGAGGAGCAGAGTGCTCGAACAGGGGTTCGGAGGGAGATCAGGGCAGAGAGGTAGGGGGGAGCGAGGTTGTGAAGGGCTTTGTAGGTGAAGATGAGGAGCTTGTGCAGAATACACTCAGGAAGGGGGAATCAGTGGAGAGAGGAGAGGAGTGGCTGCACATGGTCAAAGCGACGGGCAAGGTGGATGATCCTGGCAGCAGAGTTTTGAACAGAGATGAGGGAAGAAAGGTGAGAGCGGGGAAGGCCAGCAAGGAGGAGGTTACAATAGTCAAGGCGTGAGATGACTAGGGCATGGGTGAGAGTTTTGGCAGAGGAGACAGACAGGAAAGGGTGGATCTTAGCAATGTTGTGGAGGGAGAAGCGGCAGGATTTGGGCACGGAGTCAATGTAGGGTTTGAAGGTAAGGTGCGAGTCAAAGATGAAGTCCAACCTACAGGCTTGGGGGACACGGAGGATGGAGACCCTGTCAATGGCAATTAACAGGGAAGAGGGAGAGGAAGATAATGACTTGCCCAAGGCCACCCAGTGAATTTATGGTTAAGACAGGATTTGAGCACTGGTCTCCCAGGTTCAGATCCAACACCCTAGCCACTAGGCTCTTTATAACCTACAATTCTGAGCACTTCAGCTGACAAGTTGCTACATGTAGTAAGGACAACAGCTCTGAAAGCAGAACCTCTATGATGTGCTGCAGTCTTGGAACCACTGAGGTGAAGGACCCCAGAGCAGCACTTCCTTGCACAGCTGGCAGGCTATTTTTGTTCTCAGTACATTGCCAAGTCCTTGAATTCTACTGTGAAGCTTCTAATGATTATAACAGTTTCTAGCCCATGGGAGCTAGGGAAAAGAAATGTATAATGTCAGCTTAAATATATATAGATAAAAACACTGGGGTGTGACTATGGCCTTCCACTAAAGAATGCCCCAAATTTTGGGATCTGTACATTCCCCTGCCCTTCCAGAAAGTTATTTTAGGATTCTCTCTGCAAAATCTTACCACACTGGAGTGACTTGGGGTGCAAGTCGCCATTAAAGTCAATGGGAACAGAGTCATTGACTTTAATGATGGAGGACTGTACCCATAACATGTATTAGTGCCACTTCAAAGCATTACATAATAACTGGTACCCATAATGGCCTAAGAAGAGTTAGCAGGTAACAAAGGGGCATTTTCATTTCCCAAACTCCTATAGGGTAAGTGGATTTATAAATAGGGGAACATCCTGGGACACTACTTACCCCCACTTTTTCTCAAGATATTATGGTGTTCTTACTTCTAAAATTATGCACCTCCTTGGCACAGCCCTGTTCCCATCTGGGATCTAGAGGAAGAGATTTTGTGTTAAATAGGAGGATGTAACAGCTGGAAATTGATAATCATGGGGGGGTGGATTTCTTTTGTGTTGCAATCTGGCCTATCATTAGAACTGAATTTTAAACATGTTACAGATACATAAATCCTTGATTATTTCCTCCACCCCCTTCCCCTGCTGAAGGGTTTGAAAGAAGGAAGATGGCTGTGAAGCAGGGTAATTAGGGGTTTAGACTGTTTGTTAAGAGCATTGGGCACAAAGGCAAAACCGAGACTAGCTGCCTGGAGCTTTGTTGACCGTGGGAAGTGGCGTTTCCAAGGTAATCGCTTCTGACTGTTCAGCAAAGCTACACAGGGGGAGCTCTGTGCCAGAAGGGAGATGCAAGCCAAAGCAGATCTCCTGAAAAATACATAGGCATAGAAATGATTTGTAGGATTTCCACGTTTTGTCTTAAATATACGTTCTTAGCTTGTTGTGTGCTGGAAAACCAAACTCACTGGGAATGTTAACACCTTTTCCTATCACATGCTGAATCCAGCAGTTGTTTAAAATATCAGATGAGGATGAGGGTAAAGAAAACAAATAGAGAGTCCCACTAAAACGTCATCCAAGTTAGAGTAAGGGCCAGGCCTAGCATAGATATCCAAGAGTAAAGGCATAAGGCAGGGGCGAGGAACCTTTTCCTTCCCATGGGCCACTCAAAAATTAGCACAAGCTCCAGCCGCCACAAACAAGTTGGGAGTGGGGGTGCTCTAGAGGTGTGCTCAGGATGGGGAAGGAACTGGAAGGAGAGGGTCCAGATCATTGATCTGTGCCATAGATCCATTCCCGGCCCTCCTCCTCTGCCTTCCCCATAGCAAACGTTTTCAGTGCTTGAGGGCAGGGAGTGGATCCAGAAGCCAGATCCAAGAACAAATAAAGCCATCTATGGCCCAGACTTGGCCAATGGGCCAGAGATTCCCTGACCCTGGCGTAAGAAGTTATATCTCCCTCATTCTGCTCTGTCCTCTGCGCGTGCGCACACACACACACACTAAAGGCAAACACAATTGTTTTCCTTGCACTTTTTCAAATACTCCCTCTAATGTAGGGTTAGTAGTTTTGCTGTTATTTGTATGGTGGCAATGTTACTATTGTAGCTTGGGAAGGGTAAGTTACCACAGTCACTGACTGTTCAATGTCATGATTCTCTGTTCTTGATCAATAGAGGATTTCATTACAGCTCCCAGATGCAGGGTTAAGCATATAGCTCATATGTATAGCAGGGGTGGGGGAATCTCTGACCCACGGACTAAATCCAGCCCTCGACTGGCAGCTCAGGGGAAGGACACAAAGATGAGGGCCTGCACGCAAGGATAGGAGATGAATCCATGATCTGGACCCTTCCCTATCCTGAACAGATCCCTTTAAGCACCCCACCCTCAACTCGTATCCGGCCTGTGCAGCTTGTACTAGTTTTCAAAGTAACCCGCTACAAAGAAAAGGTTCCGCACCCTTGCCACAAATTCTCAAGCTTTCAGATCATTTGGTCCCCAGTTCATTTCCTGGCCAGAATGAAGAAGTCTTCTCTTCCCTCCCTCCCTCAAAATCCTTCTCTTCCCCATAACTAAGACTGCTTTTAGACGAGGACTTAAAAGTGCCTCCAAAAGATACGCAGGGAGAGAAACCTGCGCAGGGGGGAGGGTGGTGGTTAGACATTCCCCCGCGCTACCGGAAGTGACGTTGCTCCCATTCTAAGCAGCGGTGACCGAGAACAAGCATAGGTTCGAAGATGCGGCATTGTAAAACTGAGGGTAAATCATTTGTATGCCCACGTATTTTTCAGGAGATCTGCTTTGACTTGCATCTCCCTCCCGGCGCAGAACGCCCCGTGCGTAGCTTTGCTGAACAGTCAGAAGTTATTACTTTGGAAACCGAGGGTTTTACAACGCCACATCTTCAAACCTATGCTTGTTCTCGGTGCACGCTGCTTAGAATGGGAGCAACATCACTTCCAGTAGCGTGGGGGAACGTCTAACACACACACACACACACACCCCACTACGCAGGTTTCTTTCCCTGCATATCTTTTGGAGCGGAGGCACTTTTAAGCGCCTTGTCTAAAAGTGGTCTAAGGTAAGCACGTGCACCTTTAACTTCTCAACTTCATGAATATATCCCTTTCTTTCCTTATGTTCCCCTCTCCCTTCTCTCCCCTCCCTTGTCTTTCTTAGGCCATTTTTAAACAGGATGCGCCCATGCAGGTCCACCCATCCCACCCCCCAAGTGCCCATCTGAAGGTGACGTGAGTGGACGCATGCTCCCGTGAGCCACACACTGCCGACTCATGCCCACGCACGGAGCATAAGAGGGAAATCCAGGATGCTCCATGCAGGAGCATGAGTGGGTAGGGGTGCACACCCATCCCAGCCTGTTTGATTCCCCCCTCCACTCACCGGACGTGCATGGGCACTCCACACAGCACACACAGACTCCTCCCTCCACTCCCCAGTCTTACCCATTTAAAAATGGTCTTAGATTGTAAGCCCCTTGGGGCAGGGACCTGTCTATAACTATTGATTGTACAGTGCCAGGTATATTACTTGCGCTATAATAATAATAATAAATTAATTAATGGCAGTTATTGGCACCCAAGTTCATGTCTCTAAGTGCTAGGTACTGTACAGACCAGAACCAAAGAGTTCTGGCCTGTGGAATTTACACAATAAGGGTGAGACAGGATATGAGACTGGCCCAAAAAAAAAAAAAAGGCATATGAGTTGAGACAAGTAGAGAGATGACAAATTGAAAAGGTATGAGATTAACAAGCCTCTCGCCCGTCAGTCTCTGGTTGAATTGCACAGGAGAGTATCCAAGAGAAAGTAAGCATGGAGCATAAAGCAGCCCCCTCTAAGGCTGCCTCCTCCCTCCAATCTGGCACTGCTGCCAAATAGCCTCAGGGACATTTATTTATTTCAATTTCTACTCTACCCTTCCCCTAAGACTCAGGGCAGCTTACATAATTAAAAACCCAAAATACAGTTAGAATCCCTTTTAAAAAACCCGCCCTTGCCCCTAAACTCAAGCATCCCAACCCCTAGCCCTGTCTGTCAAATACTTTGTCAAAAGGAAAGGTTTTACACTGCCTCCAGAATATGCTCAAGCTCGAACTCTGATAGGCCTCTAAGGGAAGGGAGTTCCACAATCCTGAAACAGCAACTGAAGAACACCTTGTCACGGGTTGGAGGTCCGCACCCCCACTTTACCGGGTTTGAGTGACTCAGTTTCCCTCGCTTACAGCCCACGTGAATCAGTTTTTCTCTCTAGTCAATTCAAGCCTGTAGCAGGGACAACCCCTTTGTCACCCAAGGGCCCGATCCTTCCTGTTTACAGACTCTTTCTTTCTGGGGTCCCAAGAGCTTGAAAACTCTTGTTGCTCACTTGTGTTTCCAATGTTAGACACAGACACTTCTTCATAAAGATAAGAAGTTAGTTTATTGATTACATAAGCAAGATAGTTGACACAGAGTGGTAACTAGAAATTAAAGGTAAATATAACTCATTCCTTATCTTTACTGGTTGAGTTTCTAGATAAGCATCTTACCCTATGAAAGTCCATTAGTTCTGATTCCTTCTCAGTCACAGATATAGGTGACTGGGTGCTGATTTGCTAGAAAGCAAAGTCCTGGTCTCAGTGCATATCTTTCAGCCTTGCTAACTAGCAGGATTCAGGATGCAGATGAGATTGCTCAAGATGACTCTGACCAAGAGGTAGCGAAGATGGCTTAATGGCCCTCGCTTAAACACCAATTCTGAGTCCTTTGTTTGAGTTTTCCCACCTTGGAGCCTGTGTGTTTCCTCACGTAGGCAACCCAGGCAAACAAAAAGGACCATTTGCATCTACACAGGTCTGTCTAGCTGTGGGGGTGAATCCACAATCTTTTATCTCTTTGCATTTCCTGGAGTTTTGTCAGTGTCACAGTACCTGATTCTAGTTCTACAGTTTTCAATTGTAACATTACATACATGTTGAACCTTTTGCTTTACATATTTACTAGACTTGTAGCCTACATGTAGACCAGTATCACATGTGTGTGCCCCTATGTTCCTTCGTGACACACCACTCTACAAGCCTTTGTTGTATGAACAAGATTGGAAGGTGGTACCTGCAAGAGAGAGTTCCTGGCCGGTCGCAGTGGAGTATGGTAGGACAGGCAGTCTTTCAGATATGTCGGGCCCAGGCTGTTTAGGGTTTTCAACATTAAAACCAGCACCAGAACATGAAACACAAAGTAATATTTGACCTCACCAAGCACAGCTTGACCATAACAGAAAATGAGTCTCAGTAGCCTACAGTACTGATACTACAGTCGTATATCATACATTTACTTGCTGCACCAGCAGCAAGTAAGTTAAAGGCAGAACCACTGTTCATTATAAATAGGGGACTGCTGAAGTCCTGATATTGAGGAAACTGCTTGATCTACAGTCGTGAAAATTTATTCATGGCTTATACTTTTGGGGACCATCATATGTACAAAATTTGAAGAAGATCCAGCAAGAAAATCAAAAGTTATAACTGTTTAAATGTTAATTGCTAGTGGTCAAAATGTACTGAGTCCTGATGATTTTGAACCATGGATAACTCCTCCCTCCAGGTGAGTTGCAGCCCTGAGACTTCACAGCCTTGTAGTCTGAGATGTCCATCAAGTGCTGCTGGAGTCTGAGAGTCTTTGGTGCAGCCAAAACCAAGTTATTAAAGATTTAAAAATCAGTTATTATTATTATTATTATTATTATTAACAAACATTTATATAGCGCAAGCAGTGTACCTGGCACTTTACAAAGTAATAAAATAGACACGGTCCCTGCCCCTAGGGCTTACAATCTGAGAGACAGGAGCT
>QEPC01005691.1:1077069-1097789 GCA_003113815.1 Sphenodon punctatus | reverse complement strand
GGGTGTTGTGGGGACAGATGGGGGATTTGGGGGGGAAGGGTGTTGTGGGGACAGACAGACTGGGGGAATTTTGGGGCGGGGAGGGTGTTGCTCTGTGTTTAAAATGGCCTCTCTACTCATGCTTGGGAGGGATGAAGGAAAGCAGCAGCAATGCATCAATGAATGCATTGCTGCTTTCCTTCTCTTCTCCCAGCATGAGTAGAGAGGCCATTTTGTAAATCTGTGGTTCCACTGGTTGTGGCTGTTCTTTTTTTTTTTTAATGGTCCCTTCGCTGTTTCACTGCTGCTTCCTGCTGCTGCTGGAAAGTAGTTTGTGTGGACAGGCATTTGGCTGCCGGGGATAAGGTGTGGCTGCTGGGGATGATGCTGGTTGGACTTGGGGCCTGCTTTGGTGGAAATGCAGCTCCAAAAGGGGCCAAACTGTTTTTTTAAAAGGGGTCTATGTTCTTGAACAGGCAGTTTGTTGGTGAAGCTACTAGAGATGCTGGTCTGGATGTGTCTGATCTGACGACAATGCATCCCTGAAACTGGCCAAAAATTTTTTTAAAGGCCTGTGGGGGGGGGGCACAATGCGCATGTGCGACTGAGAGCAGCGTGAAAATCCCACTCCTCCCGGCAAGCCTGACAAAGCGCGGCGCACCTACACAACCCAAATGGGGGCGGGGGGGGAAGCAAGGACCGGCGTGCTGAACCCCCGGGGCATGGGACCCACAAAAAAGCCAGCTGAAAAGAGCCAATTACCCGTTACTATCAGCAGAAACACCCCGCTGAAGCAACGCAGGAAGAAGCGGTAAGCACCAAAATGGCGGCTGCAACTCAGTCCGCCATCCCAGGGGACCCCAAGGGGGGGCTGGTCAGTATATCAACCATCTTAGCAGAAATCAGAGCAGCCAGGGCAGAGCCTCAAAAAGACAAAAATGAACTGATTGAAAAAATAAATAAAGTAAGGTCTACGGTGGAAGGAGGAAATAAAAAGCTGGAAAATCTGGGCAAAAGAATTGATACAGCTGAAGGGCGCATATCTGACTTGGAGGACCAGTCACTGAAAGTAGACTGTGAAGTGGCCCAATTAAAAGAATCTGTACACTGCCTACGCTCCAAGTATGAAGATCTAGAAAACAGATCAAGGCGGTGCAATCTTCGCATAATGGGAGTAAAGGAAGGTACAGAGACATCAGGGATGCAAGAGCTGATAAAACAAATCTCAATACAGAACTTTCCTGAAGATCAACATCTACATAATCTTGAAATTGAAAGAGCCCATAGGTCACTGAGGCCCAAGCCTAAAGAAACAGACCCACCCAGAGCAATTATCATCAAATTTCTGAAATTTAAAGATAAAGAAGCTCTGCTATCATCATCTAGAAAAAAGAAACAGAACTTGGAGTTTCTGGGACAAAAAATAAAGTTCCAACCAGATTATGCCTTGAAAACAATGACAAAGTGAAGAGCATGGTCAAAGTATTTCACCGAGCTGATTGATAGAGACCTGAAACCACAACTATGGCACCCAGCAAAAATGGCAATCCTGATTAATGGGCGCAGAAAAATATTTGAAGATACCAGAGACCCTGGAAATATTTCTGCAAACCCACAGACCCAGGCAACAGACACCTGACTGAGCATCTGTCACAGCTTGACTGAGTTCAGGAAAGGAATTGTGGAACTTAACCAGGACAAGCGAAGCTAAGCAATAAGTCTCCCTTTTACATCAGGCAACTACAAAAACTTTATTTTATACAAGATCTAAGGGGTGGCTTTCCCCTTTCCTTTCCCCCTTTAAGCGTGAATATATGGGTGTTTTCAGACGTTACGAGATCACGGTGAACCACACTGAACCACGCTCAACCCCCCCGCGGGGCCAAAGGGCCCGGAACGTCTGAACGGCGTGCGCCAGATGTTCATCACGCTCAATACCCACATGGGGTCAGTTTGAACCACGCTTCCCGGGCTAGCCGGGGGAAGGTCTCGGGAAGCGTGGTCAAACCAACCCCCACAGGGAACCAAGCAAAAGTAACGTCTGGACGCCAATCCCCCAGCGGAACCAAAAAAATGGAGCCCCGGCCGGGGACGAGGCACGCAGCGTCGCTGCCAGGCAACCAGCACCAACACAAACACCGGAGGGAGATTTAAAGCGAGAGCAGCAGCAAGCAAGCGTGGCGGGATGGAGCGAGGAGGGAAGCGGAAGAGACCGGAGGCACGAACAGCGACAGCGGCGGCACAGGAGGCGGAGGACGTGCAGCCAGGCCCAGCGATGCAGGCGGAGGGGGCACAGGTGCAGGAAGGGGGCACACGGGAGCACCCGACCAGGGAGGCGCCCCGGGAACACCAACCACAGCTGCAGCCGGGTCGCGCCGCCCCGGGGACAGCGGCCGGAACAGGCCCACAGGAGGCACCCAGGAAACGGGTAAGGGCACCCACTGGGAGGGGAACAGGGGGCACAGGGGAACCCCCTGTGGAGGGGGCCGGGGGGACCCCGGGCGGAAGGCAGGGGGGCAGGGGGACCCCGGGCGGAGGGCAGGGGGGCAGGGGGCCCCCGAGAGGGCCCACACCCTCACCCAGCAACCAACCACCCCCCTTCCCCCCCCCAGACACGAAAGTCGGCCCGGGCGGACGAGCCCCAGGAGGAGCCCGGCCCCCGGCCCCTGGAGGCGCACCCCCAGGAGGAGGTGGAGGAGGAGCACAGGCAGGTGCAGCAGGAGCTGCACCGGGAGGAGGAACAGCAGGGGCCCAGCCGGAGGAAGGCCTATCACAGAGGGGGACAGTGGGGCCTCCAGGAGACCCGGGACTTCATACGGATCTGGGGGACCCTCGAGTACCAGGTGGAGCTCGCAATAAACCAGCGCAACGAGCATGTCTACCGGGACATCGTGCGCGACATGGAGGCGGCGGGGCACGAGCGCACTGTCAACCAGTGTCGCTCGAAGGCCAAGGAGCTCAAGAGGGGGTACAAGGCCCTCAAGGACAATAACAGCCGCTCCGGCCACGGGGCCCGCACCGCCCCCTACTACGATGCCCTGGACCGCATCCTTCACATGAAGGGCTCCATAGTTGCCCCACGCCTGGTGGGCAGCGCTGTGGTCCAGGGCAGGGAGCGGGCCGAGGTACCCCCTCCCCTCGCCGCCCGCCCGGTAGACACGAGCTCAGGGGACCCCCACCCCCAGGAGGACCACCCGGGACCCGCAGAAGCCCCAAGGCCCCCCCCCAGCAGCAGCCCGGAGACATCCCAACGCCGGGCCGGCCAGGCGGAGTCGGAGGTCGGCACCTTCACCACCCTCAGCCAGTGGTCCCAGGGGGAGCACTCCCAGGGTGAGGCGCCGGCCTCCGAAGGCTCGGAGACGGACATAGAGGGTAAGCGGGCCCCCAGGGCAGGGGGGGGCACGACCAGGGGGCCGGTGGCAGGGGCGGGGGTGGGGGCCCTGCTGCAGGGGCCACAACCAGCCCCCTTCACCCGCTCCCCCCTCTCCCGCCCGCAGGACATGGGGAGCCCCAGGACCGGGCCAGCGAGACGGTGCAGGCCCCCGCGGAGGGCACAGGAGAGCAGGTGCCGGACCCAGGTAAGGCGGGAGGGCTGGGATTGCGGGAGGGCCCCCCGGGCGCCAGCCCAGGGGGGCCTCTGGCCTCAGTGGGGGAGGGGGGGCAGGGGGCCCCGGGACCCGACCCCGCTAGGGGACAGGGCCCTGCACTGACCCACCCGCCCATTTCCACAGGGCAGCCCCCGCGCGCGGCGCCTCCGCCGGCCGCGGCCCCAGCCCAGCGGATGCGGGAGTACCGGGCGCGGGTCCGCAGGCGCAGGGAGGAGCAAGCGGAGGACATCGTCCGCAGGGCGGAGGAACAGGGGGAGCGCATGATCGCCTCCGTGGACCGCATGGAGGCGGCCATAGAGCGGTCCATGGAGAAGGCCCTGGAGACAGACCGCCGGCTGGAGGCGGAGGTGCGCCTGGAGCGGAGGCGGGAGCGCCGGGAGCACCAGCGGCAGCAGGGGCTGCTCAGGGGCCTCCGGCAGGACATACAGGGCATGGTGCGGGAGCACAGTGCCAAGATGGACAGGTCCCACGACATTGGGACCTCCCTGCTCCTGCATGCGGGCACCATGTGTGCCTACGTGATGGCCGGCGCACCTCCGGGCGCCCTGCCCGCCCAGGTCCCCATGCCGGGCCCCTCGGCGCCCCCGGGCCCAGCCCTGCCGCCCCTGGCGCCCCCCCGGCCCCAGGGCCCTCGCATGCGCCTCCCAGTGCCCCCGGGCCTCCGGAGGGTCCAGCCCCCCCGGGGCGCGACCGGGGCACCGGGCACAGCTGCCCATCCGCCGCCCGGCCCCCTGCCGGGGCCGGGACCGGCCCAGGACACGGCAGGGGACACGGACAGTGGGGGGGAGGGGAGCTCCCAGAGCTCGGTGGGCCCAAGCGGCCGCACGAGGGGTCGGCCCAGGAAACGCGGGGGGATGGTGGGAAGGGGGGGGAGGGGGAGGGCCACATGAGGGCGGGTGGTGGACGGGGACACGGGCACGGGGGTGGGGAGGGGGCACAGGGTGATTGTGTGAACTGTGTGGGCAATAAAGTGTTGTAAAGAGACAGTTGTCCCCGGCCCGTTTGTGGGGGGGACAGGGCTGTGGGACCGCGTGTACAGGGGCATGGGCACGGAACGGGGGGTGGGGCCCCCAGGGGCGGGAAGGCCCTCACAGCGGGCCCCCCCGGGCGATGTGGGTTGCAAGGGCGTTCCGGATCCTTTTGGCATACCGGTACTCCCGGGGGTTCCCTGCGTTCACGTACAGGGGAACAGGACCGGGGGGCCGGTGGGGCTCGGGGTACTCCAGGGCCGCCCCCTCGGTCTCGCACACATTGTGCAGAACGCAGCAGGCACCGATCACCAGGGCGGAGGTGGGGACGGTGAAGTCCAGGCGGCCAGCTATACTCCTCCAGCGCTGCTTCAGGGCCCCGAAGGCACGCTCCACCACGGTCCGGCTCGCACACAGGCGGGTATTGTATACCTGCTCCGCAGGGGTGCTCGGGACAGGGTAGACCTTCATCAGCCAGCGGGTCAGGGGGTAGGCGGGGTCCCCCAGGATGCAGGGGGGCATGGGAACACCCTCGATCCACCTCATGCCCATGTCCGCGAAGTCCCCCCGGTACATGCGGGCATAGAAGGGGGAGATGGTCATGATCCTGGCGTCGTGACTCCGGCCGGAGTTGCCCGTGTAGATGTCTATGAAGCGGGCCCGGTGGTCCACCACCCCCTGCAGGTGCAGGGAGTAGTATCCGTGCCGGTTCACATACTCCAGGGCCTCCCCCGCGGCCGGGCGCAGGATCTCGATGTGTGTGCCGTCCACGGCTCCGATGCAGTTCGGGAAGCCCCCGGCCGCGAAGCCAGCCATCACAGCGCCCTGGTCCAGGAGCTGGATGGTCCTGTCGAGGAGCACGCCCTCCACAGCCTCGCACACATCCCGCACGATGCAGGCGACCGTGCTGAGCCCCACCCCGAAGTGCTGGGACACGGAGCGGCAGGAGTCGGGCGTTGCGAGGGCCCAGACCCCTATGGCCACCCGCTGGACCATGGGGATGGGCTCCCGCATGGAGGTGTGCTGCCGCTCCAGCCAGGGCGCGAGGAGCTCCGCTAGGCGCAGCAGGGTGGCCTTGCCCATCCGGAAGTGGGACCCCCACTCGGCCTCCCCCCAGTGGGCCTGGGCCCGCTCCCACCAGGCCTGGGGCCGCTCCGTGACCCATAGGCTCCGCGCTATGGGCATAGCCAGCAGCGCTGCCCGGCGGAGGGTCTGCGTTGCCCAGCGGAACCGCCTCGCGGCCCCTCGGAGCGCAGCGGGCCGGGTGAGGCTCCGGCAGGCGGCCAGCCACGCCCCCCAGGCCCGGCGCCGAGCCCTGAGCCGGCCACGGACTCTCCTGCGGGCCTGCTGGCCCCGGAGGCGCACGCCAGCCCGCAGGGCCAGGACATAGCGCAGGCGGACGGCCAGGTGCACCCTCTCGGTCAGGAGGCACAGCTGCTCAGTGTGGTCACGGTGCCACTCAGCCGCGAGCGCGAGGAACATCCAGTTCCCACCTGCCCTATCGCGCTCCATGGTGCTGGGGCCCCGGTGGGGGCTGGGAGCGCTTATGGCGGCCCGGTGCTGGTGGCTCCGCCCGGGGGTCGGCCTCGCGGGCCTGCGCGCGCCCTGTGCCGGTGCGTTCCGGCTGCTCCCGCCCCCAGCACCCCGGGCCCCCTCCCCTCGCTGTTTGTAGCGGGATGGCCTTGAAGGTGCGATTAGGCAGACAGAGAGCTCGCTGTTGTTCTCTGCAGCTGTGCCGGGCCCGCACCCCACGCCTCGCTCTGTTGTGCTACAATGTTGCGGTGCGGGCCCGTGTTCCCTGTCCCGGGGGCCGGGCCGAGCCTCTCCCGGCCCTGGGCAGTCTGTGTGCCCTCCGGGCTCCGTGTCCCATTCCCTGTTGTGCTGGACCATGGCTGGCTGCCCATCCATGGGGCTCCCGCTGTCCGGCCCCCAAGGGGCCCCCCATATCTGGGCCTTCCGCGAGACCATGTCTCTGTGCGACCTGTGGCACACCCCTGCCGTGCAGCTGCTCCTGGCCGGGCCGGGGAGCCGTGCAGGTGCCTACGAGAGCCTGAGCTCCGGGCTCCGTTACTTTGGCCATGTGGTGAGCGCCCGTGATTGCCGGCTGCATGCGGAGGCCCTGGGGCTGGCTCGTTTCCCCGAGGGGCGCATCCCGGAGGTGCTGTGCGCCCATGTGCCCTGGAGCGCCTCGGAGACCGTGTCAGCGCTGGTGGTGTGTGGTCTGGGCGCCTACTCGGAGTGCCTGGCCGAGGGTGGCCCTGCCTTGGCCGTGACCTACTTCTCCTGTGTTCACGGGGCCCGTGGGTACCAGCGCACCCGTGGGGCGGCGTTCCAGCGGCTTCTGGAGCTGGGGCATCTTCCGTGGCCCCCTTCTGCTGCCTGCTGTGTGCCGGAGCCCTCCGCGGTGGAGATGTCATCCCTGTTGGCGGTGTGGGCGCGTGTGGATGTGCAGCTGGCCCTCACCATGCCCGATCCCTTCGAGGCCTACTACCTGATCGCCCACTACATGTCCTTGCAGGGGTACCGCCGGGGCATGCTGCACTGGCCCCACCTGGTCCACCGGGCGGGCCACCCGGGCCCTGGGGCCAGCGGGGCCCCCGGCAGCGGCCCGTGAGCCCCGCGTCGCTGGCCTGCCCCCCCCGGCGTGGTGCCCCCGTGTGGGCTCCCGCCCCGGCCCGGGGGGGGGCCTGGTCCCCGCTGGCCGCTCCCGACCTGCGGACCCCACCTCGGTGAGCTCCCGCCCGCCTCGCTGCTTGCTGCTGCCCCTGGCCGTGGTCCTGGGCCCCCTCCATCCCCGTGACTCCGTGGGTGCTGCCTGAGCGTCGCTGGTGCTGCGGAGGAGCACCGCTGGACCCGGCTGCCCTGCCTGTGCCAGCCTTTGACTGTGGGGCCCCCTTCCTCCTCCTCCTGGCGCCCCTCCGCCGGCCTCGCTGTGCTTTGGGGGCCCCCAACGTGCCTTGCTCCGGGGGTCCGCCCCCCCCTCCGAGACTGCCTCTGTTCCTGTGGGGGCACCTCCTTGGACTGGACTGGGGTGGTGTGGGGGTGGGGGTTGCTGCTGTCTGTGCCTTGCCCCTTGGTGGTGCCCCCCCCGTCCCTCCCGGTGTTCCGGGTGGGGTGTTCCGGGCGCCCCTGCCCCCCCTTCCCGGCCTTTCCCTGGTGTGTGTGTGTGTGTGTGTGTGTGTGTGTGTGCCCGGGCGTGTGGCCGTGCATTGTGCCCCGCTGCGGGACCGCTGTGTGAGCCGGCTGTCAGCCTGTTCTCGCTCTTCCCCCCTCCCTTCCCGTTTCCCTTGTGTGGGCGTTCCCTTGTGTGCCTTGTGGCTTCGTTTGCCCTCAGGCGGCCATGTCTGTGTCCCGCCCCTGCCCGGTGCCTTGTGGGGGTTTAGCGCCCGCCGGGGGTTCGGCTGCACGTCTGTTGTGCTGCCACGAGCCGTGATGGTGCGGCCCGGTTCCGGCCCGTGGTCCCGTTCCCGGCACATCTGTTTGGGTCGTTTTCCAACCCCCGGGCGTGGTTGCGCTGTTCACCCCCCCTGGTGGTTCGCTGTGGTGAACCGGCTGCCCGTAACGTCTGAAAGTACCCGATAGCAATGCAAGTAAGAGAAGTAGATGGGCCTCAGCCCCATGATTTCATCTTTTCTTAATAAGGTATTTGACAAATGTGTGTTACAAGCTAAGGTGGGCAAGACCGTTAAGGGGGTAACCCCCCCAGCCAAACCCGCCTAAATTAAAATAATTTGGAGACCCCCGGGAGGGGTGGGAACTAACAAACAAATACAAAAACACTTACAAACACCCCCACCAGTTATTTCAGACCTGCTGAAAATATATACCATATTTTCTTAACTCCTAGGCATTGAATGTTGGACTATATGTTATTGTTAGTGTTAATGTTCATGTTACGTTTATTAATGGTAATATTAATGGTAATGCTACACTGAACTTCCCCCACTCCAACTCCACTCACATCACCACATAAGGGTAAAGAACATTCCCTGTAAGGATCTGTCCCAAAATAAAGAGACAGGAAAAGGATCAGGACCCATTAGATCAAATACAAATAAACCCCAATTGCTCTAATGTCCTCAACACAGGGACATAAACCAACCCTGAAATTCTTGTCCCTCAATGTCAAGGGCCTTAACCATCCCATAAAAAGCAAAAAAAAAAGAAACCTGATACTAGATCAACGTATTAGTGCTTTTTTCCTTCAAGAAACACATTTTTTTAAGAAAGGACCTCCATAGATTTGATAACAGACAACTGGGAGAAGTGAACCCCTCCTGTAGTGGGAAAAAGAAGGCAGGAGTCCTGATAGGATTCTCAGCCTCGGCAAACTTCAAACTCTCTCAGCTACAAAAAGATAAGGAGGGGAGGTTTCTGCTGCTAGTGGGTACACTAAACACACAAAGGGTAACTTTAGTTAATCTTTACGCACCAAACACACATACCCACCAATTATTTCAAAAATATGTACCCATTATTTCCCAAATAAACAGAGGGCCTTTTGATTGTCCATGGGGATTTCAACTCACCATTGACAGAACTAGATGATCACTCTACCTGCTCACTTCTCAAAAAACAACCACAAAAACATTGCTAAGTTGCTATCACAACATGACCTGATAGATGCATGGTGATTCCTTAACCCATTCTCTAGGAGTTACACAGTCCACTCCCAAGTACACAATGCATATTCTAAAATAGACCACTGCCTATTAGAAAGAAATTCCTTACAAAGATGCATAAGTAGCGAAGTAATCCCAATTGTCTTCACTGACAATAACACACTACTATCTAAATTTATCTGGTGGGACCTGGAACAAACGTGTAAAAGAACATGGCAGCCAGACAGAGGTCTACTTAAATGCGAATGGGTAAAAACCCAAATAGCGACCGAATTGAAAGATTATTTCGAGCTTAGCGCAGGTACAGCTCGTCCCCACAGACTCTGTGGAAGGCAGCAAAATCAGTCTTAAGGGGCAGTTTCATAGCAATCAAATCTGTTATAAATAAAAGAAGGAGGGAGAGAAATTCTGAATTATATAACCAATTGCAACAACTGGAAATAGAAAACAGAAATTTCCCTAATAAAAAAACACAAATCAAAATACAAAAAATAAAAAGTGAAATTGAAACCATAGATACCCAAAAAATCACTCAACAAATGAGAAAGGTTAAAGGTTTTTATTTCCACAATAGCAACAAACCAGACAAAGTGTTAGCACAACTAACAAAAAGTAGGAGAAAAAAATCCTTTATTCAAGCAATCAAACTGCCAAATGGGGAAACGGTAACCAAACAGACAGATATCCAGGCTGCTTTTGTAGACTTTTATCAACAACTATATACGACCTCCAGTCCAGACCCTGAAAAGATAAAGACTTTTATTAATAAATACAAAATCCCCAACTTCAATCATGAACAAATCAGTTACCTCAATGCCCCCATAACTATTAAAGAAACCAAATTAACGATAAAAGAGCTTATTAGGAACAAAGCATGTGGCCCGGATGGCCTACCAGCAAAATTTTACCAAACTTTTGGCGATATTTTAATTCCCCCACCTAACAAATACCTTTAACAACATCATAGAGGCTCAAAACATGCCCCTGACATTTTACGAAACAGTAATAACCCTGATACCCAAACAGGGCCGGAATCATGAGAAATGTGGCAACTATCGTCCTATATCCCTGCTGAATATCGATTATAAAATCTTCACTAAAATATTAGCAAACCGTTTGATAGCAATTATTGGAGAAGTAATTCATCCTGACCAGACAGGATTCATACCAAACAAACAGGAAATTGATAACATCAGAGAAACTGTCAATCTCCTGATGGCAGCCCACAAATCAAATACTCCAACTCTAATTCTCTCGGCTGACGCGGAAAAAACTTTTGATCGCTGTGAGCCAGAGTGTTTGTATTTCATCATGGAGAAGATGGGAATAAAAGGAAATTTTCTCTGTGCAATTAAGGCCCTAAATCTAAAACCAAACTCTCAACTACTAATCAATGGCAACCTCTCAAAATCTTTCTATTTATCCAGGGGCACCAGGCAGGGCTGCCCTCTATCCTCCCTACTTTTTAACATAACCCTGGAATTATTGGCGTGTGCCATATGGCAAGAACAGGAGATACAGGGAATACAAATAGGTATCATGCAGTACAAAATCTCCCTATTTGCAGACAACATGCTTATATACTTAACACAGCCAGAGACAACAATACCAAAGGTCCTCCAACTAATAGATCAATTCAGCCTGATTTCAGGGTACAAAATCAATTACCACAAATCCCAGGCTCTCATATTAGCAAAAGACAAAGAGATCAGAAGGATTATAGAATTGCAGTTTCCCTTCACAATAGCACACAACCATTTCAAATACTTAGGGGGAAACATCACTCGAGACCACAGTAATCTCTTCAAGGCTAACTTTCCCAGTATTCTTAACCAGATAAACACTGAGGTAGCGACTTGGCGACACCTCAAAACTTCATGGCTGGGTTGTGTTAATCTATACAAGATGATTGCCCTGCCCAAAATACTGTACAAAACAATGGCCCTACCGATCTACATTCCAAAATCCTTTATCAAACAATGCGAACGCAGCCTCTTCAATGCAGTCTGGAAGAGGAAGAAACACAGAATTAATAAACTTACCCTGACAAGACATAAGGATAAAGGGGGGATCAGCATGCCTGATATAAGCATATATATCAAAGCAGCGTCCCTAAGGACACTTAAGTATTGGTATCACCCCACAAAAAACACAGGATGGGTAGAAATGGAGAGACAGATATTGGACATTGTCATGGAGAAACATGGGGTCACACACGTGTAACACGGGCCTACATGTAGACTACAAGTCTGGTAAATATGTAAAGCAAAAGGTTCCACATGTATGTAATGTTACAATTGAGAACTGTAAAACCCATATCAGAGCTGTGACGTGTGACCAAGCTCCAGGAAATGCAAAGAGCTACAAAGAATGTGTATTTGGGAACCTTGGCCCAGACGGGTGGCCAGAGACATTTATATGCTAATGCCGGCAGCCATTGCCTACGTGCAAGAGACAGAGAAAGCTGATAACGAGAACAAAGGGAATTCTAGAAGCCTCGAGAAGATACGAGGAGTTTCCTCCTGGGGATATAAGGAGTTGTACCCCAGAGGGGGCAGTGACTATCAGGAACTCACTCACCATCTTGCAGCCAGCAAGGCTGGAAAGACATGAACTGAGAGACAGGTCTTTGCTCTCTAGCAACTCTAAGTCTGGAGACCCAGTCACTTACATCAAGGGCTGAGAAGAACTTATGGACCTTTGTAGGGTAAGATGCTTATTTAGGAACTCAACCAGTATAGATCAAGAATGCATTATATTTACCTTTGATTCCTAGTAACCACTCTGTATCAACTATCTTGTTTATGTAATCAATAAACTTACTTCTTATCTTTATGAAGAAGTGTCTGTGTAACATTGGAACACAAGTGAGCAACAAGAGTTCTCAAGCTCTTGCGAACCCAGAGAGTAAAGAGTCTGTAAACGGGAAGGATTGGGCCCTTGAGTGACAAAGGGGTTGTCCCTGCAGCAGGCTTGAATCAGCCAGACAGAGAAAACTGATCCAAGTGGGCTGTGCGCGAGGGAAACTGAGTCACTCAAATCCAGTAAAGTGGGGGTGCGGACCTCCAACCCGTGACAGTTGGTGCCCAACGAGAAGGGTCAAGCTCAGTTTGTGGACCAATATGTAGAAAGTAGAGGAGCATCGCCAGGTGCCTGGAATCATCTGAGGGGAGCAAATCCCATACCTGCAGAGATTGAAAGCCCCAGGAGTTGGGAACTCAGCTCTGAGAGAGTGGAATAAGCAGATCCTTGAACAGAGTGCGCTGAGTTTATTGTTTTAGTTTTAAGTTCGGATCAGGAACAGTAACAAATTAGGGCTCCCAAAGCACTTTCCTCACCTGAGAAAGTCAGAGCTGAGCAGGGAAACCCGAAAGAGGGGTCTCAAAGCAGAAGGGAAAACTAAACAGCAACTGAAGCAGCTGATACGCGAATTTGAAATGAGCACGAATGGAACAGATGGGAATGGAGCGGGGGCAGGAAATCCCCCTCCAAACCCCTCTCCATCTGACCAGCAACCAGCAGATGGAGATGCGCTGCCAAACGTGCCTCAAAACCCCCTTCTAACTCATCGACAACCACGGGGACAAGATCCAAACCCTGAACTCGAGATGGCCAGAATAAGAATCGAACATGAGCTCAGACTGGAGAAAATAAAACAGGAAGAAAGAGAGAGAGAGAGAGAGAAGAAAAACAGAGAGAAAGGCAAGTGCAAGCAGAGGACAAAGAGAGAGAACGAAAACACCAACTCGAACTCCTCAAAATGCAGGTAGAGGCAGGAATCCACAGAAGTGATGTGGATGGGGTGGGCTGAAGTCTAAAGTTAGTATAACTCCGCCCAGGTGAGCAGGCCCTGCCTCTAGCCCCACCTCTAGCCCCACCCCCTACCAAGAGAGCAACAGTGTCAGGCCAGTTTATCCCCCACCCCAAAGCCATGGGAAACCCCCCAAGCCACAGCTCCAACAGGGGAGGGGGACTCAGGTTCAGTAGGAAGTGGATATGATAGCTGGGCTCCAACTGCCACCTGAAAGTGGGCATCAAACACAGATGGTTAAATAACCCCTTCCCCTCACTACAGGAAAATACAAAGGGTATTTTCAGACGTTGCACCACCACAGTGAATCCCCCTGTGGGGACCGTGGTGGCGTAACATCTGTTGGGTCGAAAAGTGATTCCCGCCAAATGTTCACCCCTGGCGGGAATCGCTTTGACCACGCTTTTGGAGGTCCGGGCAGCCGGAGCTCTAAAAGCGTGGTCAGAGCAATTCCCGCCAGGGGTGAACATTCAGCGGGAATCACTTTTCAGCCCAACAGACGTTACGTTACCATGGTAAACCATGGCGGGATTCACTGAGCCGCCCCGAGTTGTTTTAGGATGGGCGGGGTAAAAATCCAATAAATAAAAATAAAGAAATAAAAATGTCATGTTTGCTCCTGGACCATGGCCCGGAATCGGCGGCCGTGCCTGCTGCCGTTTCCAGGCCATGGCCAATACCCTGGGGGGGTGGGCGGATGCTGTGGCCGCATTGGCCGCTGTGCTCGCTCATCTCCCAGAGGGCGGGCGGCCTCAGGAATGGAGGGGTGGGGCTGTGCAGCCGCACGTTGCGCCATGCAGCCCCGCCTCCTCCCCCGACCCCCCTCCGGAATCAGCCGGCACGTCTGTTGATGGGCCATTCTGATTCTGGATGGGAATCAATACGCGATTCCGTGCCAGGGCCAATGGGAAAACACCCAAAGTCTAGGTGCAAATCCCCATTGTACCCCATGCCAAAGAGGGAAATAAATCAGGGAGGGGCAAATGCCCAAAGTAGATGAGGGGCAAATCCTCACTGTGCAAAAGAGGGCAATAAAAGAGAGGGGGGAAATGCCCCCTTACAAGCCAATCAGGTAAGAAGCAAATCCCCACTGCACTCCATACCCAAAGAGAACAATAAAAGAGAGATGGGCAAATCATGCCCCCTTGTAGGGGTGTGCATGTCATTTTCATTATTACAATAACGATAATGAACATTGTTGTTTTCATTATCGTTATTGCAATATCAAAAATGACAAAAAATAATAACAAAAATAGAAACGAAAATGACATTTTGTTTTTGAAATAAAGGGAAAAACCTGAAAAACATATTTCTGGCTGTAACTTTTTTGTTTCTTATTCAATTCTGATTAAACATGGGGAGGGTGTACCCCCAATGGAGGGCACTATGTGTACCAATTTGTGAAATGATTAGGTAAAGGAAACCGATTTTAGAAGCAATTGAATGTTGTGATTTTCAGAAAAGCTCCATACACATTCATGGCTACAACTTCTTTATCTTGCATCCAATTTGCATTACACCTGTGAATATTATGTCCCTCCATAAGCCTAACACTCCTGCCAATTTTCAGAAAGATTGGATAAAGGGTCCTGATGGTATAAGACATTAACTTGAAAATACATTTCCAGCTGTATCATTTGTATATTCCATCCTGTTTAAAAGGTATTTGGCAGGAATGTATCACATACCTTCACTGTCATCTCTGCCAAACTACAGAACAATTTGATAAAGGGACCCAATTTTATAAGCAATTGATGTTGTCCCTGTGAAGACCATTATTCAGATAAATAGCAGCACATGCAGTGCCAGTCAGAGGCAGGCACCCTGCATGGCAGGGGGAGAGAGATTGTAGGAGGGAGGATGTGGAGCAAACCCAAAGACTGACAGACACATTCACTGGCCAATTACTGCATGCTTCCAGATTTACAGGACCAATTGGTAGTGGCTTCGAGGCAGGCATAGAGGGCAGCCCTGAGGTGGGCATAAGGGCATAAAGGACATAATTGGGACTTTGGGGATAGCATCCGAGCAATCAGGGGACATAGTTTACACATCCAGGCTGGTCAATTATCATCACAATCACATCCTGCAGCACTGTGACAGAGGACATAAGAGAATCTCTATTGATTCTTTCCTAAACAGATGCTTCTGACTTTCCAGTAACAAGTGGGGGAGAGATGTTGGGATGGTCACAGCACAGAATGAGGATATTTGGTTGACCTTTCTGATGGCCAGTTGGCATCACCAACCGATCTTATACTATATACACACAGTGATGTAAGAGAATCCCTGGCATAGGCTCCTTCTCTTCATATGCTGTGCAGGCATATAAAATTGGGACCCTTTATCACAGCTTTCTGATATGTGTCAGAGATGATAATGAAATGATAACGAAAGTGTTATATACAGCCCTGCCAAATTTAATTTACACTAGTTGGACACTACAAAGATGTACACTACAAAGATGTTAGTCAGATATACATTTATATGTTAATTGCTTATACCACCAGGACTAAGAATGTATATGAATGTATATGAAGAATTTTGCAAAATAAAATATTTCAGTTGCTTCTACAATTTGATTCCTTTACTCAATTCTTGTGAAATTTGGTACACTTAATGCCTTCCATGGGAGGTATATGCATCCCGAATTTCAGCCAAATATAGTGAAAAATAACAAAGTTACAGCCAAAATGTGTTTTCAATTGAAACCAATGAAAATGAAAGCCAAAACGATTCAATTCAACAATTCAATTGCTTCTAAAATTGGATTTCTTTACCCAATCCTTGTGATATTTGGTACGCTTAATGTCTTCCATGGGAGGTATATGCAGCCCAAATTTCAGCCAAATATAGTGAAAAACAACAAAGTTACAGCCAGAAATTTGGTTTACATTGAAACCAATGAAAATGAAAGCCAAAACGAAATGGGGGGGGGGCTGAAGCCCCCTGAGCCACCCCCTGTGAATCCTCCCATGATCCAACCCACACTACCCTTTGGAAACAACGCAGGAGGCAGAATTCGGGACTACGCCCCATTGATTCCACTGTACAATGACGGAAATCAATGCATAGAAGATTACTTCACAACCGTGCATCATGTGTTTCTTCAAGAACAGATCCCGCAAGAGATGTGGCTCAAATTAGTGTTACCCAAACTCCCAGCGAAAGTGAAAGGAGTCTACAACACAAAAACAGAGGAAAATCCAGTGCTGACTTTTGATGATTTTAAAAAGGCAGTTCTTGAGGCTTACAGGATTACTACAGAAACCTTTCGCCAAAAATTACGCAGCTTCAAGAAGGCAGAGGGTATGTCACATTCAGATGTTTGTAATATGTTGAAACAATATGGGGTGAAATGGTTAGATGCATGTGGGAATGCCACTAAGGAATAAATAATTCACTCTGTATTGCTTGAACAGTTCTATACTTTGTGCAGCCTGAATTTAAAAGCACACTTGCTGAATAAGGAGATCACAAATCTCAAAGAGGCAGGTGTCACGGTCCGCACCCCCACTTTACCGGGTTTGAGTGACTCAGTTTCCCCTACGCACAGTCCACTTGAATTAGTTTCTCTCTCTGGCTAATTCAAGTCTGCCACAGGGACATATCCTTTGTCACTCAAGGGCCTGATCCTTCCCGTTTACAGACTCTTTACTCTCTGGGTTCGCAAGAGCTTGAGGGCTCTTGTTGCTCACTTGTGTTCCAACGTTAGACACAGATACTTCTTCATAAAGAAAAGAAGTAAGTTTATTGATTACATAAGCAAGATAGTTGACAGAGTGGTTACTAGAAATCAAAGGTAAATATAACGCATTCCTGATCTATACTGATTGAGTTCCTAAATAAGCATCTTACCCTACCAAGTTTCTCTCAGTCCTTTGGTATAAGCAACTGGGTCTCCAGACTTAGAGTTGCTAGAGAGCGAAATCATCTCTCTCTCCTCATGTCTTTTCAGTCTTGCTGGCTGGCAGCTTTTCATATGTAGATGTTCAAGATGGCTTTCTCAAGGGATAGCCAAGCTGGCTTAAGTAGTCTTCCTCCTTCTTTGTCTTGGGTTTCCCACCTTTGGGGAAGCACGACGGCTGTTTTGCATCTCCCCAGGTCTGTCTGGCAAGTTTGCTCAAATACACATTCTTTGTATCTCTTTGCATTTCCTGTACCTTGGTCACGTGTTACAGCCCTAATTTGAGTTTTACACTTCTCATTATAACATTACATACACGTGGAACCTTTTGCTTTACTTATTTACCAGACTTGTAGTCTACATGTAGGTCCGTGTTACGCGTGTGTGACCCTATGTTCCTCCGGGACAGCAGGGACAAGGGCTGATGCATTCACCGAAAATGCTATCTTAGCTTATGGGGAAAGAAAGCCAAATAATGGGGAAAAGAAGCCAAATAATGGGGAAAAATCCAAACAAGGGTTTTACCATAAGCAGAATGGATACAAAAATCCACAATCTGAACACGGAAACTTGACCCAGAACAAANTTATCATCACAATCACATCCTGCAGCACTGTGACAGAGGACATAAGAGAATCTCTATTGATTCTTTCCTAAACAGATGCTTCTGACTTTCCAGTAACAAGTGGGGGAGAGATGTTGGGATGGTCACAGCACAGAATGAGGATATTTGGTTGACCTTTCTGATGGCCAGTTGGCATCACCAACCGATCTTATACTATATACACACAGTGATGTAAGAGAATCCCTGGCATAGGCTCCTTCTCTTCATATGCTGTGCAGGCATATAAAATTGGGACCCTTTATCACAGCTTTCTGATATGTGTCAGAGATGATAATGAAATGATAACGAAAGTGTTATATACAGCCCTGCCAAATTTAATATACACTAGTTGGACACTACAAAGATGTACACTACAAAGATGTTAGTCAGATATACATTTATATGTTAATTGCTTATACCACCAGGACTAAGAATGTATATGAATGTATATGAAGAATTTTGCAAAATAAAATATTTCAGTTGCTTCTACAATTTGATTCCTTTACTCAATTCTTGTGAAATTTGGTACACTTAATGCCTTCCATGGGAGGTATATGCATCCCGAATTTCAGCCAAATATAGTGAAAAATAACAAAGTTACAGCCAAAATGTGTTTTCAATTGAAACCAATGAAAATGAAAGCCAAAACGATTCAATTCAACAATTCAATTGCTTCTAAAATTGGATTTCTTTACCCAATCCTTGTGATATTTGGTACGCTTAATGTCTTCCATGGGAGGTATATGCAGCCCAAATTTCAGCCAAATATAGTGAAAAACAACAAAGTTACAGCCAGAAATTTGGTTTACATTGAAACCAATGAAAATGAAAGCCAAAACGAAATGGGGGGGGGCTGAAGCCCCCTGAGCCACCCCCTGTGAATCCTCCCATGATCCAACCCACACTACCCTTTGGAAACAACGCAGGAGGCAGAATTCGGGACTACGCCCCATTGATTCCACTGTACAATGACGGAAATCAATGCATAGAAGATTACTTCACAACCGTGCATCATGTGTTTCTTCAAGAACAGATCCCGCAAGAGATGTGGCTCAAATTAGTGTTACCCAAACTCCCAGCGAAAGTGAAAGGAGTCTACAACACAAAAACAGAGGAAAATCCAGTGCTGACTTTTGATGATTTTAAAAAGGCAGTTCTTGAGGCTTACAGGATTACTACAGAAACCTTTCGCCAAAAATTACGCAGCTTCAAGAAGGCAGAGGGTATGTCACATTCAGATGTTTGTAATATGTTGAAACAATATGGGGTGAAATGGTTAGATGCATGTGGGAATGCCACTAAGGAATAAATAATTCACTCTGTATTGCTTGAACAGTTCTATACTTTGTGCAGCCTGAATTTAAAAGCACACTTGCTGAATAAGGAGATCACAAATCTCAAAGAGGCAGGTGTCACGGTCCGCACCCCCACTTTACCGGGTTTGAGTGACTCAGTTTCCCCTACGCACAGTCCACTTGAATTAGTTTCTCTCTCTGGCTAATTCAAGTCTGCCACAGGGACATATCCTTTGTCACTCAAGGGCCTGATCCTTCCCGTTTACAGACTCTTTACTCTCTGGGTTCGCAAGAGCTTGAGGGCTCTTGTTGCTCACTTGTGTTCCAACGTTAGACACAGATACTTCTTCATAAAGAAAAGAAGTAAGTTTATTGATTACATAAGCAAGATAGTTGACAGAGTGGTTACTAGAAATCAAAGGTAAATATAACGCATTCCTGATCTATACTGATTGAGTTCCTAAATAAGCATCTTACCCTACCAAGTTTCTCTCAGTCCTTTGGTATAAGCAACTGGGTCTCCAGACTTAGAGTTGCTAGAGAGCGAAATCATCTCTCTCTCCTCATGTCTTTTCAGTCTTGCTGGCTGGCAGCTTTTCATATGTAGATGTTCAAGATGGCTTTCTCAAGGGATAGCCAAGCTGGCTTAAGTAGTCTTCCTCCTTCTTTGTCTTGGGTTTCCCACCTTTGGGGAAGCACGACGGCTGTTTTGCATCTCCCCAGGTCTGTCTGGCAAGTTTGCTCAAATACACATTCTTTGTATCTCTTTGCATTTCCTGTACCTTGGTCACGTGTTACAGCCCTAATTTGAGTTTTACACTTCTCATTATAACATTACATACACGTGGAACCTTTTGCTTTACTTATTTACCAGACTTGTAGTCTACATGTAGGTCCGTGTTACGCGTGTGTGACCCTATGTTCCTCCGGGACAGCAGGGACAAGGGCTGATGCATTCACCGAAAATGCTATCTTAGCTTATGGGGAAAGAAAGCCAAATAATGGGGAAAAGAAGCCAAATAATGGGGAAAAATCCAAACAAGGGTTTTACCATAAGCAGAATGGATACAAAAATCCACAATCTGAACACGGAAACTTGACCCAGAACAAACCAAATGAGAATGGGGGTGGAGGGAGACAGCGATCACCCAGACTCCAAAGAACACACACCTCCCAATCCCCTACTAATGATTCAAGACAGTGTTATAACTGTAAGCAAACAGGGTATGTGGTACGAGACTGCCCCCAAAGAAGGGAGTTTCATAGCACTAAAAGAAAGTCTGATGAGATTATTGAGACTATCAGTGCGAATTTTGTGTCTGTACTTCAACCCCCACCCCCACCCCCGAGGTGTTGATGAGTGCTATCTCATCCCTAACTCACCCACAGAAGATCAATTGCTATGAAAACCTGCTAAGGTTAACGGGGTAAACTGTGTGGGGAGATTAGACAATGGGGCACACATGGTTATGGTATGGGAGGACTTGATCCCAAAACATAAAATAAACACCCATAGAAAGGTTGTGGTATCCCTGGAAACAGAAATCAAGAATATTTTGCCCACAGCAACTGTAGATTTAGAATGGGAAGGCTCAAGGGATCCGTCCTGGTGGTGGTACTCCCCAGTAAGGCAGAAAATGAAATGTTGGTGGGGAATACTATAAACAAATGGATGCTAGATGGCAGGCTGGAAAAAGCCAAATCCCAGAAACACGGGGAGCCGGAGAGCAACCCATGAAGGGAGGGAGAGGGGCAATAAGACTCAGAGAGCCCTAAACAAGTTGCACTTCTACCCCTGTGTCAGGTGGGGGCAAGGTAAGGGGGCCACTAAGTGGGTCAGGGAGGGGGCCAGGAGAATCAGGCCATCTCTCCGTTGGCACTCTGGGATGCCAATAATCCCCTCAGGTTATTGGGTGGGCTTTCCTC
>QEPC01005691.1:987477-1076969 GCA_003113815.1 Sphenodon punctatus | reverse complement strand
TCTGTATCAACTATCTTGCTTATGTAATCAATAAACTTACTTCTTATCTTTATGAAGAAGTGTCTGTGTCTAACACTGGAACACAAGTGAGCAACAAGAGTTCTCAAGCTCTTGTGAACCCAGAGAGTAAAGAGTCTGTAAATGGGAAGAATCGGGCCCTTGAGTGGGAAAGGGGTTGTCCCTGCAGCAGGCTTGAATCAGCCAGAGAGAGAAAATTGATCCAAGTGGGCTGTGTGCGAGGGAAACTGAGTCACTCAAACCCGGTAAAGTGGGGGTGCGGACCTCCAACCCATGACAGACATAAACAATTTTCAAGAGTTATTGACCAATGCCTCACGCATGTCAATAGATTATCGGCTCACCCCTTCGCCCACACGGCCATCCAATACTGGCATCAATCACTAAAACAGATGAAGCTCTCCCTGTTGGCCTCCCCGTTCTCCCCACTAAACACCCAAAAAGCGATAGACAATAAGATAGCCACTGAGCTACGCAAAATACTTACCAAAAATGACATCAAAAGGGCAGAACGACTCTTCCAGGGAAAAGAATTCATCTCACTCCAAGAACTAGAAGGGAAAATAAAAACAAAAATCAACAATTTCCAGTACCTACAATTAAAAAATATGTACACTGAAAAAGAGCGTATACAACACTACCAAAGACCTGCCACTGCTATTGAGAGGGTGTTGTTTGGCCACTCCCCCAACAAGGGAATCATAGCAAGGATTTATGAGGTGCTGATTCAGATCAGGACAGCCAAACAGATTCCTTATATAACAAAATGGGAAACATACATAGGGATCAAGTTAGAGGAAAAACAAGTGGATCAAATCTGGCAGCATATGCACAATTGTACAGGTTCCCTTGAAGTCAAGGAACCCCAAATAAAAATAACAATGAGATACTATCTTACCCCACAACACTTCAAGGATCTGACTCGGAGCTTTGCTGGCGAGGGTGTGGTGAGCGGGGTACTTACTTGCACTGCTGGTGGCAATGCCCCACGGTTCAACTTTTCTGACGGGTGGTCTGGGATTATATGAAGAAAGCAACAGGGTTAATCATCCCATTCAGGGCAGAAACAGCTCTGCTTGGACTTTACCCAGATATCCCACTAATGAATCATCATCAAGAGACCTGTAAACTAATGTCCCTGACCGCAATCAACATAATAGCACAAATTTGGAGAAACGCAAGAGACCTCTCAGAAATGGAGTGGATAAAATGCTTATGGTACATGTATTCCATGGAAAAAATCACCACAAACTTGGAAAATAAATCCAAGAAATTCACTACGAGATGGTTTACATGTATAGAAGCAGTCCAGGGATACACTTTGTCAGAAGATGCGAAGACGTACATAGTGGACTACTCAGTATGAGTCGTAGAGATTTGATATAATGTAGCACTTGTTATATTACCATTTGAGTTGACTGTTTGTTATTGTATTATGTTGTTGAAAATAATAAAACCTCATAATAATAATTTTTTTAAAGGCCTGTGTGCTTGCACAGGTATTTGGCTGCCAGGGATGCCTTTGGGGGCTTGTGGGAATGGTTTGGTTTGTTTATGTGTGGTTTTCTGGTTTTTATATGGGTTTTGTTCACTTAATGATGTGGAGTGTTAAATACTAATTCCCCCCCCCACAACACACACGCAGCAGAAGGTGAGGGGGAATTAGTATTTAATGCCCCGTGATTCAATTGAGGTTTTGAAATTGTGAGATGTAACTGTTAGTCTGGTGATCTGCCTGCTTTTAAACCTGGCAGAGGAGGTGAATATAACCTGCCTAACTGAAATTGCTGGATTAAGTAATGTAATGTCAATCCAATGTTAACCCTGGGAACTCCTTGCTGCTGGCTGGGTTATGCCCTGGCTCTGCCTACCGTATCCCTGACTCCGCCTACCGTATCCCTGGCTCTGCCCTTAGGCTAGGCTCTGCCCCTAGACCCGCCGGCCTTACTGCCCCAGTGCCCTTCCAATATCAAAACCCACCAGCCGCCCCTGAAGGGAAGTAAGACGGTAAATAAGCCATCCTAATTTTTTATTGACGTTTCTCTTGAAGAATGCAAACTCTTTAACCCTAGAACATCCTTTCTCCTGGGATTGATTAAATGAAAAGTCTGCCTTCTTCAATGCCAATTACAGCTGCAGACCCCAAGGTAACCTCGGTGGGGTGCATTCTGCCTTATATATTATGTCAATGAAATGGTTGGTTGTCGTTCCATTAGTTTAATCTCAAATTGCATTCTTTTGGAAGACAAGATATTGCCAATGTATTGTCCATGTTATAAATTATCTCTTTTATACTTTGTGATACTTAATGGGGATTTATTTCTTCCTGGGTCAAGAAAGGTTGAAAATATACTAAAGCTCAGTTTGCAGAATGCCTTTGGAAATAAAGAGGTCTAGGCTTTGCAAATGTCCTGTCGTTTATCTTTCTTTTGTGTGTTGCCAGCTTTTCCTCCTGTTGCTACTGTGTTTGGATTCTTATTAATCCAAGTTTCTTTAAGGCTCAGCAGTACTAATCTGTCTACAGTACAGGATAAACATTTGTGCCTCTCTCTCCATTTTCATATGTACTTTCATCTTGCCAGCAGTGAATTGCCAGTCACAGTATGAGTCAAGGACAAAGAAATGATTTTAATTTGACTAGGAGACAAACTGAAACTTTCAGGCCTGGCAGCAGTGGAGCCCCACCGGCTCCTCGGGCATGTCTCGCAATTTCTAAATTCAAATTTCAAATTGGAATAAGCTGCCTCATTTAAGCCCTTGCATGTGACAGTGGTTGTTTTCAGTCAAAGTTATAGTGCCAGCATTAGTTGTAAAATTTAAAGCCACTAAAGAAAGCTGGTCTTTAATCTCCTTTCCAGCAAAAGAGTACCAAAAAAGTGAGATAATGGAAATGTAAGATGCTTCTATTTTTCTCCCTTTTTCCCCATTCAAAGCACCCTCTTCCTACTCATGAATAAGTAGTTTCAGGCCTATAGGCTCAAACTCTTCGAAAAATTAAAACCCTGTCCACAGTCTAATTTTTAGTTTCCTGTAATTTAGATTATTATTATATTATTACTATTATTATAATATTATATGGCACCAACAATGTGCTTGGCACTGAACAATCATTAATTAGCGGCAGATCCCTGCCCCAGGGAGACTTTCAATCAAGGATGGAAAAGGGAGGGAAGACAAAGGAGAGGGACACAAACGGAGAGACAGGGGTGCATTCATGAAGTTGAGAAGTTGCGGGTGCACATGCTTAGCTTACTTACTGGGGAGAAAGGGACCCTGAACGAGAGACAGTAGAAGGATCATCAGAGAGCAGTCCATGGGTGTAAGACTAATTTGAGGAATAGCCATAGTTGTATTTCCTGTTAAATGTGACATTTCTGATGCAGTCTCAAACCTGGGCTGCTTTTAGACAAGCGCAGCGCGGCTCGCGCAACTTTTAACAATTCTGCAGGTGGAGATTAGATGAGACACTTTGTGCGTTAAAGTCGGTCCTGCATTTTGTTAAAACTGTGAACTAAATACCCTGACATTGGGTATTTAGTTCACGGTTTTAAAAGAACGCGTGACTGGCTTTAACACACGAAATGTCTCCTCTAATCCCTGCCGGCGGGATTTTTAAAAGTTGCACAAGTGCACCACACTCGTCTAAAAGAGGCCCTGGTCCCTTGACTGCTTGCCCACAATATATGACTTTCGATCACTGCAGCGTGGTCCTCAGGCTGCTAAGCACCAACACTAATCCCTTCCACTGGGATGACCTTCATTCACTTTAATGGAGGACCGCCTTTCTCCTTATGTTCCTTCGCGGCCCTTAAGATTCTGCTGAGGGGGCCCTCTTGCGGGTTCCATCATTGGCCCAGTTTCATACGACTCAGGCCCACAGAGAGTCACTCTTGGTGGCTGCTTCACAGCTTTGGAACTCCCTTCCATTGGAGGTTTGCCTGAGCCCTAGTTTGAATGGTTCCGGAGGCAGTGCAAGACCTTATTATTTGGTCAGGCATTCAGTGGGCAGGGATAGATTTGGGGAGAGAGTGATGGGGTGTTTTTAGTTTTGTTGGGGGTTTTTTTGTTTTATACTTGTATTTTTATATGGATTTATGCGGCGAGAAGGCAGGTTGCTCTGTGAGTGGGGATGGGCCCAGTTTTGGTGCTGTTAAACGTGAGGTCAGTGGTGAATAAGGCAACAACAGTCCAGGAGCTGATCCTGGACTGTGCCGCTGATCTCATATGTATCACAGAAACCTGGCTGAACAATAAATCGGGGCCTATTTTGGCTGATCTTGTTCCGGCTGGGTATTCCGTGCAGCACCAGCCACGGCTGGAGGGACCGGGGGGGGGGGATGTAGCTATGATTTTTAAGGAGGGGTGGTCTGTGAGGCGGTATCCAGTACGGATCATGGTTGGCATTGAAGGCCTCCATCTTGTGTTTGATTTGGCAGGGGACTGTTAGGGAGTGTTGCTGGTATACCGCCGTGCACCTACCAGTACAGCAGCCTCCCTGCATGCTCTGGCAGAGGCTGTGTCGGAGGTGGTGTTGCAGTCCTCCAGAGCGATAGCTCTGGGGGACTTCAACATGCACTCTGATGTAGTACTCAGAGGAGCCGAGCATGAGTTCCTGGCCACCATGGGCTAGTCCCAGAGGGTCACCGGCCCGAAACAACTTGGAGGACATACCTTGGACCTCATGTTTTGCACTGGCCTTGAGGCAGGTGATCCGTTACTGGGGGAAATATTAACTGTGCCCTTGTCATGGATGGATCATTACCTCCTACAGACTTCCCTTCTAGCACATGTCTGCCCCTGGCAGGGTGCAGAACCTATTAGGATGGTCCGCCCCCGGAGGCTGATGGACCCAGTGTTGTTTCTAGGTGCTTTAGGGGAGTTACACTCTGACCTAGATGACCATCTCATCAATGACCTCATCAAGCTATGGAATATCTTGCTGACGAAGGCCAACGATCGCACGGCTCGCAGGCGTCCGTTGCCCAGGAGACGGGCCCACAGGCCTCCTTGGTTCTCTGAGGAGCTGCGGGTCCTGAAGCAAGAGGGGCGACAGTTGGAGCAACAGTGGCGTCAATCTCGAACTGAAGCCGACAGATTGCGACATAGAGCTAGTTTATGAGCCTATGCCGTGGCTATCCGAACAGCAAAGAGGGAGTTCTTTACTGTCCTCATAGCATCCACAAAATCCCATCCGGCGGAGTTGTTCCAGGTTGTACGGGGGTTGGTCAGTCCAGCTTCCCTGAACCCGGGGGTTGAGACATCTCCCACCCACTGTGACCTTTTTGCAGATTATTTTGCAGAGAAAATCGCTCCTATTCACCCAAGAACTCGATGCCGCACTTATAGCAGTAGTAGTAGGTAATTTATTGTTGTCCAATAGGCCATAACAGTGGAGGAGGTAGAGGCTGTAGAAGCCCCAGCTTGTCCGATTTTATGGGATCACTTTCAGATCACTTTCAGTCAGTGACACCTGCTGATGTGGTGGAGGTGCTGGGGTCTGTTCGAGCCACCTCTTGTGGATTAGATCCATGCCTATCCTGTCTGGTTAAGAGCTGCCGGGAGACAATGGGGCCGTTGCTGGCCTGGGTGATCAACGCCTCCCTGCGGGAGGGCAGAGTGCTGAGCTGTCTCAAAGAGGTGGTGGTGCAGCCTCTGCTCAAGAAACCACCGCTTGATGTTGACTCCCCTGCCAGCTATTGGCCTGTCTCTAACCTTCCCTTTTGAGGGAAGGTTATTGAACGGGTGGTGGTTCAGCAGCTCCAGGGGCATCTCAACCGCATCAGTTATCTCGATCCCTTGCAGTCTGGTTTTCATCCGGGGCATGGCATTGAGACAGCACTTGTGGTCTTGGTGGATGACCTTCATTGAGAAAGGGACCAGGGTCAATCGACCCTGTTGGTTCTTTTAGATCTTTCGGCAGCATTTGACACTGTTGATCACGAGATGTTGGTGACATGCCTGCGGGACAGTGCGGGGGTGGGCGGGATTGTTCTTGAATTGTTCTGCTCATTCCTGACAGGAAGAACTCAGTGGGTGGTACTCGGTGATTCTTTTTCATTGCACCAAGACTCCTGTGTGGGGTCCCGCAGGGTTCATATTGTCCCCTCTCCTGTTCAATGTGTATATGCAGCCGCTCGACAAGGTGATCAGAGAGTTCGGGGTGAGGTATCATCAGTATGCGGATGACACCCAACTATATCTCTCATTTTTGACCGACCCAGGCCCGGCTGTCTCGGTGCTTACCTGGTGTCTGGCAGCTGTGGGGGACTGGATGAGGGCTAACCGACTGTGACTGAATCCTGACAAGATGGAGGTGATGTTAGTGGGTAGGTTGGCAGAGGTGACAGCTCCATCAATTGATGGAGTCTGCCCTCCGCTGACGTCCCAGGTGAGGAACCTGGGGGTGCTCCTCGATGCGCAGCTCCGCCTGGATCTCCAGGTGGAGGCTGTGGTGAGGAGTGCCTTCCGCCAGTTACATCTGGTACGGCGGCTTCAGCCGCTGGTTTCGGTTTCGGATCTGGCCACGATCATCCATGCTTTTATTACCTCTCAGTTAGACTACTGCAATGCGCTCTACGTGGGGCTACCTATCGTGACGGCTCGGAAGCTGCAGCTTGTGCAGAACGCGGCGGCCCGGCTCTTGGTGGGGCTGGGTCACCAGGAGCAAATTACACCAGTGCACCGGTCTCTGCACTGGCTGCCAATAGTCTTCTGGGCCTGATTCAAAGTGTTGGTTTAAACCTATAAAGCCTTATACGGCCTGGGCCCTGCTTACCTGCGAGATCGCCTCACTCCCTGGGCTCTGGATCGGCCCCTGAGGTCATCCGGGGGTGCTGTGTTAGATGTCCCCCAGGTTTCCCAGGGGGGGCCACACAGAGCAGGGCGTTCTCGGTGGCCACGCCACACCTTTGGAACTCTCTCCCGGTGGGGACCCGTCTGACCCCTGACCTCCCGACGTTCCGTAGGAGCTATAAGACCTGGCTGTTCCACCAGGCATTTGGTGAGGGAGAGGGGTAAAGGGTGGGTGGTTTTTTTTTCTCCTGTTGTGTTTTAATGTTTTTAAATGTTTATATTATATTTGTATTTTATATTTTATATTTTTATTGTTGTTCGCCGCTCTGAGCCGCCTGCTGCAGGAAGAGCGGGGTAGAAATGTTTTAAATAAATAAATAAATAATAAACTGAGTGCATATTGGGTGAGCTACTTTCAAAATAAAAGTCCACTCAGGATGAACTTCATGGAATTAATTGAGGATTTAGGGGAAGCATCTGTAAAAAGAAAATGTAATATTTAATGTAATGTAATGTAATATTTAATGTAATATTTAAGAATGCAAAAAGTGATCATGAGATAGCATTCATCATTATTATTAATTACTTAGATAGCGCCAGCAATGTGCCTGGCACTAAAAAGACATGATTATAGACAAAGGACCCTGTTCACAAAGGGCTTACAATCGAGAATGGACAAGGGGAAGGGACAGGAGGATTCATGAAGCTGAGACGTTGCAGGTGTACAAACTTTGCTTAGCTGCAAGGGAGAAGGGGGAGTGTATAGGATGGGACAATACAAGGAGAAGATTAAAGGAGTAATCAGTGGGGCTGAGGAGCTAGAGAAAGAGGTCGTTTTTAGGAAGGATCTGAAGGTTAGGAGGGAACAGAGTGTGCGTGTTCGGAGAGGAAATTCCAAGCAAAAGGGCCAGCATGAAAGAAGGGGTAAAGATGCTTAAGGGACACTCTGGGGTAGGTGAGGGTGGCAGTAAAGGAGGAGTGAAGTTTCTGTCTGGTACCATAGTAGGAAGCAAGAGTGAAAAATAGGGCGGAGCAAGCCCATGAAACAGGCTCTTTTTACACCGGTGGCACTCGTGTACACCCAGAAATCTGGATGTGCATGCATGGGCACTGTCTGTGTACACACCGCGGTGGGCGGGCATGCTCCCGTGGAACACGCACACCCACCCACCTCCACCCATCACCCAAGCACGGAGCAACCGGCAAGAAGGCAGGTTGCTCCGTGCATGGGGATGGGTGGAGGATGGGTGTGTGCCAGTGTGCGCCCATGTACACCCGCCCCCATGCACACCCCAGCGGTGTGCACATCAACTGCCCCGCCAGTGCAGCCCATGTAAAAAGGACCATAGTACCTTTCATATAGAAAGACAGCAAACTGGGGACCAGATGTTGCAGTCTTTACACAGTGATTAATTTGAAGGAAATAAATGTATTTATTTTATTTATTTATTTCTATGATTTTTACCCCACACCCTCCTGTAACCAGCTCAGGGCGGCTTACAACAAATATAAATAAATACATAAAAACACTATAAAAACAGTTTAAAACAATCAACATTTACCACAATATTTAAAAACAAGGTCCCGGAAGTTAAAACAGTAAAAACAGGATGGGGGCAAAAAACATAATCCTAACCCACCCCCCACCCCCAAAGGCCTGGGCGAACAGCCAGGTTTTACAGCACCGCCGGAATGACAATAGGCTTGGGGCCAGGTGGGCTTCTTCTGGAAGGGAGTTCCAAAGGCGCGGCCCAGCCACCGAGAATGCCCTCTCCATTGTGGCCCCCAGCTTTATGCGGGGAACCTCCAGGAAGGCACCCCCGGCCGACTGCAGGAGCCACTCTGGGGCATGGAGGGCGAGGCAGTCCCTGAGGTAAGAGGGGTGGGGAGGAAGCTGTGGGGTTTCAGCCCAACCTGAAAGTCCCATTTCTCAACACTGGGAAGCAAAGGGAGAGCTATTCAAAGGATCTAGAGAAGTTCCCCTGCCCTGCTGGTCCCAGCTTGTCACTGTCCCCACCCAGGGCTGATTTAAGTTTGATGGAGCTCAGAAGAGCCTTCTCATGCAAGGCAGCCCAAGAAACTTCTTCTGCCCCTAACAGCTTCGTTTCACAGGTCTTTCCAAAGTCCTGGTGAAAAGAGGAATTCCCCCCTCTGCCCAGCTCATTGCGTCACTTCTCACTGCCAAGTCCAAATTTTACAGAAGGACCTTGGCAAGACCTGGCACAAGTTCAGACATCCTGTCTTTATACAATTCCCACATTTGCTTCAGTGGGACACACAGGATTAAGCCACACCTTTAGGCTTAATCCCTCCTATAATTCTGCCCCTCCCTCCTATAATTCTCCCTTCTTCTTCTCCCCCTCCCCCCCCCCCCCCCCCCCCCCNTCTCTTCAGTTCCTTAGTCTGAAGAAATGTTCCCCCTGGTCATGAAGTCTGCTCCCCCTTTGCCAAGTTCTTAGCTACAGGCCTGGAGGATAAGAAATAAGGCTGCTCGCCCGTGTTGCACAATCTCACGTGAGTTTCGATCTACCGCAAGCTTGTGTAGTCTGGGCATGCACCTTTTCTCATCAGGCAGTAAAATAACCATGACTTTCATCATGAATGACAGGGCTGGATCACTCACGTGAGTTGCATTTAATGTTAAATTTTCCAAAACAAAAAACTTTACAGTTTAAAAAAAAGTTAAAGGCGAACCATTTCCAAAACAAAAAATTTTCCTTTTCAAAACCATTTCACAAAATACATTTTCCCCTAACTTAAACTCCAAAAAAACATGAAAATTAATTTCAATTCCAATTCAAAAAACATTTTACAACATACATTACAACAAAACATAAACATCAAAAAGCATGGAAATTTACAGCTTTTCTATCTATATGGCATAATTTACCATCAACGTTAAGGGAAGATACATAATTTATTACTATACATATTTAGTCTTATTACTATTTTGCACTAACTAAACTATCACATTATTTCTTTACAGGTCATTTATTTATTCTCATAAGTTGCCTACAAACATTTTTTTCAAACTGCCTTAACTCTGTTCTTTTGTGCAGAATTGCATTGTATACAACCAATTGTATAAAGTTGTCTCCACTGACATTGCCAACATTTCATTGTATAAACTATACACAATTTCTATACATGTAAAGGACAGAGCTTTAAGGGCTTTAAAATCCCCTGTTTATAATGGAGAGTGGTTCTACCTTTAACTTAAAATTGGCATTTCTGCATGCAAATTTAACATGAATTTAACTCACTGTGAAATTTGATCTGGCAGTGTCCCCTTTGCAGAGCACTGCTAGTGTCAGGTGGGGAGAGAAGGGAGGAGAGAATTCATGCCTGTAGCAGTAATCAGCAAAGGGGGCACCGCTTCCCTATGGAGTTCATTGAAGGGGGGGTTGGGGACCCATACCCCAGTCCCCTACCAGGGAACCTCCTAGGGAAGCAGCGCCTAGGCAAACCTCCTTTGCTGAGCACTGCTAGAGGCATGGATCCTCCCTCCTTTCTGTCCCCGCCCAACACTAGCAGCACTCTGCAAAGGGGTTTTGGCTGGGCGTCGCTACCCGAGAGGGTTCCCTGACAGGGGATTGGGGTATGGGTCCTCACCCACCCCACCAGGAAACCTCCTAGTATCCCCAAACACTCCCCCTCCCCCGGGGTTCTCTGGGGGGCATGGATCTGTTATTTTTTTGTAAGGGATCCAAACCCCGGAAGAAATTAACATGAGCATGCAGCCGTACTGCAATCTCATGTTACTGCTGGTTTTGCGTGAGATTGAATCTCACATGAAAAACAGAATGTGGGCAAGCAGTCTAAGTGAACAGGAATTGTTTCACCAGTCAGGAAAGTGCATGCCATCTTTGAGCAGACTGAAATAACAGCATAACACCAGACAGACTCTTAGGACAGGAAGTGTACTCTGAATGATACTTCGGGGGGATTCCTGGTAGGTATAATTTGACCAAGGTACCAGTGTACTAAAGGACCAAGGTACTAAAGGATATGACCAAGGTACCAGTGTGACTATAGCTGAAAAAAGTTCCATTGACTTCCTGATTGCAAGTATATCCAGAAACCCAAGTCTTATCAAAAAAGCAGCTCCCTTCAAGGAAGATCACCAAGGAAGAATACCACCTACTGAGACATGAAAATCACCTCCTGCAGGAAATGGATGATTTTATTCTAGAAGAATAGCTGTGCAGTTTGCCTTTTGTTCATTTGTTTTTCAAGAGTGAAGCGATTCTCTTGCAGGGGATACAAATATAGAGTTATTCATCATGACTCTATGGCATTTTCTGTTTGCTTGTACACAGGTGCCACCAATCCATTTTTATTGATTTCATGCCTTTGCTAAATGAATTTGAAAACTGACATTTAAAGATCCTTCTAAACAAACAATCCTTTGTCTTAGCACATGCTGTTTTTTCCAATAAAACACATCCATCCATAGAAGTTGTAAATCCAAATCTTTATTTTCCACAAAATGGCCCTTCTTTAAATGCCTTCCCCTGAACTCAACTGGGAAAGGTGCAGTCATTATGATAGATAATGAAATGGTGGTATAATGATAAAAGATTTGAATGTGTTTCTATTGGAAAGTACCTGAGCTCTGATCATTACGTAAGAACTTTGTGGGACTAAATATTCTCCAGTTTTTCCCAGTACCGGTAGATTATTTTAGAATTCCTTGCACTTTGAAATAGCACAGCCTACACAGTGAAAGATGAGCACTTCAAAGTGAAGAATCACCCACTAAGGTGATAGTTTCAGTGTAATAAGCCTTACATCCACCATCATCTGTTTTATATTCAGCTATGGAGTGGCAGGTTAGTCCAGTGGTTGGGTTGCTAGCTGGAGAAGCGGGTTCATTTCCAAGCTCTGGGCCAGGAGGCGTGGAACTTAGGGCTCTGGCAATTCATTTTGTTTTTATAAACAAGCCCTGCTCACATCACAGCATATGTAGAAAAGTGTATGCAGTTACTTCTATTTTAATTGCCTCTAACTCAGATTTTCCTAACTGCCTTAGCTATAGAACCAAGTTTCTAAATTCATGCTTCTGTTTTACAGTCACTTCCCATGTATTTAAATCATAGCATCAAGCCACCTGCCAGTCCTAGCTTTGACCCTTGTTCCATACAATGGTTGAGGCCAGGAGGCTTGCATCTTCCTTCCCTTCTGTCTCTGCCCAACACTAGCAGCACTTGGCAAAGGGGACACTGCCAGATCAAATTTCACAGTGAGTTAAATTAATGTCATGAGGGAACATGGGGCAATACAGAATCTGGGGGTATTAGGGCAACTGGTACAGAAGAATATTAAAACTGTAAAGTTCAGAAGCTAAGATTGTGAGCTCCAGCCTGGGCGGAGGGAACACCAACCACACAGGTTTGGAGACAGGAGACCCATTATCAGACAAAACAAGCCATTAGCTGCCCAGGTAACATCGGGGGAGGGAGGGGGGGAATTGCAACCCTCCTACAAGGACATTAAAATAACAATAGAGAAACCTGGAAGAAGACAAAGGAGAAAAGAGAACGCTCTCTTCCATCTTGACCAGCAAGGAGCAAGCAGCTTGCAGCAGAGTCTGCACCACTATGAACTAGTGACTTTCCAAGCTACCTCCAAGGACCGAAACCAGCCCTAACACCAGGCCGAGAAGCACTGACCCAATCTGGACTGAGCCTTAGGGTAAGAGGGCAGGCAGGGAACCTCAGTGCAATTAGAATGTGTTGGTTTGGATTTGTTTTATGACTTCGCACTGCTTTGAGCAACAGCCTGAGTCTTATGCGTATATGCGTGTAATATATTCTTGGCAATCAAACCTAGCGTGCTTGTGTGTGTTAATTTGGCCTTTTGGGGTTCCTAAGTGGGGATAGTCTATCTGGGTGAGAGCCCAGACAGACCTAACCTTTTTAAGATAACCCCGCTGCAAAACCTCCCAAGCTACGGGTGGCCAGACAGGGGTCTCTGCGCTACGGCTGGGCAGGGTGGTGAAAGGGAGGCGTCACTGGGGAATGAACCGCCAGGAGTTCCCTGATTGCAGGGTGGGTTTTTCTGATCATTTGAGCTAAGGACGGGGGGGGGGGGCAGCCTAAAGAGAGAAGGACCCCCCAGCTCCGTGACAATTAATGTTAAATTTTCATGCACACATGCTAATTTAACATTAAATGCATGCCAAGGAGGGCTCATCAGAGAAGCCTGAGTGTCAGAGAGAGCAGACTCATCACAAGAGGTCAAGGGAAGGAAGGGAAGCGCATAAGATGAACACAAGGTAAGGGAGGAACAACCCACAGCTAGGGAGCAAGGGACTATAAGAACTAGGACTGGAACACAATCAAGGAGACACCAAGACAGGGCTTAGGGAACAAGGAACAACGGGAACTCTCGTTCACTAGCCCTCTTGTCTAAGCCATGGTTGGGAACTGGGGCTAGAGGAGAAGGAAGGGAACAGAGCCACAGACTAGAGTGCATGGAGTAAGGAACAGGTGTGGAAGATGAAGTATAAGAGCACTGCTCCACCCAACTTCCTGTGGCCACCCACCAGCTTGCCTTACATATGGGCTGGTAGCCAATCAGGAAGCTGGGAGGCAAGACCAGAACAGAAAGAAACAAGGAGATTACAAATAGGGAGCACCTGGGCATGGCCGGGACAAGAACTGGGAGGAGACATGGAGATGAGAGAGAACTAGGATGAAGTGAAGCCTGGACGGTGGTGCTAGCAAGTAGAGCAGCACTCGGATGGCTGGGGGTTCAAAACCTGGGGGCCTCACACCCATCGTTTACAAGGACAGTAGACTCCTCACAGATAAGACTTGAGGCATGTTGATGGGACAATGCAGTACTTGTTTTGTTGTGGATCTAACTCGACTCTGGGCTTATTCAGACGTGCTCCAAAGAGCACTTACAAGTGCCAATAGCGGGATAGGAATGTGAAGAATGTGTGCCCAGATGACGTCTGAAAAGGCGCTGCGTGCATGCCTGAAGCTTGTCGGCGCACTGACAGATGAACTCTACCAACCTGTTTTTTTCAAGTTGGTAGAGCGCACTTGTCAGTGTGCTGACAAGCTTCAGTCATGCGCAAAGCGCCTTTTCAGACGCCATCTGGGTGCGCATTCTTCACATTTGTATCCCACCGCTGGTACCTGCAAGTGCTCTTTGGAGCATGTCTGAATCAGCCCTCAGTTTCATATCCAAGGGAGAACATAAGAAATGCCGCGCTGGTTCAAACCAATGGTCCACCAAGCCTAGGATCCTGTCTCTGACAGCAGCTGCCTTTGGTCACTTCAGAGAACTACACAATAGGTCATAATGGAGTGTCCTATTCCACTGGAGTCTTCCTAGTGACTTAAAATTATTTCTGACCTCTCTGTCCTTGTCTTAAAAGGAAACCTATGCAACACCTTTAAAACGCAAGCCTGGGAACAAAAAATGCATAGCTCTACTAAATACAAAGAACAATGGACTCAGTTCAGAGATGGGTTTCACAAATCATTACAGACATTTGTACATCTAACCACTGTCTACAACCAAAAGGAAGCTTTAAGTTTACTTTCAGCAGCTCTTATTCTTCCCACCTTGTTGTATTCCACCCTTTTGAATTGCAGACCTCCTACCTGGGTCTTACCTCCTCCTCCCCTCCCCATTGTTGCCAATCACTGTATATACCTCACTGCTTTGCTCAGTCTATAGTTCTAATCCCTAACCGGCCTGATGAAGGACCCTGTGAGGTCCGAAAGCTTGCATACCGCTACCAATTGGAGTTGATCAAATAAAAGACAATGTTAAAAAACCTATGGTTAAATTAAATTTATAGTTAAGGTATATTAATGAAAAATAACAATTACAACTGTACTCCACCTAATAATCTCTTCCCATCATAAATCCTATACTGCTAAAATACTACTACTTCATCACACATTTTTAATTAACCACTCTCTGTACTTCCCTCTCTTCTCAACATCATCACTACCTTTTCCATTCAACAACCTCAAAATTATGATAATAATAAAAACTCCCACCACATCTACTAATTCATAAATTAAATCTCATTCAAATGCCTGAACGAGTTAATTGTGAGATAGACATTTTATACTTGTTTAGAAAATAGAGAAAACAAATGTAAGGTTTCATATTATAAGAATGTATTAACTCGTTAAGGCATTTGGATGAGATTTAATTTATTAATTAATTAGGAGAAATCATGAAGTGGAGGGAGTTATTTTTTACTATTATCCAAACTCATGTGAATAAAACCTTTACCCCAAACTGCAGTGTCATGTATTGTCTCTAACACAGACACACATATACATGCTACTCTCCATTTAAAATATTTGCATTTTTAGGAGAAACTGTTGTGATCACATTGGAACCCACTCCTGGCTGGTGGAGAGGGATCCAGCATGGATCCATTCTTTCTCCACAGTGTAGCAAAAGCTTTGGAAAGGGTTTTCCTGGGTACTTGGGGGAGGAAGGGCGTCCCTGGTGGGAGGGAGACTGAGGGGTCAGTTCGGTCCCCTTTCCCCCTCCTACAGGGAAGTCCCTCAGGGAAACTCCTTTGCAAGCCTCTGCTAGCTGTCAGAGAGGGATCCAGCATGGATCTCCCCCCCCCCCCTTTGGCCAGCAGCAGATTAGGAAAGAGTTTCCAATCCATGGGCACTTGGGTGGGCGCATGGGGATTCCTGGTGGGGGGGAGACTGGGTTATCTATTTCCATTGCTCCCCTCCCACTAGGGAACCCTGCAGGGAAATCCCATTGCAAGCACAACCGCTTCCCTGCAAGCAGCGCCAGAAGTATACAGTTTTAGGAGGCAGATTTAAACTGGCTTCCCTGCCCCAGCGCACCCAGCTGGAATGCACTGGGGCAAGGAAGCGGGACCAAGGGTTCACTCCTCCCCCAGACGGCTGGAGGAACACTAGTGAATCCCATCACTTGGGGGAGATTCTAACCGCCCTCCTTCAGACCTCCCCCCTTGCTCTCCTCCTATCCCCAACTCATCTGCCTGCCTTCGCCCTCCTCCCGACCTACCTCCCCTTCCTCTCCTTCCGTCGGCTGGTCCCAACTCATGGAGATTTCAAGTAGGGAAAACATGTGGGGTTTTTTTTTTAATGTATCAAGGATGCCTGTAGGCTCCGTGAGACAGTTACAGCCCCCGCCCCAGCTTCTAGACCCCCTGCATACTCTATCTACCCCCCGCCCCACCTTACAGACACCATCCCCCTGCTCTATTTAACCGTGCCCTAGTTTACCACACACACACACACACACACACACCCCTCTATCTAATCCCCGCCATAGCGCACCCCGGGAGCCGCTGCCCCTGAAATTCACCTATACAGCCGAGCTCATTTTAGCAAGGCAGTGGAGGAAACCCATGGTGGCGGCTCCAGCCAGAACCCTCAACCACAGCTCAACGCACGTGCATGACAAGGATTTTTTATTATTCACCTTAATGGGAAGTTTAACTTCCGATAACTTTTCCTTCAAAATACTATTGTATTCTGTAAAGCACCAGCGATTAGTAGAGATGTGCCTTTAATTATCTAGCATATTCACTTTAATCTAGACCACTCAATTCTAAAGATATCCCCTGCAACAGGTTTAGTCGCAACCCAGAAGTAAGCAGACTCCAAAGTACCATGTTAGAGATAGGTGGAGATTGTATGAGGACTGGGCTCACCTTAACTAATCATGCCCTCTAGAATATCACTCTACTACTTTGTCTCTGTTGCCTTCAAACTCTAAGGCATCTTCTATAGCATTTACTTTTTTTAAATGAATAAAAGTCTGAAAAGAGTTGAAGAGACAAAGTATATCACATTTATTCCAATTTTAAAAATGGGTCTTAGTTAACTTTTCTTAACATGGAAATATTTTTTGAATGAATACTCTTTCAAGAGCATTAGCACAACTCTAGCAAAGGTAAATGAAAAAGTGCCAGTGTGTTTGATTTTATAGAGAGAAAACAAGTTATTATTATTAGCAAGCATTTATATAGCGCCAGCAATGTACCTGGCGCTTACAAAGTAATTGAATAGACATGGTCCCTGCCCTAGGGCTTACAATCTGAGAGGGGGTTGCGGGGGGAGATGAAGGAAGGAGAACAGAGGGAGAGGCTCAGGGTGAAAACAGACATGACGCACCTAGTAACCACTCTTTAACCACCCTTGGTGATCATTTATGCATGTTGCAGGGCTGCATAGGGCACCAATACAGCCCTGCAACATGCATAAATAACCACCAAGGGTGGTTAAAGGGTGGTTAGTGTCATGTCTGTTTTCACCCTCAGACACCCGTTGATGTTATGTCTAAAGACACCCAAGGAGTGTAAAATTCACGAGGATGTGAGGTCCCAGGTGCACGTGCTTGGCTTGGTTACAAGTTCTCTCAAAATGTAGGTATTTGGGATTTCCAAACTCGAATTATCATTCTTGATCTGATATCTCATTAAAATCATGTTACAGTTGCAAGTGCAGATTTTCATTATCAGCTCAACACTGAATATGTAGAACACTGGAAGATAACCAGTGCATCAGTAGATTTCACTGTTCATTTGAAAATCATATTGTTATTCTTATTAAAGCTGGTTCCACAAAATTATTTTAACAAATTTCTGGCTACAGATCCAAGATATTTTGAAAGCCGTTTTGCGGCAACTTTTTGGTATCGCTGTGCATTCTGCATTGTGCCTGCATTAGTACCACTGTGCTCTGGAAATGAACATCGGCCTCTGAGGCAAGAGTAAACTGCTATGATATTCTTTTTCTCTTACTTTTATTTGAAGTAAATAAGAGTAAGAGAAAATCAATCTGTGCACTCCAGGTGGCTCCTCACATTTGCCTTCTGTTGAGAATCTATGAACAATGCAGATAGAGCAACAGTGAAATAACTGGAAGGATGGCGGGACAGATGGAGAAATCCATCCTTTTTAGAGAGGGTGTTTTTTTTAAAAAAGTAGTGGTGCCATATTGGTCCCAACTGTAAGAGACAAAGTAGTTCAGATGATATCTTTGAGTGGACTAACTTCTGTGGGTGAAAGTATGCACGCTTTCGTGCCACACAAATTTGTTCAGTCTACACTTCTGACTTTTTACATGCTTGAGGAAGGGCCCTATACAGCCCCAAAGCTTGTGTACTCTCACCCACAGAAGTTGGTCCCATAAAAATATTATCTGAACTGCTTTGTCTCCATGGAATCCATGTAAATCTCAAAATGGGGTCATGCAGGAGAAAAAAATGGGAGCCAGTGACTAATCAGTTTCCAAATTGTCGGCCACGCTGTAGTTCAACAGAAATCATAACCCTTTCCTTTTTATTACTACAGGGAAAGTGCATCCATTCCCTTCTCAGTCGAACCTTCCATGGGATTTTCAACCCATCCATAATTATGTTTCATATGTACTTCCTTACCCATTGTTATCCATTAGTAGGAATCCAAAAATAAATCAGTGTGGTTCAGTGCTGTCAATGGGCATTTTTACACACACCTTAAAGTTCTGGATTTTTCAGTCTTCTGGGTTTACAAGTCCACAAGTAAGTTCCGGATACATTTTTCTCACACACACGCTGCCCTGAGGCAGTTCCTGGATGCATCCTTCACACAAACGCTGCCCTGAGGCAGCCTAAAGTAGCCGCAGCTGTAGATGTGACAGGTTGCCATGGAAACCAAGTGACCACAGCTGCCTGGAGCAAAGCAGTTTACCAGGAGAACTTTTTACACACAAATGTTCTGGGAGAAGTTCTACGCAGAAGTTCAAAGAGCCGGATGTTTAAGATCTGAGTGAGTGATTTAGACACACAGAAAGTTCAGGATGTTACAGCAAACATGCAGGAGAAAAACACCCATTAGCATATATATTTAGCAAAGCAACCTGCCATTTGAAGTACAGACTGCAATGCAGGAAAATAATGAAGTCTCTAAAGGGAGACAATAGGTACTTACAGATGGACCCAGGGTCTGCTCTGGCCGCAGCAGGTTTAGACAGAGGCAGTTGCCATGGCTGCACAATATCTGTCCATGCGCCTCCCCTCCCCCATGGCATGGAGCTGCAGGTGGATTGGCAGCTGCTCTAGGTTGCCATCTGCAGCTCTATGGCGGTTGCCGGGGCAACCCACAGGTGGGATTGGTGCTCCAGTAGCCGTCTGCCCTTTAGATGGACCACTGCTCCGCCCCTGGCTGGTGCTCCAGGTTTGGGCGTCCCATTCCACTACTCCGGGATATTCCAGAGCACCACAAGCAGAGCAGGTGGCACCACCTCACTTCTGGGTGGCCTGCCTTTACAAGGACAGGCCACCCAGGGCAGAGGTTGTGTAGGTGTCCATCTAAAGACACCCAACGTAGAAGAGGATAAAGGATTCCTCTTACAAAGCAAGAACTTTAGAGTAGGAGTGGAGTTGTTTCTTCGCAGGAATTGATATTACCTAAAACACATCTAGCTCACAAACTTTGCTTCTCCTTTTCCCCCACCCTCACCAGCCCCAGAGTCTCCTGCTCCCTAAACCCTCTTGTTTACCCTTCTCCTATACCACCTGCTACACCTGGAACTCCCTCCCCAGGCGCAGAGGGTGGCTACCCCGCAATGCCACACAGGAGTCATGCATCTGACCGCCCGTCTGAAGGTGGAGTGGGGGGATGCACACTCCCGTAAGCCAGGGAGCACCTGCTCATGGCCACGCACAAAGCACTGCCAGGAAATCCAGTGTGTTCCGTGCAGGGCAAGCCAAATAGCTCTGTGGTAACGGGAGGCCACAGAGCCCCTGCCCCTATAAACTGGGGTGACCAGCCATGCCAACAGACCAGTCCACCGCTCATAGGCACTGTGGGTGGGGAACATGGCCTTTGTAAGTCACAAGATCTGGCCAGGAGTGCTGGGGAGCACATGTCAATTGCAACAGCCAGCCTAGCACACTTCCCCCTCCCTCACAGTCTGTGGCAGAGCAGAGGGAGTGCATGGGGGCTGCTTCTGTGGCTGGAGAAGCCACACTAGGAGCCATCTGTTTGAATCTCTCCCCACACACTCCACCTGAGTGGGTGCTCTGCAGCAATGCCACTTAGCAGCCACGAACCACTTCCCCCCTTCCTTTGCTCATTTAGAAACACCCATCTCTCCCTCCTGACTTGCAGTTCCCTCCTAACCGTTGTCAGGCTTTCCCTAGTTCCTTTTCTCCATAAGTTACTCCTTTATGCTTCTCCTTATGCTGTCTAATCCTCCAGGATGCTTCTCCACCCCTTGCAACAAAGCTAACATATGCACCTGCAGCTTCTCAAATTCTTTAACGTATCCCTGTCTCTCCCTGTGTTCCCCTCCACCTTGACTCCCCTCCCTTGTCCAACATAGACTGCAAGCCTGTTGGGGCAGTGACCTGTCTCTAATCACAACTGCTAAGCTCCAGCCATACTGCTGGTGCTATAAACAAACAAACAAAACAAAAACAACAAACAAACAACAACAACAACAATAATAATAATCTCCTTTGATCCTCATCCTATATCAGACCACTTCCTTGCCTCTTTCAACATTTCCCACTGTCCCCCCTCTGCTTCCCCTTCTCTACGCCCCTTCCGTGACCTTCAAGCTATTGATCCCCTGGACTTTGCCTCCTCTCTCTCTCCCCTTCTTCCTACAGTCTTATTTTCCTCCTCCCCTGACTCTGCTGTTCCTGCTCTCAATGCCTCTCTCTCCTCCACACTTGACTCCCATGCCCCTCTCTCTTCCCGCCCTGCCTTCTCCCACAACCCCCGTCCTTGGCTCACCCCTAGTATCCGCCACCTCCGTTCTTGCACTCGTGCTGCTGAACGACTCTGGCGCAAATCCCATTCTCACGCTGACTTCCTTCACTTCAAATTCTGTCTCTCCACCCTTACTTCTGCTATCTCCCTTGCTAGACAACACTACTATGCCTCCCGCATTGAGTCCTGTTCTCGGGACCCTCGCCGCCTGTTCTCTACCTTTGACTCCCTCCTCAAGCCTCCCTGTCCTCCCCCTCCTTCTTCCCTTTCTGCTCAGGATCTTGCCTCCTTCTTCACCTCCAAGATAGACAAGATCCGCCTCGACATCGCTTCCCACTCCTCTCTTCCCACTCCCACCCCTCTCCCTCCTCCCCCTCCTTCTCTCATGTCCTCCTTCTCCCCTGCCTCCCTTAAGGAAATCTCCTCTCTGCTCTCCTCCTCCAACCCTTCCACTTGCCCCCTTGATCCCATTCCTTCCCGCCTCCTCACCTCCATTACTCCCACTGTCGCCCCTTCCTTCCTGCACATCATCAACCTCTCCCTCTCTACTGGCTCTTTCCCTTCTGCCTTCAAACATGCCACAGTCTCTCCTATTCTCAAAAAGTCCACTCTTGACCCCTCTGACCCTTCTAGCTATCGTCCTGTCTCACTCCTTCCTTTTGCTTCCAAGCTGCTTGAACGTGTTGTCTACTCCCGCTGCCTTGACTTCCTATCCTCCAACTCCTCCCTTGACCCCCTCCAATCTGGCTTCCGCCCCCTTCATTCTACTGAAACTGCTCTCGCTAAGATCACCAACGATCTTCTGGTGGCTAAATCTAAACGTCTCTATTCCATTCTTGTCCTCCTTGATCTCTCTGCTGCCTTCGATACTGTTGACCACTCACTCTTGCTGGATTCCCTTCACTCCCTTGGCTTTTGTGGCTCTGTCCATAACTGGTTCTCCTCCTACCTCTCTGACCGCTCCTTTAATGTGTCTCTCTCCAACTCCGCCTCCTCCTCCTTCCCCCTCTCAGTTGGTGTTCCTCAAGGCTCTGTTCTTGGCCCTCTCCTCTTCTCGATCTATACCTCATCCTTAGGCAAACTCATTGCCTCCCATGGCTTCCAATACCACCTCTATGCTGATGACACTCAACTCTATCTCTCTACTCCCTCTCTCTCTCCCTCTGTTCAAGCTCGTCTCATCAACTGTCTCTCTGACATCTCTACCTGGATGTCTCAACGTCAACTCAAACTCAACATGGCTAAAACTGAACTCCTTATCTTCCCCCCTCATCCTTCCTCTCCTTCCTCACTGTCAATAACTATTGATGGAGTCACCATCCTGCCTGTCCCCCAAGCCCGTAGCCTAGGCTTCATCTTTGACTCAGCCCTTTCTTTTAAACCCTACATTGACTCTGTTGCTAAATCCTGTCGCTTCTCCCTCCATAACATTGCTAAGATTCGCCCTTTTCTCTCTGTCTCGTCTGCCAAAACTCTTGTTCATGCTCTGGTCATCTCTCGCCTCAATTACTGTAACCTCCTTCTCACTGGCCTTCCCCGGTCTCACCTTTCTCCCCTCATCTCTGTCCAAAACTCTGCTGCCAGGGTCATCTACCTCGCCAGTCGCTTCGACCATGTGCAGCCCCTCCTCTCTTCGCTTCACTGGCTTCCCCTTCCTGAACGAATCCTGCACAAGCTCCTAGTCTTCACCTATAAAGCTCTTCACAACCTTGCTCCCCCCTACCTCTCTGCACTTATCGCCCTCCATACTCCAGCCCGTGCACTTCGCTCCTCCTCTGTCCCTTCTCTCACCCTTCCACGCCTTCCCTGCTCCCCTAAGCGCCTTCGTCCCTTCTCACTTGCTGCCCCCCATGCCTGGAACTCCCTCCCTGTCCACATCCGCCTTGCCCCCTCCCTTCATACCTTCAAATCTCTCCTTAAAACTCACCTCTTTCGCTCTGCTCTGTCTGACTCTTTATCCTGCTGAGCCACTATTCCTATACCTACGATCGGTTTACCCTTATCCTTGCAACATGGACCTGCCTGCTGTCATTCTCATCGTAACCAAGCCAAGTACGTGCACTTGAGACCTCGCATCTTCATGAATGTTAGACCCCTTGTCTCTCCCTCTGTTCCCCTTCCTAAGTCTCTCCCCCAGCTCCTGTCTCTCAGATTGTAAGCCCTAGGGGCAGGGACCGTGTCTATTTTATTACTTTGTAAAGTGCCAGGTACACTGCTGGTGCTATATAAATGTTTGTTAATAATAATAATAATAATAAATAATAATAAATACATAAATAACTGTATTTGTGTTTTTAGTAATTGTAATTGTTTATTTCTGCTTGACCAGGGTCATTGCAGAGCATTATGAAAAAAAAAATACAAGGAAAAATGCAAGCAGATGAAAACAAGAAATATATATAATTAATATATAGTTAAATAAACCATAAAAACAATCAACCCTCAATCGTTTGCACTTACAAAAATTATAATTTAAAAAGGAAGAAAGATAATTCAACAAACTGATTTGATACCTCTCTACCCATGCTATAAAAAGGGGGAAGCTAACCCCCAAGAGCAATCATTTATCGCCAAGGGTCACTGTACACATAAAGCGGACCACCACTAGGGTCACCTCTGAGGAACTACCCCCCAAAAGCAGATTCACATAAAAATTTGGCGGTCTACTGGGAAGGGGGCGATCACCGGGGAAATGAACTTCAGCCGGACTGGCTCATGGAAGGGGCAGAACAAAAACATATGTGCCAAAGACTCAACAACCTTTAGACAGCATTTGCACAGCCTTTGGGCTAGCGGGATCCCTTTATATCTCCCCTCAACAATAGCCGGGGGGAAATAATTTGTCCTTGCCAGCAAAAAAAACCTTCTCTCCTGAACAGACAGCCCCTGATCCAAATATGGAGACAAAGTGGGTACATCATTGGCCCATTGTAAATATAAGACCTGGGACCTCTGGTCTCCAATGGCTGACCTCTGATCTTGCCAGGCTACATCTGTCAGCCTTCTCAGAATCAGTCTTTTGGCTACACTGTAGCCCAGGGAGGCAAGGGAGGCCGGACAAAGACCCAACTCCCTGATCTTCAGATTGGTCGCTCTAAGTCAGTCATTTTGGAGACCTTCTCTCACAGCCAGGACCGCCAGGGGAGCAGCGATCCCATATAGCAGCCTGAGCCAATAGCCCAATGCTGCAGCCCAGATCTTCTCCAATACAGATGGAAGACTACATTCCATGGAGAGCACCAAGGAACTAATCCCCAGTGGGGCAGCCAGTAAGAAGTGAATAAATCCCGCTTGGACCCTTTCCAACCCTTTCTCTTTCCCCAGTGCCTATAAGTGAGCCCCGAAAAGCAAAGAGGGCAGGCATTTCGGGGAAAAAATTTAGTGCCGGAGGAATCAAATGGCCACCCTTCAATCTAAAAAAAGGATAGTAAAGCCTTACTACACTGCTTGGCTTTTTGCATCACCAACTGCATCTGTGATACCCAACCTCCGTTGGCTTGAAACAACAAGCCAAGATACTTACAAATTTTGACCTGGCAAATAGTTCTTCCCCCCATCCTCCATTTATGCAAAGACAACCACCTTAGTCTTATCGCAATTAATTCTAGGTAGTTGTCCCTGCAATAGCTCCAGAAGATCTCCATCGAGCGCCTTAGCCCTACCTGCGTATAAGCAAGGAGGATCGTGTCGTCCGCATAAAGCAAACACGGCACCGGGGTGCCGGCTATTTGGGGCGGATGATAATGGGGATCAGATGGTGCCTGGACCACATCATTCACATACACGTTGAATAAATATGGAGCCAGGACACTCCCCTCCCTGTTGCTATTTTGCCCGACAGGGCTCCCTGATGATTTAGCTGAACTCTCATAGAGGTATTCAGATGTAGGCTCCTAATAAGGAGCAATAGGCGGCAGTCCACTCCTAAGGCATACAATTTTTGCCATAGGCGATCCCACGGGATCAGGTCAAAAGCAGCATGGCGGTCGAAGAAGGCCACGTATAAAGGCTTCCTATATTTTTGGGCCAGATGGATTAATACGAAGCAGTGGTCCTGGGTGGAGCATCCCCTCCTAAACCCAATCTGCTCTTTTGCTATGATGTTTTCCTCCATGAGCCAGCGATTTAATCTCACCAGGAGATATTTTGCATAGAGTTTGCTGATCACGTTTAGGAGACTGATCGGCCTGTAATTCCCTGGTAAAGTGGGACATTCTTTTTTAAATATAGGGATCACTATTGCCATTTCCCAACCCTCAGGCATAGTCCCATTCTCATTTATTGCCAAAAACAAGGAAGCCAGCATCAGAGCCCACCAATCCACGCCCACCTTTAATAGTTCAACAGGGAGAAAGTCAATCCCCGGGGCCTTCCCTCCTTTCAATGTACCTATTAATTCTCTTACTTCCTTTGGTAAGACCTCCCCACTGTGGGGAGGTTTCCAGAACTTCACAAATGGGGGTGGGGGGGGTCGAGTCTAAAAACAACAGGGCATAATGATGTATCCAATTCTTCTCCGTAACTGGCAACCTGGCCCTTGCACTCGTTCCCGTCCCCATCTCCCATCTAATCCCCCTCACTATTTTCCAGAATTTGAAGGCGTTTGTGTCTCGAGCCGCTCTATCCAGCTCCTTCCAGGCCATCCTAATATGCTCGTCTCTTTTAATCCTCATCAGGGACCTGTAGTGTCGGCAAGTCTCGGACAGTTCGGTAAGCAAGTCCGTCTTGTTGGTGGTCCTGAAACGCCTATATAGAAGTCTTACATTGGCCCGAGCTACTCTACATTCCCGATCATACCATGGGTGGGTATATCTCTCCCCACCCACAGGGGGCGCTCTGACACCTCCTTCTGTTGTTAGTTGGGGTGTCAGCCATTCCATAAACTGGTGGTATGCACCCAAACACCCACCCAGTGAGTCGGCAGACTCTATATTACTTGCTAAATTCATCCCCACCTGGGAGTGGAGAGAAGATAATATTTCAGACCCCAAATCCTTACTCCATCTTTTCCTAATTTGACCACTAGGTTCTTGGGATGGCAAAACTTTAGCCCAAGCTGCTCCCTTAATGGGAGAGCCTAGGGCCTCCAGTGAGAGAGCAAGGGGTAAATGGTCACCACCTGCCCAAACCAGCACCCCGAAATTTGCAATAACAGGAAGAATATTGGGAGAGAGAGCCATATAATCGAATATACTGCATCCTCTATTAGAGAGAAACGTAAAATTACCGGGGTAATCATCCCATCCCTGCCCATTTAATAGGTATAAGTCTAATTCGGCCAGCAATTTAACTAAGGCTTGCCCATTTACATTTTGGCCGGAGTCCTTCCCTTGTCAAGGCAAAAGAGGCATGGGATTCTCCGAAATCCAATATTGGCCCAGTTGATTTATATCTTGATCAGAGCAACCTAATCTTGCATTGAAATCACCTGCAAGTAGTAAGGGAATATCTGGATAGAGTTTGCAAACATCCAATAGCAGGGCCAATAAGCTCTCCCAAACCCCACCATTGTACCCTGGAGAGGAGTTGGGCAGGATGTATACAGTAATTACCAAAAGAGACCAGCTAGCTGACTCTACCAGGCACCCACAAACATTAGGGAAGTCCAGGGACAAGGAGGAGGTAGTAAGCCCCCAGTAGTATCCACCAGGCAGGCAACTCCCCCACTAGACCTGCCCCACGAGGATGTCTTAGTGGCGGGGGACCAGAAGGTCACATATCCTGATAGGACAGCTGATCTAAGAGCCAGGTTTCCTGCACCAAGATTATCGCAAACCTCCTAATAAAGGAGTCACTATCAGGGTCCTGTAACCTTTGGTACCACCCCGCAACATTCCAGGACAAAATCTTCAGAGAGCATAGACACCTATTTATATCCAGTCAATCCAGCTTGGATTTACTTTCCTGCACTCCCAAATCAGTTGTTACTGGGGCCTCATGGGCCCCCACCATCTCTGGAGGAGACCGCCTCGCAGCATTCTGCACCAGCAAAGGGGCTTGAATGGGTTCCACTGATAAGGTTCCTTCCCCACCTTCGCTGGTGCCAGAAGACGGAGTAGGCTCAACCCCCGATAACGAGACCCCATTTCTCCCTCTTACTCCTCCACTCGATGGAAAACTTAGTCTCTCTCCTTCCCCCCATTCCCGATCTGCCAACTCCCGAAAACTAGTCCAGTTCCTACTCGTCTCCTCATGCTTACTAGTTCCTTGGTTAGCCAAAAAACAGTAACCACCCACAGCTTCCTCCTCCTGGTGGGAGGAGCCCTGTGAGGATACAGAGGTCCGACAAACCACATTTACCCCTACATCTAAGGGAATGACCTTCCTAGGATGCGAGGCACAAATCTCACCCTGAAGATCTCCCACCTCACTGTCGAATCTAGTGGGTTCTGGGGGGCTCGTCCCTAACTGCTCTAGTCCCCCCTGAAGGCCGGCCCGACACCCACCATCTCCTAGAGTAATTTTAGGTACTAAGCCTCCCTCTCCCATTTCCTGCAACTGTCCCTCCCTACCCACATCCTGAGTCTGGATTTGCATGGGACTACCTGGGGCCAAGACAGGGGGGGAAGGGGAGGGAACAGCCGGGGTGGCCGCCTGTCGGGCAGAGAGGGGCATCGTGCCGGCTTCCCTGTTTAGCCTAGATTGATATGAGAGTAGGCCGCCATTTATATAGATCTTTGCTAAACGAATCCCTCTCTCATATAATAGATGGCTCTCTTGCCAGATATAATCTGGGAGATCACTATTCTTAAACGAGACAACTGCTCGAAAAATGTCCTTCTGCCTATATAAAATACTTGCTTCTTTAATGTTTCTTGACTGACAGGGGATGTGGAGCAAAGTTTGCAAACGATGGACCACCCAATAAGGGGAAGACCATTGGGGAACTATACCTGAGGGCAAAGGAGGTATAGTAAAATCGATGGAAGTCCTGCAAAAACCAAACCCCAGTCCCAACGCCGACCCTCTATTAATTACTCCCTCAGAATTTATAGTGGAACTAGTGGATTGGGGGACATCACCCACTTTAGGGTTGTGGACTTCCCCTAGTATGGGACGGGCATTAAGCCCATACCCCTTGGTGGGAATCATAGGAATATCGGTGAGAGGAAAGACCCCTCTGGGACCGGAGAAATCCGTTTGATTTTTCTTCTCAACAAGTTGTATTAACATGCACAACTGGGCAAAAATATGGTTTAGAGGTTTACTAATAAGGAACGTTTGTTCCGCCAACACCTGAGCCCATGAGGGATCTAAGGACCCAGAGTTCAGACCAGGGGCCGGGGCCTCTGCCCCTTGTAAGGGGACCAGGGGTACAGGCAGCTCAGTCCTGACTGGCTCCTCCACCCATCGCTTTCGGGAGCACTCCCAGGGGCCCTTATGGCCATCTCCCAATATTTTGTTTTCTCCCATTTGGGCAAGGGCTGCAAAACGGTTCAGTGTTGAAAGGTCAAAAGGCAGTAACTCCTCCTCACCCAAGAGGGGCTGCACAGTCACCCTAGGTCGCAAAAAAAATCCAGCTCTCTCTGTTTCTTGGGTGGGATTGCCATGCCCTCCTCTGAGGGCTTCCGTCACTGAGTAGCAGCCATCCTGTTAGCACGGACTGCAAGGGGAAAGGAAAGAAGGAGGGAAAAGAGGAAAGAAGAGAAAAAAGGTGAGGGGCGGCCTCCCCCCACCACGGCCCCCATGCCTAAGGCCGTGCGCACAAGGTCGCACCTTTGTGTGCGCAGCCCTTAGACGCACAGCCCCAGTGCGCACCGCCAGTGCTGCCATCGGCGTCTGCAGCTCTTATGCCGGCCGGTGTCAGCAGGCCCTGCCCCTGTCAATATCACTTCAGGCAGCTGCACGCTCGTAACTCTGGCCCCTCTCCACTCCACTCCATCGTGTTTTTAGTAAGTGCCTTCAAATATATTTTTCAGGGTTTGGGATTTTTCTCCTGATAGATGCATATTATTTGCCTATACAGTGTTACCGGATACAGTTACTGGGAAGTCTCAAATGAGCTGCACACATGGGAATGGAGGAATTTTATGTATGTTAGTGAGTGTAAAGGGGGAATGCGGTTAAAGCTGTTGAGCTGAACCTCTCTGTGTTCTCTCTCTTCCCACATCCGGGTATTTAAAGAGGGCTGAGTCATCAGATGGCTGTCGAAGGGTATTTGGAGGTGTGGAACTGGCTGGCTTGTGTTGCGCGTGAGTGACTGTTAGCTGGCTGTGGAAGAGCCCCTGCACAACTCTCTGCTCCCTTATTTTATACAATTGTTCAATTTTGGAACTTTAAGGGAGTGGGAACGGAGATGCATTTTAGAGGCCTGGGTGCTGGGTCTGTGTTACCTCCCCTTTGTGGAAAGGGGGTCCTGGCAAAGGGAGAGTGTGGATTTGCCACAGCCACTTGTGGGGGTGGGGTAAGGGCAAGGGGAGTTGCCAGTCACAGCCTCTTGTGAAAGGGGAGGTATGGGGAGGAGATTTTTGGGGTAGGGAAAATGTGGGAACGATTGGAGGGTAGGAGTGGTTGGGGATGCATAACAAGACTGTTTTATTTTTTGTGAAATGAGCTGAGGGAGGGGTGTGAGGGGATGGGGGGGGTGTTTGTATGTTTTGCGTTGTATTGTTGTACTTTTGTTTTTCTATAAGCCACCCTGAGTCCTCCTTGAAGAAGCGTGGAATATAAAACAACTGTAATAATAAATAAATTCATTAAATAAAAATTAACCCAAGATGATAAAGGAGCAAAGCAGATGAGGATTTGAGGGCTGCAGGCAAAGTCATTTGAACAACATTCAGAGGATAGCCAATGTTTCAGCTGACAAAGCTGCTCTCTGCTGAATGTATATGAAATTCGAATCTTTCCTCCAATTCAATTCAAAACAGACAGATAAGATCCTCTGGTTAAAAGAGTCTTCTTTCTTTGGCCCTTTCCCGGGTGCCACCCATGTAAATCCCGCGGGGGGTTGGTGTGCGCGCTCCCATGCACAGGCATGCATGCCCATCCCCACGCATGGAGGCACCAACATAAATGGAGGTGCCTCTATGTGTGGGGATATGTGGGGGTGCATCCATATGCACCAACACCCACGCTGCGGTGTGCATGCCCATCACCCCTGTGCTGCAGCCTGTGTAAAAAGGGTCTAAGAGTCCTACCGTTATTTCTTAGCCTAGCAAAAAGCCCAAAATATAAGATGTACAGAAGCTCCAGTCCAGTTGCTTCTGTTAGGCTCTTTTTACATGAGCCGCAGTGTACTGGGAGGGGGTGCACGCCACATGTGGGTGATAGTGCATACGGGCACACACACACCACATATCCTCATGCATACCCAAATGTCCCCACGCATCCCCACACACGTAGGCACCTCCGTTTTCACTGGTGCCTCCATGCGTGGAGATGGGTGTGCATGCGTGTATGTGGGATCACATGGGCGGCACCCACACATGAACCCCGTCCCACTCGCATGCTGATTTCCTTCACTTCAAATTCTCTCTCTCCTCCCTTACTTCGGCTGTCTCCCTCACTAGACAGCATTACTACGCCTCCCACATTTAGTCCTGTTCTCGGGACCCTTGCCGCCTGTTCTCCATCTTTGACTCCCTCCTCAAGCCCCCCTGTCCTCCTCCTCCCTCTTCCCTTTCTGCTCAGGATCTCACTTCCTTCTTCACCGCCAAGATAGACAAGATCGGCCTTGACATCACTTCCCACTCCTCTCCTCTTCCAGCTCCCTCCCTTCTCCCTCCTCCCCCTCCTTCTCTCCTGTCCTCCTTCCCTCCCATCTCCCTTGAGGAAATCTCCTCCCTGCTCTCCTTCTCCAACCCTTCCACTTGACCCCTTGACCCCATCCCCTCATGCCCCCTGACCTCCATTGCTTCCACTGTCGCCCCTTCCCTCCTGCACATCATCAAGCTCTCCCTCTCTACTGGCTCCTTCCCCTCCACCTTCAAGCATGCCACTGTCTCTCCTATCCTCAAAAAGTCCACTCTTGGGGGGGCGATGTGCATGCACGAGTAGGTCAGCCGCGCCGAAACCGCGCTCCTCCGGCAAGCCAGATTGAGTGCCAAAAAACAGGAAAAAAACCCAAACCTCATAAAATCAAACAACTGCCCCAGCTGGGGGAAGGTCTGGGGCATGGGCCCCCTGAAAAAAGCAGGAGTAAAAGGACCACTAACACACATGTGGCAGCAAAAACAAGCAGCTGAAGCTGCACAGGAAGAAGAAGGGGTGAGTGATAAAATGGCGGCCGCGATTTCCCCTAATGCCCCAGGGAACACAGAAACAGAGGAACAAACCACAATAGACATGATCCTGGCTGAAATAAAAGCCTCCAGGATAGGAATACAAACAGCAAGGGCTGAAGCCCAAAAAGATAAAATTGAGGTTCTTGAAAAAATTAACACAGTGAACAAAGCAGTGGACAATGGGAACAAAAAACTAGAAATCATGGCAAAAAGAATAGACCAGGCTGAGGAAAGAATTTCCAACCTGGAAGACCAGGCACTGAATGAATACAGATGAGGATCTGGCAAAAATAAAAGAATCCCTATCCCTGCTGAAATTTAAATGTGAGGACCTGGAAAACAGATCCAGATGCAGTAATCGTCGTATAACGGGAATAAAAGAAAACAGTGAGGCAGAGGGGATACAAGAGTTGTTGATGCAGATCTTTCAACACAATTTCCCAGACCAACCTCAGCTCCACAACATAGAAATTGAAAGGACACAGAACTTTAAGGCCTAAACCAAAAGACTCTGACCCACCCAGGGTCATTATAATCAAGTTCTTAAAATATAAGGACAAAGAAGCCATTCTAACAGAATCCAGAAAAAAAAGACAACTGTTAGAATACCAAGGCAATAAAATCAGGATCCAAGCGGACTATGCAACAGAAACCAGACACGGCGCAGGGCGTGGGCAAAATCTACAGTGAACTAAACAAAAGGGGGTTCAAACCCCAACTATGGCACCCAGCGAAACTAGCAATCCTTGTAAATGGCAGGAGAAGGGTCTTCGAAGACACAACAGATTTAGAAATATTCCTACACACCCACAAACCAGATCAACCGAACAGAAGAGAAGAAAGATGAGACTTAATACCACAGATTAAACGATTAAATACTGCAGATGTATGGGTAAAATAAAATAACATGTATAAGATTATATATACATAACGCAACTGATAATTTGGAAAAAATGTAATGTAATGCCGGAGGGTGGGGGGGCAGGGAAAGAAGGAGAAAATAAAATACACAAGAAGCCCCCAAAGCACCCCATGAGGAGGGGAAAAAAATGGGAAATTGCATTCCCATCAGATATATGTTGCTAAGCAACGTAAGGTACAAACAAGTAATGTTTTACTGTTATATGTATATGTTGTTAATGTTATTTATTATACTTTCAGCTCCGCTAGAACTAGAGTTGACAACCAGGCATATTCCCCGCTTCAAATATACCCGTGACTTTAAGATAGAACAAGGTAAAAAACCCATAAGCAAAGAGAATCACTTCACAATCAAACACAAACAATCAAATGGCAATGACAACAGGTAAATCCCCAAATATAAGATTTGTTTCCCTGAATGTGAAAGGCTTAAATAATTCTGTAAAGAGGAAAAAAGTCACAGAATTGATAATAGACCAACAGATAGAGGTTTTCTTTTTGCAGGAGACACACCTGCTGCAAAGAGACCTGAAAAGATTCACATTCAGAGGTAAAGGCGATATATATGCAGCATGTGGGAAGAAAAAAAAGGCAGGAGTACTGATAGGTTTCACATCAGCAATTGAATTTAAACTACTAGAACAAAAAAAAGACAAGGAAGGTAGATTTTTACTATTAAAAGGCCTATTAAACACACAGCAAGTAACATTAGTCAATCTACGCTCCAAATGAGAACACACACCAATTCTTTCAAAAATACATCCCACTGATCTCACAACACACAGAAGGCTTATTAATCATTCAAGGAGACTTCAATTCCCCACTGACAATATTAGATCACTCCACAAAAACACAACTCACTCACACCCATAAACACATAGCAGCAACACTATCCCATCATGGCTTAATAGATGTCTGGAGATGTTTAAACCCCACAACAAGAAGCTACACCTTCCACTCAAACAGACACAACACATACACAAAAATAGACCATTTGATAACAGAAAAAGACACGCTACAAAACTGCTGTAAGTGTGAAATAATACCTATCACATTTTCAGATCATACTGCACTGATCTCTACCTTTTATTGGAATACATCTACAAAGCAAAAACCTCATAGTTGGCAACTGGACAGAGGAATATTAAAAAATGAATGGATAAAACAACAATTAGAAGAAGATCTTAAAGAATATTTTGATTTGAACATAGGAACGGTACAATCTCCCCAAATATTATGGGAGGCAATGAAAGCCGTAATAAGGGGTAAAATCATAGAAATAAAAGCAAAAATGAATAAGATGAGAAGAGGAAGGAATGAAGCCCTTCTTAAGCAATTAACAAATCTAGAAATGAAAAATAGCAGATTTCCCACTAAAAGCAATCCAATTGAAATTCAAAAGATATGTGGTGAAATAGACACAATAGAAAAGCAAAAAATCACACAACAACTGAGAAAAATTAAAAGCTTTTATTTTCAAAACTGCGATAAACCAGGCAGAGCATTAGCACAATTAACAAAAACAAAAAGAACAAAAGCTGTCATCCCAATAATAAAAATGCAAAATGGAAGCAAAACATCAAAACAGCAAGAAATACAAAGAACATTTGTAGAGTTCTATCAAAAGCTGTACACATCCTCAAATCCAGACCCTGAAAAAATAACAGAATTTATTAATAAATATAACATGCCCAAATTTAACAAAGACCAAATAAAATACCTTAATTCTATAATAACAGAAGAAGAGACCAAACGCACAATTAAAGATTTTTTTAAAAACAAGGCAGGTGGACCAGATGGCCTACCAGCAGAATTCTACAAAACATTTAGTAAAATAATCATACCACACATAACAAACACATTCAACAACATAATGAGTACCCAAGAAATGCCAACAACATTCTACGAAGCAGTTATCACCCTAATACCCAAACCAGGTAGAAACGCAGAGGAATATGGTAGCTACAGGCCAATATCCCTGTTCAACACAGATTACAAAATATTTACAAAAATAGTAGCCAACAGATTAGCAGCAATAATCGGCGAAGTAATCCAACCGACCAAACGGGCTTTATACCAAACAGACTAGGGATTGACAACATTAGAAGAACAGTTAATCTGATCTATGCAACTCAAAAGGCCGACCAACCAGCAATAATATTATCCGCTGATGCGGAGAAGGCCTTTGATAGGGCTGAGCCAGAATGTCTATACAAAATATTAGAGCACTTGGGAATTAAAGGTAACTTCACAAGAGCAATTAAAGCCATCAACTTAAAACCCAGATCAAGATTATTAATTAATGGGGAACTAACAGACCCATTCCTCCTGACAAGAGGAACCAGACAGGGATGCCCACTATCCCCCTTTTATTTAATATTACCTTAGAACTTTTAGCCTGTGCTATCAGACAAGATCAAGACATTACAGGCATACAGATAGACCAGACACACCACAAACTGTCCCTATTTGCAGATGATATGCTGCTATATATCACCAACCCAAATACGACGATACCAAAAATCCTCACACTTATAAATCAGTTTAGTAGAATCTCAGGATACAAAATTAACCCTCAAAAATCACAGGCCCTTATACTTACCAAAAATAATCTGGAAACCCAAGCCATTGCAGATCGAATACCCTTTGCAGTAGCTGAATCTCAACCACGTCTAATTCTATGTTCTGTACAGCACCAGGCCACACGACTGGCGCTATATAAATGTTTATAATAATAATAATAATAAATTTAAATACCTGGGGGTAAACATCACAAAAGATCACACAAAATTATACAAAGCAAATTTCCCCCCCATTCTAAACCAAATACGTAATGAAATCCCAACATGGCAAAGACTCAAAACTTCCTGGTTAGGGAATATCAATTTGTTTAAAATGATAGCATTGCCCAAGATCCTATACAAGGCTATGGCCCTACCTATACAAATCCCACCCAAATTTATAAAACAATGTGAACAAGCTATGCTAGATGCAGTATGGAAAGGTAAAAAACTTAGAATAAATAAACAAACACTAATTAGAAAAAAAGAAAAGGGAGGCGTTAATATGCCAGATGTAAAAACTTACCTTAGAGCGGTGGCACTTAGAACACTAAGATATTGGTACTACCCTACGAAAAACACTACCTGGGTAGAAATAGAAAAAAAATTATTAGGTAACCCAAACTTACAAGAAATGATAACTACATGGGATAAAATAAATTTAAGGAAAATAACAGAGCATCCATTCGCACACGCTACCATGCAACATTGGCACTTAACACAAATTTTTTTTAAAATATCCCCAGAAGCTTCACCTTACACACCTATAAACGCCCAGGTGTCATGGAAAGATAATATAGCAAAGAATTTAAGAAAAACATTAAACAAATGCAACATTCACAGAGCAGAACAACTATTCAAAGACAACCATTTCATAACAATACAAGAACTACAAGAAACAACCAAAACAAAAAATAGACACATTACAGTACCTTCAAATAAAAAACAGATTCACAGATAAAAACAAAATACAACACTATACTAGAAAGCCCACAACCTTAGAAAACAACCTTATTCAGCCATACTGCTAACAAGGGATTAATTGCAAGAATATATGGAGCACTGATCGAGGCTGAAGCAAATAAACCAATCACATATATAGAAAAACGGGAACGCGAACTGGGAAAAAAATTAGAAAAACAACAAATTGAAAAAATTGGATACCACATGCACAATTGTGCAAGCTCACTGGAAATTAAAGAAACCCAAATCAAGGTAATCTTAAGATATTACCTAACCCCAATCCACTTTTTAAAAATTGATGGCGAAGGCCTAGATCAGTGCTGGAGGGGATGTGGGGAAAGAGGCACCTACCTTCACTGTTGGTGGTCCTGTCCCAAGGTACAACAGCTGTGACATATTGTATGGACATATATGAAAAAGGCCACAGGATTGATCATACCTTTCCGTCCAGAAACCGCATTAATGGGAATATACCCGGAAATACCACTGATGAAACAACACCAAGAAACATGCATGCTTATGATTTTGGCCGGACTGAATATTATTGCACATAATTGGAAAACAACAAAAAATTTATCAGAAACTGAATGGATAAAAAGACTCTGGTATATGTATACAATGGAAAAAATTGCAGCAACACAAGACAACAAATCAAATAAATTCACTACAAGATGGTTCTCCTGCATAGAAAACATACAAGGACACACGGTCAAAGATGAAACGCGATCATACCTGGTGGACTATAACATATAAGGGACACACACACACAAAAAAACACTATATCAACGGAGCAAGTTATACTGTTAGCATAGTTAGACTTGTAAGTTATTGAATGTTTTGTTTTTGTAATGTTTATGAAAAAATAAAATAATTTTATTTTTTAAAAAAAAAAGTCCACTCTTGACCCTTCTAGCTACCGTCCTGTCTCACTTCTTCCTTTTACTTCCAAGCTTCTTGAACGTGTTGTCTACTCCCGCTGCCTCGACTTCCTCTCCGCCAACTTCTCCCTTGACACCCTCCAATCTGGCTTCCACCCCCTTCACTCTACTCAAACTGCTCTCGCTAAGATCACCAATGATCTTCTTGTGGCTAAATCTAATCGCCTCTACTCCATTCCTGTGCTCTTTGACTTCTCTGCTGCCTTCAATACTGTTGACCACTCACTCTTGCTGGACTCACTTCACTCCCTTGGCTTCTGTGGTTCCATCCTCGACTGGTTCTCCTCCTACCTCTCTGACCACTCCTTCAGTGTGTCTCTTGCCAACTCCACCTCCTCCTCCTTTCCCCTCTCGGTTGGTGTTCCCCAAGGCTCTGTCATTGGCCCTCTCTTCTTCTCTATCTACACCCTGTCCCATGGCAAACTCATTGCCTCCCATGGCTTCCAATATCACCTCTACGCTGATGACACTCACCTCTCTCTCTCTACTCCCTCTCTCTCTCCATCTATTCAAGCTTGTCTCACCAGCTGTCTCTTTGATATCTCTGCCTGGATTTCGCAACATCAACTCAAACTCAACATGGCTAAAACTGAACTCCTGATCTTCCCTCCCAATCCTTCCTCTTCCCTGTCGATCCTTATCAATGGGGTCACCATCCTTTCCATCCCCCAAGCCCATAGTTTAGGCTTCATCTTTGACTCACCCCTTTCTTTTAAACCCTACATCGACTCTGTTGCCAAATCCTGTCATTTCTCCCTCCATAACATTGCTAAGATTCACCCTTTTCTCTCTGTCTCCTCTGCCAAAAACCTTGTTCACGCCCTAATCATCTCTCACCTTGATTACTGTAACCTCCTTCTCACTGGCTTCCCCCGATCTCACTTTTCTCCCCTTATCTTCGTTGAAAACTCTGCTGCCAGGGTCATCCACCTCGCCCGTCACTTAACCATGTGCAGCCCCTCCTCTCTTCACTGGCTCCCCCTTCCTGAATGAATCCTGCACAAGCTCTTAGTCTTCACCTATAAAGCTCTTCACAACCTTGCTCTCCCCTACCTCTCTGCACTAATTTCCCTCCATACTCCAGTCTGTAAACTCCGCTTCTCCTCTGTGCCCTCTCTCACCCTCCCTCACCTCCCCTGCTCCCCTAACCACCTTCGTCCCTTCTCCCTAGCTGCTCCCCACACCTGGAACTCCCTCCCTGCCCCTTCATACTGTCAAATCCCTCCTCAAGACCCACCTCTTCCGCTCTGCCCTCACCAACTCCTTACTCCCCTCTCCTAACTCCTGCTGATACCTACCATCCAGTACAATCTGTTACCTGAGGTCTGTGTACTCATATCCTCACCATGTGGACCAGCCAGCCATCGTTCTTGATATAACCAAGCCAAGCACATGCACCTGGGACCTCGCATCTTTGTGAATGTTACACCCCTGTCTCTCCCGCTATTCCCCTTTCTTCGTCTCCCCCCCCTGCCCCATCTCTCAGATTGTAAGCCCTAGGGAGGGATTGTGTCTATTCCATTACTTTGTAAAGTGCCAGGTGGATTGCTGGTGCTATATAAATGCTTGATAATAAAATAATTAATAATAAAAGGGCCATAGTCTTTAGGAGCAATCACTCAGAAGAGAAGACTCACACTATCCCAATACAAAGCATGGGCTTCTTTTGTTGGTGGCATAGTAACAAGGCCTTCCTACAAAACAACCCCCTTGCTTAATCCCTGTTGGGCTTGGATAAGTCTTTGCAGTGCAAGTGGAGGCTGAGAAAGCAACGTCCTCTAGGCGAGTGCTGTCAACCGAAAGGTTGTGTCCTTGAACTCTAGGGTAACACCACAATGCGCAAAAAAAAAGCTGTTACTGCAGTTAATAAAAATAGTGTGTTGTTCATAAAGAAGAGAGGCATTACTATGATATTTTGGTAAAAGGGTAGACTTCTAGGTCAAACATTTTCAAAACTCCCAGGAGCCACATTGAAAATTAGTATAAGTTGTTAGGAATACATAGAAGTTGGGGTTGGAGGATTCTAAAAAGGTGCACTCGGGAAGAGGAGGGTGCAAATCATGTATCTGTGCCACTGATCTGTCTCCTCTCCTTGTGTGCATTCCCTCATCTTTGCTCCCTTACCCCGAGCTCAGTCTTTCAGTGCTTGGGAGTAGGAACTGGATCCACAGGTCAGATCTAGGAACTGGAAAAGGGCCAAATAACTCCCGGACCTGAGGTTCCTCATCCCTGCTCTAAGGGGATTTAGGTACTTTTTCCTTTAATTTTAATTAAACTAAAGAGCTCACTTCTCCAGTCTATCGCATTGGCTTTAACTTTGGTGTAATTCCACTGAAGCCAATGGAGTCACACAGTCATGAAACTTGTGTAGTAGAGTGAAGAATTAGGACCACAATCTACAAATCACTTACTCCAGAGTGGTCCCGAATGGTTTATAGATTGTGGCAGAGGCACAGGTCCATAACTGGAGTGTCTGAAATTACACCAAAAGAAAAAGAAAATCTCATGACACATTAGAAGGTATTCCAATTTTTAAACCCGTAAGTGTTCACCCTAGCCATAGCTGAATTTACAAATGCTCTTCCTGCCAGTTCCCAACCGAACCCCTGTAGACCACAAATGAGTTCAATGTCTGGAAAAGGAAATCAAAAATAGCTGATGCATATACTCCAGAGAATAAATATTTTCTCCTGAGAAGATACAGATCAAGTAGAGCTCATCATGTGGGCTTTACAGAGTAATGATCCCAGATAACAATGGGATAGGCTGCCAGCCAAATTGCTGGACATTGTTTTCTCCAACATGCATATTAGATCAAAGGAGCCTGTGCTTAGCAATGAAATTGTACCATTCCAGATGTCTCTTGCTGCAACCATCACTCAAGTCGAGCAGGACAGATAAGATGAGAGAGATTTAGCAGACAAATCTCTCAAGCACTAGTTTAGTCCGACGTCATTTTGGGGTGGGCCGGAAGAGTGGTATTTTGCTGCTTACATCCACAGACTTAATTGTCCACCCAAATGATCCTACTGTATGAATTGCCGGGCAAAGTTTTGGTGTTGATTAGTGAGATGATTCTAAGGGATACACCCCGAATTTAATTGACTCTTATTACTTTAAAAAGCATGAGTAGGGAGGAGGTTTAGGATCTCTAGCCACAGTTTGGGGTGCAGATCTGCTTGTTATTTTCTACTAGGGCTGGGTAGAAAATTTCCACTGAAAACTTTTCCAGATGGAAAACACTGTTTTTCCTTAAAGGAAGTTTAATAGCAAAGCCAATGTGTGCAATCCTCACACATGAAAGTTAAAAGTATTTTTCCTCTTTGGATGCCCATTCTCCTTGCTTAATTATATCTCCCAAATCCTTTGAGGCTCCTTTGTTTGTTTGTCTATTTATGTCTATTTATGTTGGCCATAGCGTGAGCTAGTGCCGAATAAACTTACCTTATCTTACCTTGAGGCAAGGCACCCAAAGAACAGGTTTTGCTTCAGTCCAAAGATGATTAAACAAAACTGAGGTGAAGATTTTTTGTTCCGTGGGACCGAAACTTAACAAGTTTCATTCCAGTGACAATTTGGAACCTTTGGCTTTTTGTTCAGGTTTAGGACAAACTGGACAGTCAAAATGTACATTTTCATGGAATAGCAATTCTACTTTTTGACCAAACTTATTTACAACCCCAGCTAATGTTTGCACTTATTTATTTTTGATACTGTACTTGCAAATAAAACATATTTTTGAAAAGGTGGAAATTGGGATTATTTGTAAAATTTTGTTTACAAGATGCTCATGTTAACCCAGCTCGTCAGTATGTCTGTTTTATATAGATACCCCTCCACATCACACAGAGAGCAATGATGCACACACATTGCTGATCCAAGTATGTTGACAGACAAGGAGAACACAGACAGGGACAAGAAGTGTGAGTGCCAACAGAGCCTGAAACATATACTTGCTTTATGTAGCCATTTAGCTGAAATAACCCACTGAGCTGTTGATGGAGGAAGGAAGATTTTCTTCACAACACTGGGTGTTTTTAAACTAGCAAGGCTTGAGAGGGGGGCAGCCATACATGTGGAGTGGGGAGGGATTCTAACAGGCAGCTCCCAAGGTGCCGCCACACACTCCCGCTACCACGGACTGGCCCTGTAAACAACTCGAACAAGCAGCCATTCCCCCCTTGCCTGGCAACACCCCCACCCAAGCCCCACCCAACTGCTCACCCTCTGCCAGGAAACACAACCATGATCACCATGGAAACATGAAGCCGCAGCAGCCAACAGTAATCCCCTTCTCTCTATGACCGGGCAAGCCGCTGCAGCTGCTGGTAGTCCCGGGCAACAACAGAGGCGCATACTGGGTGGGACATGCAGGAAGCTGTCATCCGAGCTGCTGTCCTCCATGGCGTTGACTCTTCTCTCGTGCATTGGGGGGGATGGGGGGACTTATTTATTTATATTCCATTTTTACCCCGCCCCTCTTGCTATAGCGACTCGGGACGGCTTACAGTGGTACAAAAACAATAATCACAATATAAAAACATATAAATACAACATAAAAAATAAATAACAATATAAAACAATACAAAAAACTCTAATCAAATACAATATTAAAACTCTAATTGTGTGCATAGAAAACATAAAAACCCTAAATGTATAAAATACATTTTATACAACTACTCCAACTCTCAAACTCCACCCTATTCCAACAAACCCATCCCACCCTCCCCTCCTCCCACACCGAATGCCTAGCGGAAGAGCCAGGTTTTACAGCTTCGTTGGAAGGCAAGAAGGTTTGAGCTGAGGCGAACCCCCACCGGGAGGGGATTCCAGAGCGATGGAGCAGTCACCAAGAATGCCCTCCTGTCCATCCGAATTCATCGATAGCATGGGACTTCTAGGAGGGCACCCCCAGATGATCACAGGGGCCGGGCAGGGGCCCAGGGGATGAGGCAATCACTCAGATAAGTCGAGCGTAGGCCGTGTAGGGCTTTAAAGGTGAACACCAGCACTTTGAATTGGGCCTGGAAGTCAATAGGCAGCCAGTGCAGTGCTCAGAGCACAAGTGTTATGTGCTCCCTGTGGCCCATCCCAGTAAGGAGACGGGCCATTGCATTCTGCACTAGCTGCAGCTTCCGAACCGTCACCACGTAGAGCACATTGCAATAGTCTAGCCTCAAGGTGACGAACACATGGATGATAGTGGAGAGATTGGAGTCCAAAACATATGGGCAGAGCCTCTTCACCAGGTGTAATTGGAGAAAGGCGCCCCGGCCACAGCCAACACCTGAAAATCCAGACATAACTCTAGATCCACAAGCACGCCGAGGCGCCACACAGATGGAGCCAAATGAGGATGGACACTACCAATAATGGGGGAGACCTCCTCACCCAGATCACCCCTGCCGCCAACCAGCATCATTTCCGTCTTATCGGGATTGAGCTTCAATCGGCTCAACCTCATCCAATCCCCCACAATGACTGAGCACCGAGACAGCAACAAGACAACGGGGCCTGGGTTGGATGAAAATTACAAATACAGCAGGGTATCATCCGTATATTGATGACAGCGGACCGCCCAGCTGTACACGACCTCCCCGAGCGGCTTCATATACACGTTAAACAGGAGAGGGGACAAAATAGAGCCCTGCAGGACCCCACATGGGAGGCCACCAGGGGATAAAATACAGTCCCCCCCAGCAGCACCCACTGAGATCTATCTGTGAGGTAGGAGCAGAAACATTGTAAAACAATTCCATCCACCCCCACCAGGTCCCGCAGGCGAGTCACCAACAACTCATGGTCAACAGTGTCAAAAGCCGCCGACAGATCTAATCGGACCAACAGGGTCATACGACCCATGTCCAGTTCCACAAGGAGGTCGTCAACCAAGACCACAAGTACTGTCTCCGTGCCATAACCTTGGCAAAAACCAGACTGCATGGGATCATGAAAACCGATGCCATCCAAATGCATAACCTCCCCTAAAAAAGGAAGGTTAGAGACAGGTCGGTAACTAGCCGAGGCATCAACGTCAAGTGATGACTTTTTAAGGAGGGGCTGAACCACAGCCTCCTTGAGGCAAACCAGCCCCCTTCCCTCCCAAAGGGAGATGTTGATAACCCCACCAGCACTGGCCCCAGTCTCTTCCTGGTAGCTCTTACTAGCCAGGATGGGCAAGGATCTAATTCACATGTCATGGCTCGAACAGACCCCAGCACATCAGCCACATCGGCAGTTGTCACCAGTTGAAAATCCTCCCACAAACCATGACCTAACCTCTGGCTCTGCCACTGCCTCCAAAATGGTAGAGTCAAAGTCAGGCTCAATGTGAGCGATTTTGTTCGCAAAGTACTTCAAAAACCTGTTACAATGGGCCATGGACGAGTTCGGTTCCAGGCGGAGACAGGCAGGACCGACCAAACCTCGCGTCACCTGGAAAGCTCTGTTGGACGAGACCCCCCACCTTAAGGTCAGTGCAGAAAACCAAGTCCAGGGTGTGCCCCTGCTCATGTGTCAGGCCTCTCACCACCTGAGACAAGCCCATGGTTGCCATGGCAGCCATGAAATCCTGCTCTGCTCCTTGCAATCCCACCTCAGCCTGGATATTGAAGTCCCTCAAGACAACACTTTTGTGGGACCTCAAGACCAGGTCCGAAACAAGAGCTTCTAGAGCAGACAGGGATGCTGCTGTGCAGCGGGGTGCACAGTACACCAGTAGAATCCCCAGCCTTTCCCTGGCCGGACCCTTCAGTCCATTTCTGGCTAAATCAATCACAAGGTGAAGGCACTCTATCCAGGCTCGGTCTGCACTGAAAATCTCCATGCGAGCAATCCATCCCTGAAAATAATAGCTACGCCCCCCGACCCTATGGCCTGGACTAGTGCTGGACAGAGCACCCAATCAGAATGAGATCCGCCAAAACTGACCCGGAACAATGGTCCATCCAGGTCTCCGTCACACACACGAGTTCGGCTGCCGACTCCAAGATGGTGTCATAGATTGCAGATTGCAGATGACATTGCAGACCGACCTCACATTACACAGCACCAGTGACAGACCTGGGTTCTCTGAGACGTCTAGCTGGACCTGGTTATCTGGGCCTGGGGGAGTTGCGTGAGGGCTGATACTAGCCATTGATCCCTCTGTGCATGATAACATCTCCCCCTTCTAGGGCCATGTCATCCATGCCTTCATCACCTCAAGGCTGGATTACTGCAACGCACTCTACGTGGGGCTGCCCGAGAAGCTGGTCCGGAGGTTGCAGCTGGTGCAGAATGCCACGGCCTGTCTCCTTACGGGGGCGGGTCGCAGGGAGCACATGACACCAGTGCTCCGGGCTCTGCACTGGCTGCCTATAAAGCACCGGGCCAGGTTCAAGGTGCTGGTTTTAACCTTTAAAGCCCTTCACGGCCTAGGCCCTGCCTATCTGCGGGATCACCTCACTCCCCATGTACCCGTGCGACCCTTGAGATCGTCCGTGGGAGCCTTTTTGGAGGTTCCCCGGGCGAGGCGGGTGGCCACCGATGTTAGATCTTTTTCGGTGGTCGCCCCTGTGCTGTGGAATTCGCTTCCGGAGGAGGCTCGGCTGGCGCCCACTCTCCTGCTGTTTCGGCGTATATGTAAGACCTGGCTGTTCCGTCAGGCTTTTGGTGGGGGGTAGGGGTGGGGTGGGGGTGGGGGCTTTCCCCATGTAGTGTATTTTAAATTGTTTTAAAATTTTATTATTGTTTTAAATGAAATGTTGTTCGCCACCCCGGACTGCCCTGTGAGCAGGAGGGGCGGGATATAAATTTAAAAATAAAATAAAAATAAATAAATAATTCCCTCGCCCCATCACGACCCCTATTGCCACCGCCTCACCCACCCAGGGGGATGCCACCAACCCATCTCCTGCCTCCTGACAGGCCCTCTTCCAGGGGCAAGAACCCACCCCTTTTTTTCCAACCCTGCCCCCATTAACCCACCCCCCTCTCACTCTACCACCCCTCCTTGCTCCCCAAAACACCCCAACATAAATTAACATTTCCCCTATCCCCCTACCCACAAATAAATGACTGCCCGGAGGGACTACCAAGCTGCTTTCACCAGCTGGAGGATACCCCAACCCCAACCCCACCCCCCCATAATCCCAATCAAAAAAATAACTTCCCATGTCCCAACCCCCCCTCTCACAGGAGAATTCCTAACCCCTCCCGCTGCTCTCACCAGTGGGTGATCCAAGCTGCCGCTCCCACCAGCAGACTGGGACGTACCCCTCACACACACCAAAAACACCTCACCACTACACCCAACTGTCTATTCTCTAATCAAAGAGAAGGTTTGTTGTGCTTTGAGCCAATGTGGTATTGTATTTCACACGCATGTCCTTGAAGAGCTCCCCAGAGAGCTCCTTGCAGGGCTGTGGGCGGGACTGGGAAGGCAGCCAGGCCGTGGACCTGTCTGCTGGTGTGGGGGGGGGGGCGCCCTGATTCATACAGGCAGGGGATGCGTGGGTGCTTCTCCCTATGCACTTTCTTGGCTTCCCCTGCACAGCGCACTCTAGATTTTTCGGCCACGAGCAGGTGCTGCATGAGTTATGGGCGTGTGCATCCCCCGGCACCACCTTCACACAGGCGTTCGGATTAGTGGTTGATGGGTAGCCATGCATGGCAGCATCTCGTTTAAAAACGCCCACTTACTCTGCTCATCGTTTGAGTGGAGAGTTTTTTATCTCCCTATGCTACCATCTGTGGAATGCCTGTTTCTGTTCCATTTGATTCATTATTTACTCAATGACTATTATTATTATTACAGCAGCTGTGATATCAGGGCAGACCAAGACCCCCTTCCCTCCTCCGCTGAAAAGGAGCTATTATTGCATTAAGTCATTCAAACCGGAATTTCCTAAATTTTAAACGGCTCCATTTTCTGTTTTGTAGCTCACTGCAATCCGACCCTTTAGAAAGCTGTCAGGGTTTTGTTGGATTATGCAACTTGCAGTGCTGTTTACCAAGCTGACATGTTCCGAAATGCCCCATACTGGAAGACGCTGGATCTTCTAATACTTTTGGATAACACACCATGGAAATCTTTAGCAGGCAAACTAGAGAATAACTTTGTTTTGTCATTTGAAACCATTCATTACAGCTGCCACCTCTTACATGCACAGGGTTATTTGCATATTATAAAGTCCAGCAAAGACAGTGGGAGACAGTGCTGCCAGGTTATTGATTTCAGATACCAACAGTAACACACATTGCCAGGTGCTGGACCAATAGCTCCCAAGCTTTTTAAAACACACCTGCTGCCCAATAGCATAGCAAGGCTATGGTGGGCCCAGGCTTATAGCTCCATTACAGACCCTGCTAAGGGCAAGGCGGTGGGATCTTCCTAAGCAGCAGTCTACTCAAGGCCCCAGCCAACCTCCATCTCACCCCCACAAAGGTTGTGGTGCCATCCAGGCTCCCAGTGAGGCTCTCTGAAGTGGCAACAACACCCCTCCCCGCAGGAGGGAAGTTTGAAGAGCTGGCAGGGTCCACTCGGCCCACTCTGAACACAAGGAAGCCCCCTGCCCACTCTGGCCATTTTTATATGAGCTGCGGTGCGGGGGGGACTGGTGTGCACCACGGAAGTGGGGGCAGTGCAGGGGGGGCCAGTGCACACATCCCCACTCATGGAGCAACCTCTGCTTTTTCCAGTTGCTCCGTGAGTGGGGATACGTAGGGGGTGAGTGGGGATGCGTGAGTCGCAGGATCACAGACGTACCCCCACTCACCAGCCACGGCATGCACACAGGTGGCACCCACGCATGCCCACGCAACAGATCTGTGTGGGCATGAGTGGGACCGTCCTGTATAAAAATGGCCTCTGAAAACTTCCTTCTTGGCAGAACCCTTTACAAGTGGCCTGAGTGCCCCTAGAAATTTTTCAGAGTGGGTGGATGCAGAGTATTGACCACGCCCACTCTGAAAATTTCCTAGTGGTGCTCAGGTCACTTTTAGAGGGCCCCACTAGAGCCAGGCTCAACTGAGCCCCCTCTCTCCATGGTAGCTGGCTATGTCCCTGTCCCTTTCTCCTCTGTGGTAGTTGAGGACTTTCCCCATCACACGCATGTATACCCTTGTTTCTTCTCTCCCTCTTCCCCTTCCCAACCTCCTGTTGCTTCTCCTCTCATTCTCTTAACCCCATCATTTAGGAAATTCCCTCTAGCTCAGTCAGAGAGGAGCTAGGTGTTTGCCAACTGTACTCCATCTCATGCCCCCAGAATACCTTCCTTGCCTCCAGCAGGTGGTCACCACCTCCACCCCATTTGAGAATCGCTCTGCTAGACAGAAGAAGACAAAATGGCTTTTCTTGGCACTCAAAAAATGCATAACTTATTGTTGAGGAATAGCCACAACATCCCTTCAAAAATGGTCTCTGGTAGGCCCTATACAGGTAAATCTATAGCCCGTTAAGGCTGCGTTGTGTTGTTGTCTTGTCTGCTTATACGGCACACAGGGATTCTCATTCCATCTGCCCCACAGCCAGGCAAACACACTGGTTTAGGCCTGAGCACCAAAAGGCGAGTGCACAAGGTGTACTTGCACACAACCGCAGCTTCACATGGTCCCGACACACCCTCTTGGGATGTCTTGATGTCACAATGCTTGCTCCTCGCAGCTGGGGGCAGGGCCACATCTGGTGAGTTTCCGCCCCTTCAAGCATTGTGACATCCTAACATTCTGCAGGAAGCGGGGCCATATCAGAAAGGGGTGGGAGAACCTCTTTGCCCTGCCCCTTTCCAGTAGGCGATGCCCCCCCACACCCCTAGGCCTGACGTTTTGGTCTTTATCTGTACCATTCTGCATTTGGCTCAGAGAGCCACTTACTGCAAGCTACATTAGCCTAGAGAAAGAAAGTCAGACAAATGTCTGCCCTCATTTACAAACAGACATTTCCCATAAGGCCTTTTCCACATACTTTTGATAGAAGCTTTACACTTCAGCATTATCAATGACAGGTGTGCACAGCCAGATCCTCACAGAAGCTGACCCCAACAACATCTAAAAGGCACCAACAGAGAAGCACAGTACAGACTGAGCCCATATACACTTCCTGTCAAGTGTCTGGTCCTCTAGATGTGTCAAGGTTCCAGTTAGGAAATTCCTTTAATTTAGCAATTGCAGCACTCACCTACATTCATACTGGAGCGATAGAGTGTCATAAAGCAGGGAAGTAATAATGATAAAACTTTTAAAAGATTTTTACATTTTACTGTAATACAGTACATACAAAGAGAATTATCCTCAGCAGGTGTAAATCAGCTGTTCCACCACCCATGGATTTCATCCCAATGCCCCCAAATTCCACATTGCTATTAATCAATATATAGGAACCTATAATGTTTCCATTTCTAAATCAATATAATACTGCAATGCATATACCTCACCGGGCATGCCTCATTTTAATTATCGATCAATAGTTTTCTGTTTTCTGCTGCCAGGAGAATTTTTTTTAAAAAAAATAGATATTGAATCGGATTTATTTTTAAACTCAATCATTCTCTCAGAATAACATGAAGTTTAGTAGGGGTCAGCTTACTGGAAAACTTTGATTAGCAACTGTAATCACTTTAAAAGCCTTTGCTATCCATTAAGATGAAAAGAGCTGTATGAAGGGAGAGTGTTTTATTGCCTACTGCATGTTATTGTTATGTGAAGTTCATGTAGGGACAAAGGCTAATTCTGTTACAGACTGAAGTAAGATAATAAAGAGAAGGTTGTGTTTTGTTTTTGTTTTGTTTTTTTATTTATTCCTTGTATTTATATGGCATGAGGCTGGAACTCTTACAACAGTCTAGTGATCTCCGTTGCACACAGGTCTCTTGAATAATCCTCTACTCCACATACCACTTACTCGGGAGTACTTTGGAGAAGTGGCTGATGGATCACAGCCTACATATTTAGAAACTGGTGACATTCCCAGCAAATTTTAAGTACTGTAAAAACCCTCTTGATTGGGCTACCATGGGAGGTTTAAAAATATCCTGAATTATCCTGTCCCAATTAAGGGAGAAACAACCTTAACCACAATTATAGTGTTGGGAGAAACTACTCCCAGAGTTCTGTCCCATCTAATAAGCTATTTTGATTATCAGTACTATCTAGATAAAGTGCAGCCAATTGTATTTCTCTGTTCAGTGGTCACACAAATCTAAGGCCTAATCCTGCAGTCCTGTGACAGCTATACTAAGTGATTACAGATGAATATTGCAGTACCGTCTTTGTTATTGTAAGTTTCTGTGTTAGGTCCTTTCTCCTGAGCACCTTGGAAATTCATGCAGAAAAGGACACACAAAACTTGCATGCACAGTTGCACGCAAACACCGGCTGTAATATCCTTCTCACTTAAAATGAATCAAAAAGCTTTTCTTCTAATCGCATCAATTTCTCCTTCCTCTTGGCTTTCCCTTTTACCCAGAAAAAATGGGAAAACGTATAATTTTAGAAGCCACAGATTTAAAAGCAGACAGAACTTTTATTGACAATAAATCATTTGCGATATCTGGACATCTGCACTTGGAACATCAGAATCTCAGAGCACACATGATCAGAGGTCATTGTGCCTGAATTAAAGAAGCCTTTCAATGGCTTTCTTTATTGGAGGCATCTGCCTCCAATTAACACTTTAATTATAATCTTAACATTATATAATGCCCATGAGGTGCAAAATACATAACGAAAGTCTGTGTTCCAGAAAACCTCCATTCTGATAAGACATTTTAGTTACAAAACAACAGATATTAAGAGTTTTTAATTAATCAGATCAACCTCAAGACCCACTTTTTCCTCGCCCCCTTTCCCATTGCCTGCTAGTCATTCCCCATATACTTACTTTCTGCCCTCCTCTGCAGACTGCTGCAACCAACCTGTTTGTAACCAAGCCAAGCACACACACCAGAGACTTCGCATCCGCCTGAATGTTTGTTTGTCTTCTCCCCTGTCTCTCCCATGTCCCCTCTCCCTGTCTCCCCCTCCTTGTCTTTTAGATTGTAAGCCACAGGCAGGGACCACATCTATTTCTATGTTTTGTACAGCACCGGGTCACACGTCTGGCGCAATATAAATGTTTATAATAATAATAATAATAATAATAATACCTTAGTTTTAAGAATTGCAAAAGAAGTTCATAGTCCCACAGCTTTATTATTTCAGAGGGTGTTTTAATGATTGGCTGCAGACTTGAATGCAAGGAATGAGTGAGACAGAGGGTGTTTTTAAACAAGCGAGGCTTGGGGAGCGTATCTGTTGCCACTGAGCGGTGCAGCTGCAGAGCAGCCATGGTGCGCGTGGAGAGGGATTCTAACGGACGGCTTCCAGGGTGGCTATCAAGGTCACGCAGGCAGCCTCCACGCACTCCCACCACCACGGACCGTCTGCAAACAACTCATATGGGCTGCTGTTCCCCCTCCCCCGTTGCCCAGCAACACTCCCCACCCCAACTGCTCTGCCATGACACATCCACAGACACCATGGAAACATGAAGCCGCAGCAGTCAGTAACCCCTTCCTGCCCATGACTCCAGGAGCTGCTGCAGACAGCCAGTGCCACTGGCAGTCCCAGGCAACAATGGAGGCATATACTGAACGGGACACTCAGAAAGCTGCTATCTGAGCTGCTGTCCTCCATGGTATTGGCTCTTCTCTCATGCATTGGGAGGGGAGGGGGGCTGGTGTGCTTTGAGCCAACACAGACCGTTTTTAGATGAGTGCAGCGGCGCCCGCGCTTGTTTTCCGAAAGAACCGGCAGTCCGTTTTACACGTGCTGCTGCCGTCGAATACGCGCATGCACGGGCGATGCACATCCATTTCTGGCCGTGTATGACCAGCCTCGATCGCCGACCCGTCAGTTCGCAGCCGGAAATGGATGCGCATCGCCCGCGCCTTCATGTGTAAAATGGACTGCCGGTTCTTTTGGAAAACAAGCACGGGCACCGCCACGCTCATCTAAAAACGGCCACAGTGTTGTATTTCATGGGGGGGTGTCCTTTAAGAGCCCACCAGAGAGCTCCTGGCAGGGCTGTGGGGGAGACTGGGGAGGTGGAGAGCTGCAAACCTGTCTACTGTCATTGGCGGGTGCACCAGTTCATACGGGCTGGGAATAAACATATTTTTGGCTTCCCCCACATGGGGCACTCTGAATTTTTGACAGTGCTCTGTGAGTGAGTGGCCATGAGTGGGTGCTGCATTGGTTCATGGGAGCGTGCATCCCCCCACACCACTTCATTCAGATGAGTGGTTACTGGGGGGGGGGGGGGCATGCATGGTAGTGTCTCATTTAAAACAAAACAAAAAACAGAACCAGAGTTTGAATAAAAATCTCTAACCCACACCTCTTTCCCTTGAGCTCTCTCCTAAGACGACTTCTTAAGAACCCAGTAAACACCACAAGTAACAGTGAGGCCAGACACCATGTAGCTCTGCAGTCAGGACTGGTCTTAGGATGGGCAAACAGCAGCATGAGGCCCTCCTCACTGGCACTCTGGGCAGGGATGCTGGGATCACAGGGACTGTGGGATGGGGCATGCTAGTCCATGGCGTGGGACTGGGAGGCAGGGCCTACATGAGAGTGGTGGCAGGGTGTGGTGGGATCCAAACACATTGGGTCTGACAGGAAGAAGCACTCTGTGGGTGGGCAGGACCTACCCACCCGCAAGCCACTCCTTTGGGCCTGCCACACCCTGCCTCCCCATCACAGTACACCCCATCACCCCATTCAGGCTAGCTCTGTTCCCTGTCTCCAGTGACCTCTCCACACTTCCATCTGCAACACTTCCCCGCCCCCCTAGTCCTGGTGAAAACGCGTTCTTCCTGCCCCCTGCCTCCGCAAATTATAAAACTGGTCCTGTCTAGTGACAACCTCTGCTAGCAGAAAGTTTGGTTCTCCATACTAGGGCGGAGCAAGACATGGCTTTATGATATTAGTAAGCCCCAGGAAGAACATGATAAGAATGTGGTTAGATTAGAAATATGTGCTTGCAAAGTAGTACACCAAGCCCCAGTAGATTTTTTTGGCAGACTGTCAGTTATTGCCTTGCATGGCTGGAACAGTGACTCACTGATGTTTGTGCGTCAGGTGTCTGCTACAAAGGAGCAGTGATTCACCTGCTTCCTGACTGACACATTCCAAGGACAACATTCAAAATGCACACGCAGCACAGGAAGATGATTCCTTAGCCATGAGAAGGGCAGCTATGTTCTGTTCAGCTGGGGAGAATGACTAAGTTTGTGTTTAAAGAAAGGGGAGCAGCCAGAGGAAAGTTACAAACACAAGCTCAGCAAAGCTAGTTCCTCCTGGTCAGAGCAGCCCTTGGCCTTTGCATGTCTTACTAGAGATGTGCAGTCATTCTCTGCAGCCTACATTTGCTGGGTCACTATACACAGCTTTGCCAACCGGCTAACTGCACACCCACTACAAAGAGGTCATAGCTGCAGCCAAGCAATGCTCTCGTTCTACTTCATCAGCTCCCAAAGGATCATTTTCTGGAGGAACTGTTTCCAAGGAGAGCACAGAAGTAGAGTTACACCAGTGCCCTGCCACATGAAAGGCAAAGCAACAGATGCTAAACCACGGCTGCCAGCCTTTGCTCACAAGCCTCCCAGTTTTAGAGGGGAAGTAAAGCCTAAAATCATGAGAGTAAAATTGTGAGAATCTCCCCTTTCCTTTTAAAATGGTATGTGTCTAGTCCTAATGGCAGAAGAGACATGAAAACATGCCAGACCTACAAAGGACAAGCATTTTATTTATTTATTTAAATTTATATTCAGACCTTGGGATGATTCAAGTCTCCAACTCCTCTACCTTGCTGCCCATGTTTGAAGGTGTTTGGCTGCGTAGCTCAGTAACATACACCGTGCCTTGCTCTGGAAAAGGAGTATGGTTTCTTGAAGAACTACAGTGCTACTATTACTATTATTTATGGCTTTCAGTAAATAATTATATTTACTGTTTATATTTTGATATTGTAAGGCACCTGAGCCACTGTTGGTAGGAAGAGTGGGGTAAAAATTAAAATAATAAAATAATAAATAATAATTCCAGTGTTAACAAAACGTAAGGAGAATGTTACTACCGCTAAGGCCGCTTTCAGACCTCCCCGCTCCTCCCATGCATATTCTGGCCGCGGGAGGGAATGCGCAGCCAGGATATGTGCGGGGATCGGCTGATCTGAAAGTCCCCCCCCGCCCCGTCCGCGCATGGCTTTGACAGCAGACACACACAGGGATGCAGAGCAGGAGCAGGAACTCCAGATGCACATGTCTTCCAGCAAAACCACTTTCAGACCGGTGGCACCCCACTTATATCCTGGCTGCGCATTCCCTCCTGCAGGCAAAATATGCACCGGGGGCGGGGGGGGAGGTCTGAAAGTGGCCTTATAGTAAGATTGGATCCCTTGATGCAGGGAGACAAGCAGTCTTTCCACCCCTCTCTCACTCTCAAATACACACACACGCACAACAGTTATGTAAAATGAGCCAGTTGCATTCAGTGCACCAATAACTTTCCCATGTTCTCCATCCATGCATATAGCAAGGGCATGGAGTGGCACCCATGTGAAATTGTATAGTGGGGGTCTCATACATGTAACAAAATTCATGGGAGAGCCTCCTGGCCTGCCTGCAGCAGCCTTGTCCAAGGACAGAGCTGAACTGTTGAGGGAGGACGATGAGGAGGTTGCCACCCCTGCAAAGCTGCCACTTGGCACGGATATCATTTGCCCTTGAAAAGCTGTGACACAAGCACAGTGACATCCTCCTGGTTCCCCCTCCTCCCACCTCTGCTGCCCCAGTGCTGAAGGGAGAGGCAATTCACACATTGGGTGTCTTTAGACAGACACGGGGGTGCACAACGCCAGAGCAAGTCTAAGTGCACCTGTCTGCCCACTTGCAGCACCACCTGTATCCATTTTAAACGGATCTAGTGCTGCCATGACCCACCGTCCACCCATGCGGCGCCTCTCTCCCTCCCATCCACTGTGTGGGTGAATCGGCTAACGCTCTAGACTGCCTCCCACAGTTCCAGCCTGGAGCGGAGCTGCAGCAGCCGTCCGTCAAGTAGGACTGCTGCTCTGTCTCCGGCTGGTGCCCCGCTCCACTGGTGGTGCTCCAGGATGTCCGGCGCCTGCCCCACTGGCAGTGCTCCGGGTTGTCCGGTGCCTGCTCCGCTTCTGCTCCACCTCCACTGCTCTTTAAATGATGGCCCACCCAGGTGTGAGGACCGGAGCAGAGGTGTGGGTGCAATCCATGTAAAAGCACCCATTATGCTGGATACATGGAAGCCATAAATTATTGTTCCAGTGTTGCCAGGAGCAATTCCTTGTGTTTTGGCATCTAACCAAACCCCCATTTGCCTGTTCACAAATCAAGGGTTTGGAAGCACAGCTACCTAGCCAATGTAATGTGTGAAAGAGTCCTAGAATCACCACACTCTCTGCCTTCCCATTTCTTAGGCTAGTCCTGTGTGTAGTACCAAAATTGACAGGACTTAGTTATGTTTGGACAGGTAAAGGCACCAAGCTAATGTTTTGGACTGGGCATAGTGCCATAGATTGATGATACCATTGCCACCTAAGGCACAGAAAGTTCAGATTTAGGGAGTTTGTGACACCAGCAGAGACATTCCATATATTATATTCAGTCACATCCCTTATTCCATCAGACCCTGTGGAAGGGAACCCCACAGTTCTACAGAGCCTCTTATTTTTGAAATTTTAACCAAGCAAATTGAAAGCAGTAGCAGCAGCATTTTGAGAAGTACACCTGGAGCTCTCGGGCAAGCTTTTCCTGTCCCCCCCCCCCCCCCCTTTTTTTTTTTTTAATCCGGAGCTCCCAGGTAAACTTTACAAGGAATGTCCTCCTAGATGCTAAGACAGACACATCTCAAATGGGAATTCAGTTTTATACTCACTTCCCCCACAAAATAGTCTGATTACAGAGCTAACTCCTTCTCATCTATACATCCACCACCGCCACCCTGCCCACACTCACAGTTCCAGCGTAGACATTTAGGGTGTGTTCAGACAAACAAGCCAGAATGAAAGTTCCTGATCTTGCCTCCCTCCACTTCCATGAACAGGGAGAAGCAGGGATTGATTACTTCCTCCAAGTATTCATACCTTTGTTGTCAGTACTTGCACTAAACCCTGGCAACAAACTCCTTGCTCCCCCATCCTGCAGAGGACAAGAAAAGTACAGAAACACTGTGAAGAGGAGATAAGCAAGGAAGTGCTGAATGACACAAGGAAAGGAGAGGATTGCAGGGGGAAATAGAGGATATTTTCCCTGGTCTGTTCAGACAAGCCTGTCCTCCTCCCAAGTCCCTCCCCTGTTTAACCCTTTTTCTTTGCTGTGGTAACTTCCACCACCAACACATAAACATGGGCGCACATAACTTTATCCTGGCCTTAAGCCTCTTCTTGTGTGTACACAAGCGTGGGTAAAGTGAGATAAGGGGTCAAAATAGGCATGAGTGAACAAGTCCTGACTATGTCCAAGTGGTGCTCTAAGCTCATCTAGTAATGCATACGTAGTGCCTCCCAAGTTAACTCCTACACACAACAATCAGTGCTCCAAAAGGTCAAGGAACCAATCAGAATACAAACCGAAGAAGTCATGCAAGATAGAGAGGGTTATAGAAAATGACTGTTTCTTGCAAAAAGGAGGTTTAAAAATAATAATAGAGAACATAATTTATGAAACAAATAAGAAAGAAAACGTCAGCCACTTCCCTCATGTCCCCACTAGGGCCGTTTTACATTAATGCAAAACAAAGGGTGAAGCTACACAAGCACCGAGGGCCTGATCCCCGAGTGGCCCCTTGCAGACAATCACCACCACCACACTGTGGGGCAAGCCCAGGGAGCCAGCCACACGCTGCAGGATCAGGCCGCTGCCCACTTCGCTGTGGGGTGGGGGAGGGGGACAGGAGGGCATGCGCTCCTCCCCACCACCTGAAAACTGCTGATGGGGAAGTGGAGCCTGGAAAGAGCACAGGCTCCCCTCCCCGATCCACCTGACAAACAGTTGATATGAGGGAGGGGGAGCCCAGAGGAGTGTGCGCCCTCTCCCCACCCCAATAGTTATCGGGGGAGGAGCGGCCCAGAGGTGCACCCACACATACTCCTTTGGGCCCCTCCTTCCCGATCAGCTATTAGTCAGGGTGGGGAGAGGGGCACACGTGCACTCCTCTGGGCTCCCCCTCCCCACGATCAGCCCAGCCAGACTGAGAACTCACCCCCCAACCATGACATGGCAATGGGCACCAGCATCCGTCACTCACCACGCAGCAGGAAGAAAGGGCCCAGTCACACAGATTGCCCCGCCCTGGGCAGCCATACCCCATGTGGGATAAGGCTGCTCCATGGCACGTCCTTGAAATGTTTCCATGAATGTGCTATGTAACAGGCATCTGTTCGCCCTGCCTTGAGGAGGGGTGTGGACATCTGGCTTCCACCAGTCACGTGAGCCACTGCATCACGTGGCTCGTGTGCCCAGGGAGAGGTAAGGCTACCCAGGGCATGGTAGCCTCCCCTCCCTGTCTTGTGTAACTCACCCAAACACTCCTGAGAGCATTACCTCTATTTGGGCCCACTGCTGGCCAATGACTGTGGCAGAAATCCATAGTCAATGAACATTGACTAACCCAAGAGATCCTGTGCCAGTTTTGAAGGCGTCTGAATTCCATAGAGTGTCTGGCAAACAGGCTTTTCTTTCCCCATGGATTACTCTAAAGATACCCAAGTAGTCAGTCCACTTTAACACCTCTCAGGAATCAATTCAGTGCTCTTGTCTCAACAATGAAGCCTTCTCTCACCTCAGGCCAAGCTTGGCTTCCGTGAAGTAGAACAATGGATCAGGTTCAAATCAGAGAGAGCAGTTTACACTGTGGAGCACTTACAGACTCTGCTTTCTCTCCCAAGTTGGGGAAAGGAGTTGGCTGTGGGGAAATTCAAGTAGAAATTTGGAACTTGTGACTTAAATTGTGAGTACTTTGAAACTGGCTGCTTTAGGATATAAACATTTGAGCCAGATTTTTAAACCTGGAACTCACTAGCCACCTGCATCCACCTTCCTGAAATGCTGATATATTTATAGTTGTTCACACACATTTGTTACCCGAGGTAAACCTTCTTGCTTTGGATCAGGGCTGAATCTCTAAAACCCAAGATTGCATATACAGTTTCTATGGAATGCATGTGTCACAAGTACTCTCCTAACCAAGATTACAACCCTGATGGCGACAAAGAAATCATATCCCACTAATCCGAAAAGATAATGGAATAGAACTACGTAATGTAATAGCACTGACATCCAAGAGGGCTTTAAAGAATTCTATGAACAACTATATAAATCTATGAATTGAAAAATAAATTACTTCCTTGGAAGGGACTTCAGTGTTCTTGGCTTGGTAGGATAACAAAATGACGATACTACTTAAACTGCTTTATATAACCTTAGCTTTGCCTGTAGAAATACCACAAGAGTTTTTTGCTTTATTCAACAGGGCAATTTTCCAATTTTATCTGGCAAAACAAAAAACCTATAATTCGGCAAACTATTCTATTTACAAATAAGGACTTAGGTGGCCTGAATGTTCCAGATATAAAATTATACCTATGAACTTCGGCCTGAGAGGAATTAAGATGTGGTATAAGGAATCACACTGAACCAGCTTGGGTACACTTGGAAAAAGAAATTCTAAGCATAAATAACTTTAAAACATTAATAACTGATATGCCTGGAGCAAAATTGAGAACTGAGGGTGAAAACAGACATTATTATTATTATTATTAAACATTTATAAAGCGCCAGTAACAACCTGGCGCTGTACAGAACATATAATCAGCTGCGGTCCCTACCTGTGGCTTACAATCTAAAAGACAAGGAGAGGGAGACAAGGAGAGGGGACAGCGGGAGAGACATGGGAGAAGACAAACAAACATTCAGGCGGATGCGAAGTCTCAGGTGCGTGTACTTGGCTTGGTTACAAGGTGGTCGGTAGCAGCAGTCAGCAGAGGAGGGCCGACAGTAAGAGCAAGGGGAAAGACTAGAGGGCATTGGGAAAGGCAGCATGGAAAAGGTGGGTCTTGAGGAGGGATTTGAAGGAGCGGAGGGAGGAGGCGAGGCGGACGTCGGCAGGGAGGGAGTTCCAGGCATGCGGGGCAGCGAGGGAGAAGGGACGAAGGCGGTTGGGCGAGCAGGAGAAGCGAGGGAGAGCGAGGGAGGGGACAGCGGAAGAGCGGAGAGCGCGCGCAGGAGCGCGTAGGGCGATTAGGTCCGAGAGGTAAGGGGGAGCTTGGTCATGGAGCGATTTGAACGTGAAAACCAGGAGTTTGAACAGGATACGTTCAGGAAGGGGGAGCCAGTGAAGGGAGAGGAGGAGAGGCGTCACATGGTCGAAGCGACGGGCAGAGTGAATGACCTTGGCGGCAGAGTTTTGGATCGCCACAAGGGGGGACAGGTGGGAGCGAGGGAGGCCAGCAAGGAGGAGGTTGCAGTAGTCGAGGCGAGAGATAACCATGGCATGAACAAGGATTTTGGCCGAGGAGACAGATAGAAAGGGGCGAATGCGGGCAATGTTGAGGAGAGCGAATCGGCAGGATTTGGCCACAGAGTCAATGTAAGGTTTAAAGGAGAGATGCGTGTCAAAAATGAAGCCCAAGCTGCGGGCACGGAGAACAGGACGGATGGTGACGGTCAGGTCAGAGGGAGAGGAGGGGGACGGATGCTAACTACCCTTTAACCACCCTTGGTGGTCATTTATGCATGTTTCAGGGCTGCATAGGGCACCAATACAGCCTGGCAACATGCATAACCACCAAGGGTGGTTAAAGGGTGGTTAGAGTCATGCCTGTTTTCACCCTGAGACAGACCACCCATTTGCTAAACTAGCATGGACCGTATGGTCTACCTGACTTTGTAAACTTGAGATCCCAATGGGGAAATCTCCTTTCACCCCCATCTTTGGTACACAACTGGCAAAGGGGACCTATGACAGAAATATGGCCAATCAATGGCGAAACAGGGGGGTTTGGGGGCCTCACATTTATATGTGGGAGAAACTTTTAAAACAGCAGACACATTATGATGTGGAATTAGAACTAGCTGGCAGGGTGTCTGACTCGCTAGATAAAGCAAAGAAGGATTGACTTATTCGGAAGGATGATTTTCCGTTATCTAATTTGAATTAATTGGGGGTACTTTCTTGGAATGTGGCTGGATGGCAAGTTAAGGGAAAGGACCCAGACCTTCTGGCATATTTGGGGAACTTTGATATTCTCCTCCTACAGGAAAGCTGGTGTGTAGAGGAACTCAAGCTCGAAGGATTTGAGCTGCTCTGCCATAAGCCCACTGTGGTATCACAGAGGGGCAGACCAAGTGGCGGGATTGCCTGTTTAATCTCTAACAAACTGCAGGCTAAATCCTACTCTCTACCAGGGAACATCCTGTTTGGATGTGGTGGTTTGATACAATTATCCGGTTGGGAGCATCTGATAGTCTGTGTCTATATTCCCCCTTGAAACACACCCAAGTATGATGACAACTCTTCGGTGGAATTGGCGGACTATTTAGAGCAACTCCTTAATCGCCACCTGGAGACTGGAATACTACTGGCCGGTGATTTTAATGCCCAAATAGGAACACATGATCAGGCTCTATTCCAATATTGGAGTTTTTGGCTTGATAAAGATCCCTCCCCCCTTAATGGATAGGTCCGTCAAGGATTCAGGGATTAATTCTAATGAACCCCAGTTAATGAAATTATTATATCATTTCAATGTATATCTACTTAATGGCCAGGGCTGGAATGACTGCCCAGGGGAGTTCACTTATTTATGCAATCGGGGCTGCAGCACAATTGATTATGCTGCAGTCTCGGCATGTATGATATCCAAGGTTAAAGCTTTCCAGGTGAGTCTTTGCCTGGAAAGCGACCATCTCCCATTACCTATTTTCCTGGAAGGGCACTCGCCGGTGAGGGATAAAACGAGTATTGAGAACTGTCCGATAGATGAGTGGGGACGAATTAGAAGGAAGTGGGATTATGAATTGGAGATTCAAATGAAGTCTCTTATGAAATCTCCCCAGGGACAATATTTCATAAATGGAATGCTGGAGGCCAAAATGGAGGTCATGACCCTGTATCAGGAGCTAGTCCAATGGCTGGCTCCTTTTTTAGCAAAAAGAAGTGTGGTTCCCAGTCCTTGCAAGGGACGGGTGAAGAAGGATCCCTGCTGGTTTGACAGAGAGTGCTTCTGTGAGAGGAAAAAACGGAGAGCCCTTTATCAGGAGTACAGAGCTTCGGGTAGGATGGCTTTCCTGAAGGAACTATCTGTAAATAGAAGAGTATAAAGTCCCTCTTGATGACGGAGGGTTTTTATAAGAAACAGTGGGAAAGTTTGGATAAGGCTGCCAGGGTCATGTGCACGCGCAGGTTTTGGAGGCTAGTGCAGGGAATTGGGCAAGAGCAAGTTCACTCTAATACGAGGGGTGTTTCTCCAATAACTTAGAGATAGCAAAAAGGGTCTAAAAATGCCGATAGGACCCCAAGAACAGATTTGGTTGAGCTTGCCCTGACAATTCAGAAGTGAGAGCCGGTTGACTCGAAGTTGGTTGTCAGATTAATAAATAGCTTAAGAAATGGCAAAGCCCCTGGGGCTGATTTTATACCAGCGGAAATGTTAAAATCTGGCATTAAATGGTGGGCCCCAACGCTAGCAGCCCTCTTTACCGGGATTAATGCCTCAGGGAATATACCAGCTGCCTGGGCTCTGGCAATTGTGGTCCCAATATTTAAGAAGGGCAGTCCAACTGATACCCAAAATTACACACCCATTAGTTTATTAAGTATTGTGAGCAAATTATATGCCAAGTATCTCCTAGTGAGATTAGAAGGATGAATGGCTGTGCATAGAATTATGGCCGACGAACAGATCGGGTTTAGAAAGGGAAGGTCTACCAGTGACCATGGCTTTGTGCTTATGCATTTAATAAAGAAACATGTGGGCCCGGAGAAGGCATTATATACAGCCTTTATCGATCTGAGGGCTGCATTTGATATGATCCCCAGGGAGCGCCTATGGCAGAAATTGTTGGCTGTGGGTGTGGATAGATGTTTACTTTACCTGATTTCTAGGCTGTATGGTAATACTTCCATTAAGGTGAGGTTAAATTTCGGTGGAACCTTAACTGATAGTATTAAAACAGTGAGAGGAGTAAAACAGGGCTGCATGTTGGCTCCAACCTTGTTCAATCTGTATTTGAACAACCTCATTATGGAACTTGCAGATCCAGCTTTCCATGCCCCTATGGTGGGCAAGGTGGGGATTGCTTGTTTTTTTGTACGCCGATGATGCGGTGTTGCTTTCCCAGTCACAAGTTGGGTTACGTCGACTCCTTGATACCTTTGGGAGATATTGTTCCCAGAACCACTTGGAAATCAATTATGGAAAAATGAAAGTGATGGTCTTCTCTCATAAGAAAAAAGCCCTTAGATGGTGTATTGGAAAAAAGGAAGTTATGCAAGTGAAGGTATTTAAATATCTGGGGCTCTTGTACCAGTCAAATCGGAGATGGGCCATGCAGATGCAGGCTACTATGGCCAAGGCAAAACAACTGAATAAGGTCTTAGGTTCCTTCTTTAATTCCAGAGGTGGCTCTCGGGTGACACCTGCAATAAAATTATTCCTCCTCAAGAGTATTCCCCGAATCTTGTACAGGGTGCAATTTTGGGCACTGGAAAGAATTAAAAATATTGAAAGACTCCAGTCAGGTTTTGCCAGGCTGATATTATGCACTCCCCCGGTGCAAATAATATGGTGCTCTGCCGGGATGCGGTCTCTGCCCTCTATGTGAGAGGGTTTGGTCATTGGCGATAGGCTTCTGCTGAGACTACACTTTAAATTAGTGGCCCCTCTGTCCCAACTAGTGATCAAGGACAATTTTATGAATTTATAGTTCTCCACCGTGGAAGTCAGAACAAGACATCTAGGATTTGACCCCGCTGCCCTTGTCCCTCCAGGATATAAAAGTGCCAAAAATTATTAAATGACAGGTTGGCAGATAGCACTAGGCAAGACACCCAAAATGCAATGGGTGAAAGTAGAGCCCTGGGATGGTATCTGCAACTATGTAATACTACTAATACCCCAATGCCATATTTGGATAGCAGTCTAACCAAGAACTGTAGGAGACTGATCCTCCTGGCCAGGTTGAATGCCTTCCCATCAGTTTTGGTTGATGGAAGGTATCGGGGTGTTCCTTTGGCCAAGAGATTGTGTCACTGCAGTGGTAACGCAATTGAGACATTGGGTGATTTCAGATGTGAAATCACCCCGCACCGGCATCTGTTTCCGATTCCGGTGAGGAATCAGTCCAGTCATCCTTCAGAAGTGCTGACCTGATTCCTATCGGGGATCGAGGAGGGGGCAGGGCTGCACGGTGCGACATGCAGCCGCACAGCCCTGCCCCCCCACTTCCCCGGCCACCCACCCTCTGGGAGATGGGTGGGCACAGCGGCCAATCCAGCCACTGCACCCGATCCCACAGCATGGTCTGGACCACAATCCAGTCCACGGAAGGTAACAGACATTACTTTACGCTAATTTCGGATCGTGGCCACCATGACCATGCTTGGGGCCCGATCCCACCACACTTTTGGATCTCCGGGCGACTGGAGGTCCAAAAGCATGGTCAAAGAGATTCCCACCGAGGGTTCACAGGGGTGAACATCTGACGGGAATCTCTTTGGGTAACATCAGACGTTACGCTACTGCGGCCACCACAGGGGGTTCACTGTGGTTGATTGTGATATTGTAACATCTGAAATTACCCATTGTCACATATTCTCTTGGACTGTGATATATAATGAGGCTCACAATAAATATATCTCCCCAATTCTTTTTCCATTTCCCGGCAGAACAATCGAGTTTTATATGATATGCCTTTTGGGGGACCGTAACTCGTTTGTGACGGTCACGGTTGCTAAATTTCTGTTGTTTATATATGTCAGGAAGTGCATACAGAAGCTTAATACACATTAATTTCCAGTTTTGTCCACGGCTAGTGACAATTATCAAGTTTTGCCACCTTTGGGATGATATCTGTTTTATTCCTTTGTATTGCATATGCTTGTGACCTGGGGAAAGTGGTAAAAAGTGACGTGGCTAAATTTGCAGGTGACACCAAATTATTCAAGATAGTTAAGACCCAGGCAGACTGTGAGGAACTACAGAGTAATCATGCACACCTAGGTGAATGGGCATTAAAATGGCAAATGAAAGGTTGATAAGTGCAAAGTGATGCACATAGGGAAAAATAATCCTCACTATACATACAGACGGCTAGGTTCTAATCTGGGTGTAACTACTCAGGAGAAAGATCTTGGAGTCATTGGGTATTTTCAGACGTGACACCCCGGGCCGTGGCCATGCTCATGCTTACCCCAGCGTGACCATGGGCCAAAGTGTCACATCTGCTCTGGCCCCACCAGATGTTTATCACAGTCCGGGGCAGATGTTACCCCAGACCATGGCAGGGCTAACACGGGATGTGCACTGGGACCCCAGCCAGTGCACATTCCATGTTAAGCCCTGCCACGGTCCAGGGTAGGTAATCCTGGACCATGGTAGAGTGGGCCATCCCATCTGATGGCCTGTGGCCAAAGCGGTTCTGGGTGGGTGCAGCAGTCTCATAGGCCTCCGCACCTGCCCGTCAGGGAGGAGGCGGGGCCACGTTGAGGAGCACAAAGGGTGGATCCATGCAGACCCACATCTGCACTTCCCCCAGCCCCGGCTGCCTGAAAGTGTGTTAGATGGCAGGGCTTACCCCATCCTGGGGTGAGGGCTCTCACCCTGGGGTGAGTTTAAGCATGGCTGGCTTTTCGCCCATCACATCTAAAAATACCCATTGTGAATAGTTCCTTGAAGGCATCAGCTTAGTGTGTGGCAGCAGTCAAAAAGGCAAACTGGGAGACCACACATACGTCAAGTCAAGTCAACGTTTATTTATATCCCGCTCTCTCTCGCCTATGGCGACTCAAGGAGGCTAACAACAAAAGTAGAAGACATCCAAAAAACAATAACAATTATAAATTCAACACAAACAACACAACTGCAATGACCCCTCAATTAACGCAACATACCATTTCATATTTCATTTTTAACCATGCCCTCCCCGTCCCTCACACAATCAAATATAAAAACACCAATTCAATAATATTACAACATATCATAATCACACCAGTCCTTCCATATGCTCCATCTTTGCTGCCACCAGGGAAGGAGCCCATCACATCCCCCCCTTACCCTCCTGCTCTCACCAGGAGGGGGGACCTATCATCCACAGCAATGCCCGAGTACAACAACAATCTAAATATTAATTAAACAGTTCTAAATCAACAAAACAAACCCCTCTACCCCTTAACCTAATTCTAAAAATCACCCCCCCAGCCTAACCCCACCTCCCCTGCTGCCATCAGGAGTTGGTGCTGGGGCTCCCCCCCTCAACACCCTAATCCTTTGTCTCCCCTGCCCCCCGCAACTGTCCATGTTGTTGTTGCATGTTGCTGTCTGTGAGTAGTGGCTGCACGCGTTTTGTTGAGCTCCCATTCGGCAGGACAATAAACGGCGCAGAGTGCCACAAGAATACCATCCCCAACCCTCTAAACAGCTCTGGATGCCTCCTAAGGTAAAGGAGCCCCATCCCCTCCCTCAAAGAAGTTCGCTGGAGCAGTTCTATAGGGCCAGTAGAGCTGAAAGGCCCGAGGAGCTAGCAGTGGGAGCGGCAGACAAAATGGCGGAGGCGGGAGATCAAGAGGTGGAGGCGGGGAGGCCTTATCTATGCCGCATCTCAAAACACCCAGGAGTCGCCCACCACCACTGTTTCTAATGGCACCCAGGTGACTTCTGGTTCACGGAGGAGCGTCTAAAGCCCCCCCGTGGAGGTGTCCAAGAGCCACAGGTTTAAACCGTGGGAGAAATCCCACTTGTTTAAAAAGGCCATGAGACAAGGGGAAAAAAAAGAGAGGCTGGGGAAAGTTTTTTTGTAACTTAAAAGAAAATGGAGCTAGAGCCTCAAATATGGTTTCCTGCAAGATTGACCATTCGATGGAATGGAAAAAAGATGATTTTTTACAGAAAAAGATGATCTGGAGGCATTCATACTCAAGAACAACACTGAACACGGTTAAAACTTCCTCAATAGCCTTTACTCTTCACATTCTGGTGCCTGTGACTTTCTAAAGTCTGCACATATTATATTCTTATTTGTATAGGAAGTAAATAACCATTTTACCTTTCAGTTTAATTAAGTTTGATACAAACGTTTAGACATAACTAGATTTTTTTTAAAAAATTAAATGCTGCATTTTGTTTTTGATGGTGTTCTGCACTTATAAACCCCCCTTAGATTTTTCCTAGAGGAACAACATTATAAATCACACCCACTGGCTAGGGAAGGCATGTCTGAATTAATATATCTGTAAAGGTCAGGGGAACCTTTTATTCACTGCAACTTGGTCTCCCCTAGTCCTGCCCTCCTGATTAGGAATGGGCAGGCGAGTTCCATTTCCTTTCAAGTTGATGTTTTACATGGTTTTTTGTTTAAGGTTTGTTAACAGAGTGTCCATGAATAAAAATATGGGTGCTGGGACTTGTGTTCTTAGTGTGCCCATAAAAGGAAGAAGAGGAGGGGAAACTATGCAGAGGGCTCGAAGCCACTCTCACCTGGATTCGTATCTTAGAGTTTCCAAATATAAATTGCAATAAGGGGGACTTAAATGTCTCACTTTGAATGTGCAAGGTCTAAATTCTCCCATAAAAAGGAAAAGGGCGATAATATTATTTATTTAATGATATATTTAATTATTTCTACCCCGCCCCATCCAGCCTCATGGCAGCTTGAGGCAGCTTACATACTTTAAAGCAGATACAAATATACAAAAAGGGGGGGTTACAAAGACAATAAATACGATAAAAAGAGATAAGACCCGCTGGCTAAAAATTCCACCCCCTATCCCTTTACCACCCCTCCTCCAAAGGCCTGGACGAACAGCCAGGTCTTACAGGCCCGGCGGAAGGCCAACAAGCTGGGAGCCAGGTCAGCCTCCTCTGAGAGGGAGTTCCACAGCCGCGGTGCAACCACTGAGAACGCCCTCTCTATCGTGGCCCCCCGGTTTACCCAGTAGCCCAGAAGGCAGATGTGTTCTGCCTACAAGAAACACGTTTACTAAAACAGGATGCCAGGTGTTTTAAGAATAAAGAATTCAATAATATTTATCACTCTTGTGCTCTAAAGAAAAAAAGAGGTGTATTAATAGGATTTTCTGAGCATTTTAATTTTAAGATACAGGAAATACGCAGGGATCAAGATGGTCAGTTTTTGATGGTAGTTGGGAGACTGGGAGGGACAAAAAATTTCCATAGCCAATGTATACACCCCAAATAACCACACTTTAGCCTTTTTTTAAAAAAGGCTTCTCAATAATATCCAACCATACCAAGGGTCACTCATCTCATATGGATGGCAGATTTTAACTCCCCTCTAGGGGAATTGGATCACTCAAGAGGCAAACAAAGGGAAACATGGCAAAAGAAAATAGCAAAACTTTGTTAGCAGTATGCTCTCTCAGATGTTTGGAGAGCTCTCAACCCAAGCAAAAAAGCCTTTACTTTTTTTTCTAGTAGATATAATTTGTACACCAGAATCGACCATATATTGACTGACATCTCTTCTGCATAAAACAAGGAACAGTTACATTTACCCAGTAGTACTCTCTGACCATAGTGCTGTGATAGTACCCTTTAGACTAAAAGATGCTAAGAAAAATGGCTTTAACTTTCTCTGGCAGCTAGATAGGAGACTTCTAAAAGAACAACAACATGGTGGATGAAACAGAGTTATATTTCAAAGAGAATGCAGCATCTGTAGATTCCTCCCATATTTTATGGGAGGCTGCCAAAGCAGTCTGGTGAGGGAAACTAATTGCATTAAAAGCTGCAGTCAACAAGGGAAAACTTGAGCAACTGGCAGAACTTTACAATGAACTGCATAAAAAAGAAGCAACTAACAGAGATAGGCCCCAGAGAAAAACCTACCTAGAAGCTGTACAATTGAGAGGGATGATTAACACACTGGAGACAGATAAAATCACAACTCAGTTATGTAAAATTAAATGTTTTTATTTTGAAAACAGCAAATGGGCAGGTAAGGCTCTGGCACAAATGGCTAAAGCCCCCCCAAAAAGATCTTCCATTTCAGTGAATGAATGAATGAATGAATGAATTGTTTGGCTATGGGCCTTAACAAAAATACAAACACTTGCTTAAGTAAAACTTAAATATACTACAAATTAAAATATCACTGTACATAATTCCAACAAACTAACCAATAGTATCACTGTGCTATGTATACTATATACAGTTTTACTGAATGCAGCCCCTATCCGAGTCTCCACCCTTATCCAAATATAAATATCCATAACACAACAGGGTAAAACAGTTCAATTAAGCACTCCAATTAAACACCCCCCAAGAATACATCGGACGAATCCAAAGACAGCTCTGCCATAATACTTGCGGCCGGTCATACCAAATCACCAGCTATAGTTCATACTATGACCCGACCCCTTCAATTAGAGGTTACGTGCTAATCGTATACGCAATATGGCTTGCGCACAACTGGCTACTGCTCTAGATAAGTCAGAATCCACTGGACTAAGTATATTCCTCATGATCTGGCCAGCCCCCTCGATTCGCCCAGTTCGATCCCTCAAATAACGGATCCTAGGGCCTACAAAAGCAGTACATCTAAGGAGGATGTGGTCCACTGTGTCCACCTCCCCCAACTGACACAGTGGGCACAACCTCTGGGCCCATGGAATCCCTTTATACCGACCCTCCACAAGTGCCGAAGGAAAGGAATTTACCCTCAGCTTAAAATAAGCTACACGTTTCCCAGCGTCTGTCCAGGTGAAGAGATAATGGTCGCCAGCATCAGTAGGGTTAAAGGGAACATAGGCTAACGCAACCCTCTGAGCCGCGAGCATTTCCTCCTCTAGTTGTATCGTCTGGTTCCTCACCCTCCTTGTTATCAGACTCTTAGCCGCGCCAGCCCCACCGACCTCAGGGATTCAGCCGAGAACCCAAGGCGGTGGACCTCCTTCTCTACCTTCTGGATCCAAGTAGCGCCTATCCCTGCATTAATCGCCAGAGAGAGAAGGGTGGATTCCCCGGCCGGAAAAAGGACCACTTTGGCCCAATAGTTGACCAAAACCTGCAAGGCATGAGCTCGAAGGGGAGTACATAACGCCTCGAACCTAAGAATGACCTGAGGCAGCCCCCTAGGGGCGCCCAGGATAGACCTTAAAAAGTCATTCTGTATGCCTTCGAATTGGGACAGAAAAGCCAGCCCCCATATTGGCAGGGCATAAAGGAGCTGACTTCCATTTCAGTGGTGCAGAGACAGGATGGGTCTGTCTCTACTCAGCCAGGCAAAATCCAGGAGGCATTTCTCTCCTTCTACCAGACCTCGTACTCCTCAGAGAATCCCCAGCCTGAAAAGATAAATGAATTTTTCAATAAATTTAAAATCTCAAATCTAAACTTGGACCAAACTCAATTTTTGAATGCTCCACTCCCAGAAGAGGAAGTGATAGTTTCCTCAAAAGTTTACCCCGGAACAAAGCTGTGGGGCCTGATGGCTACCCGGCCGAGTTCTATCAAATTTTGTAAAGCGGCTGGCCTTTGCATTGACCACACCTTACAATGACATACTTAAGTGGAATTCCATGCCCAATGCATTTTATCAGGCCAGAATCTCTTGGATCTTGAAACCGGACTGTAGGCCACAGCTCCCACCCAGCTACTATCAAATCTCTCTGCTAACTTTGGATTTTAATTTTTTTGCAAAAGCGCTAGCAGTACGGCTGGCTCTAATAGTTCAAAATCTGATCCATGTCAATCCGACAGGATTTATCCTAAAAAGACATGGCCTTGATAACATAATGAAGGCAGTAAACATTATTTATAATATACAGCAAACCAACATAGAGACTATGGTCCTCTCAGCTGACGCAGAGGCTTTCGATTGCATCAAAACTGTGTTTCCTGAGAACATTACAGACCGTGGGGTTACAAGGAAGTTTTCTCTCCTAGATACAATCCATATATCTCAGACCCACATCTTCCCTGATTATAAATGGCCTACCTTCCCCACCTTTCCAGCTCTGCAGCAGAACTCACCAGGGATGCCCCCATCGCCTCTTCTGTTCAATTTAGTTTTGGCGGTCTTAGCATGTGCGGTGAAGCAGTCCCCTCACATTTGAGGAATCATAAAATATCCCTGTATGCGGGCGATACCCTTTTTTTTGTTTCAGACCCAGAACATTCTCTACCACCCCTTCTGAATCTCATGAAAGAATCTGGCATGGTATCAGGATATAAAATTAATCTGGACAAATCCATAGTAATGATTTATGCTCCTTCCCCATCCCAGTATAAACAGCTCTCCAAAAATGTTCCCTTTATTATTAGAGAGGGGATTTAAATATCTACATGTAATTTTTTTATTTTATTTTATTTATTTATTTGCAATTTTATTCCATGTTAATCTTTTTTTTTTTTTTTTAGGATTTTATTGAATTTTAAATCAAAGATACAAAGTATACAGAAAAAATATCAATAAATCCCAGATTAGACTTAGCAGCATCACATTGGTGCTGCCCCAATTGTATAGTTTGTTCATCAAACCAAAAAATACACCACCAACAAGTGACTAACATATAAACAAATGATAAGAGAAAAAAGAAAAGAGGGACATTTCTCTCGTGTGTACAGACTTTCACCAATTGAGCGTACAGTCGGGTGTCACGGTCAGACTGACTTTAGGTTAAGGGAAGTTTCTGTCTTTTCCATATCTATATGTTCCGTAATTAGGTTCCAGGTCGGACTCCATGTCTCATAAAACTTTTCCAGTGTATCATGCAGACCTGCCGAAATCCTGTCCATTGTCAAGACATGCCATAGTCTCTGAATCCAGTCTCTGATTGTCGGATCCTCTGGTGTTTTCCACTTTTGCAAAACCGAGTGGATGGCTGCTAAGATCATCGCCTTTCCGGCAAGGACCTCGGAGTGCTTCTCCAGTTCTTTGGGCCACAGCCCCAACAGAGCTAACTGTAAATTTGACCAAATACCCTAACATTCTTTTTAAGGATAATTTCCCACCCTTTCTTTAAAAAAATTAAAGAGGCGGCTCAAACATGGAAGAATTTAGCATGTTCTTGGATGGGTAGAAGTAACCTTTTCAGAATGATCACCCTCCCAAAGATTCTTTATAAAATGTCAACATTACCGATTGAGATCCCTGAATCCTACTTCCTCAAATTAGACAAGGTTTTAAAAAAATTAATATGGAACAATAAAAACCCAATTTTAACTAGGTCAAAACAACAGGCTGGTCTGGGTGTTCCTAATAGGAGCAGCTGCCCTGGCAGCTATCAATAAATGGTATCACAACCTGCAGAATATAGGCTGGGTGGAAATTGAAAAAGAAAACTTACAAATTGATTCTTTTACAGAAATATTGATGGATGAAGCAAGGCCAAATAGAGCGAGATGAAAAAAACATCCATTTGCCGGCACGGCATTAACTATTTGGGAAAGATTTCTCAAGAAATCCAAGTTTAGTCCCATAGCCTCGTCCTATTCTTCCATCGACAGGGTTGTGTGGCAGAACAGAGTATGTAGATTAGTTCTGCCTGTGTCTTTTCCCAAGGTGGTAGAACAGAGTATGTAGATTAGCTCTGAATACTGTGTTTGTTCCCAAGAACTTACTAGCGCAGGCACTGTAGCGATTTATTAACACAGACCCAGCAGATTACACAGGGACTTTCCGACGCAAGCGCAGTACTAATCCCAGACATGACTCAGCATTTGACCTGCATAGTTCGCCCCAGTTACATAGCACTGGACACTAGTGTCATATCAAGAATTATGCTGAATACTGTGTTCTGATTGGGGCTGGGGAAACAAAGAACTGTGCATTGACTGGGTTATAGCTAGAAGCATGAAGCTGTATGAAAATGTATAAATATAAGTGCCTTCTCTTTGTTCGGGGTTCAATGATCTCCAGGTCCTCGACCCCACAGCTGCTGTGTCTCCTGCAATAAAGCCTGATCTGATAGACGTCTCTGTGCAGCCTCCTCTCATTTACTGCCTCCACTCAGCAGAATTTCTCCGACAGTTGCCTTCAAGGAAATGAAGTTCACAATATCTCTCAGGAGGCAACTTAGATCTCATGGAATCACTAGAGCTGAGAAATTATTTACTACGCTGGGCTTTAAAATACTTCAGCAATTGGAATGTGATATTATATTGTTAAAGTTAAAATTAAAAGAAATATTAAATTAAAAAAAAAAATACTTCAGCAATTGGAAACCCACATTAAATTCAAGGAGGACTTTCTACAATATAGTCAGCTGAAAAGTCACTTTATGCAGAGAGAGAATATCCTGGACTTCCTGAGAAAAGTCACCAGATTGGAAAAGACACTATTTGATCATTACCTAAGTAAGGGAACTATCAGTAACATTTACAGGGCTCTGCAAGAAACAGATACTATGAAAGAATTTGACCACATAAAAAAATGGGAAAGGGATTTGAATATAACCCTTGATAAAAAGAAATTGGCACAAATAAAAGATTGCATTTTCAAAGGGTTCAAATCTTTGGGCACGCAGGACACACAGTTAAAAAATTTATTTCGTTACTGCTTTACACCTGGACGTGTAAGAAAGTTAGGAACAGATAAGGAAGGGCTTTGTTGGTGGGGGTGTGGGGAATTTGGGAGTGTCTTACATCACTGCTAAACTTCGTTATTGTCTCTTGCCATGGAAGAGAAACAATCGGATGTGATTTGTGGTGTGGACTCATGGTGACTGGAAGTTAAATTTCGCTTAGGGTCCCTAGGCTTTTCAGAAACTAGTCTACAGACCTACCCTAGTACTCATATTAAAAGATTGCTGAAACAGCATATTTGTGATATGGATGGGTAATGTCTGAGGGTCTCTGCCTCCGGCGCCACTACTGCCCCCTATTACAAATATCTTTTACACTCTTGTAAGGGGAGCTCTTACCTGCATTTGATTACTAATCCAGTCTTGAGGGCTGCTTTCACCAGACTAAGATTTCAATTAATGTGTACAGCTGTGCTAGTGGGAAGGTATCTGGGTACTTGTGGGGTTTGGCGGAGGACTGCCTCCAAACCCCAGTGAGGGGGTAGGGTAGGAGACTGGATCACGGGGGCCCGAGACACTCCCCCACAAGCAGTCTCCGGGTTCAACAACTGGCCCCGACCTGGGGAAGAAAGCAGCGAGCCTGAAAAAGGTTCCCTCAGGGTCTTATGCGGCAGTTTGGAGGATCTCAGTCTCTCCCTGCCAAGCTCATCATAGGGACTCAGGCCACGCTGCTCCCTGACCAGGGAAAGCCCCTCTGTCGCCCTTGCAAACACCCGGGCCCCAGGAACCAGGAGGGGGTGCTGGGGTAGTGATATCTCCAGTGGGGGGGGGGAAACCCCACCCGGGGTAACCCTCAGGTCTAGGGAATAGGGCTCCTTGTATCCTAGGCTGTTGCGGGCACCACGTGTAGGGAAAGGGGGAACTCTGACCAGACACACTCCGCTCCACGGGGCTACTTACACGCACTATCGCACTCGCACTCTCTCTCCCACGCGCTCTCACGTTCTCGCTCTCAGTCACTCTTTGAAGGCTTCTGCTCAGTACTCTCACTGCTCCAAACAACACACTTCGCACGGGGCCGGTCTCTCAGGCAAGGCTCTGATCACCAGCAATGTGAGTGTGGCTTTAGCCCCCTTATATAGGCGGGGCTGGGGCGTGCCGCTGTAAGCGTGCTGAGCGGCGCAGCGGCGGCGGCAAGGGCGTCGCTGTAGGCTTGACGTTGTCAGGGGGCGTGGTTTGACACGTAGCGTCCTCCGGGGGCGTGCCTGGTGCGTGCTGTGGAGGCCGTGATGTCGGGGGTGTGGCTTGCTGGTCCGCTCCTAGCGGAGATCGTGGGGCAGGTGCCGGGCGTATCGGGGAGGTAGGGATGGTCGTGCGGCGCTTCCTGCCCCCCCGCACTGGTGCCTTCCGAGTCCCCCACCTCCTCAGGCCCCAGGGCCTGACAGTACCCCCCCGTCCAGGGGGTCGTCCCGGGGTCGGTGCGAAAGCTGTGGGGTGACGGGCATGGAAACGACGAAGCAAAGTAGGGGCATGAATGTGGGCTACCGGCTCCCACGAATTCTCTGAGGAGTCATATCCTTTCCACTTAACCAGGTACTGGAGGCGCCCCCGATGGCGACGGCAATCTAGAATAGCTTGTACCTCGTACTCGGGATTGGCAGGGTCGTGGACGGGCACGGGTCCGGGGCGCGGCGGAAGCTGGTGGGCGCTGGCCGGTTTTAACAGGGATACATGGAAAGTCGGGTGGATCTTGTAGTGCGGAGGTAAGTTCACGGTATAGGCCACGTCGTTAATTTTTCGTTTGATGGGGAACGGTCCCATAAATCTATAGTCGAGTTTGGCCGATGGCCGCGTAGTGGGGTAATGCCGACGATCGACCCAAACAAGGTCTCCTTCAGAAAACGAAGGGGCCGGCAGACGATGCTGATCGGCGTATTCTTTGTAGCGTTGGCGTGCTTTTTGGAGGAAGGCTAATGCGGTCCTTTGCGCTTGGTGGATCTGGGACACCAGCGCCCCGGCCGCGGGAACTGACGACAAGGCTAGATCCGGATTGCAAATGCGGGGGTGGAACCCATAGGAAACAAAGAAGGGTGAGTTCCCCAGCGAGGCGCTGAGGGTGTTGTTATGTACGAACTCGGCTATGGGAAGTAACTCGGCCCAATCGTCCTGTAGGTGGTCTACGTAACATCGGAGGTACTGCTCGAGAGCTTGGTTTGTTCGTTCGACTTGCCCATTGGCCTGGGGGTGATAGGCTGTCGTTAGATTGAGTTGAATCTGTAGGGCTTGTAATAGGTTCTTCCAGAGTCGGGAGGTGAACTGGGATCCACGATCTGACACAATGTCGATGGGTACGCCATGCAAACGGATGACGTTTTGCAACAACAGTTTTGCGGTCTGCTTAGCGGTGGGCAGCCCTGGGCAGGCCGCAAAGTGGGCCAATTTGGTGAAATGGTCAATGACCACAAAGATCGTCGTCTGTTTCTGTGATGGCGGGAGATCCACAATGAAGTCCATGCCTATGCGTCGCCATGGGCCTTGGGGTAGTGGTGCGAGGTGTAGTAGTCCCAGGGGCTTCCGTCGGGGAGTCTTTGTTTTTGCGCAGATGTCGCAGGCTTGTACATATCGTTCTGTGTCCGCACGCATGGTGGGCCACCAGACCTGCCTCCGCAAGAGTTCGTAAGTTCGTTTGATTCCCGGGTGCCCTGCAAGGGGCGCATCATGATGGCTCCAGAGTAATTTCCGTCGGTCCTCCGGGGGAACAACATGGGGTTCCTGTTCGGCCCTCCTTGCAGGGTTTGCTCCTGGCTCCGATGGGGTCACTTGGTTGGTGGCTAGGCTGTGGGTAAGCCCGGCGCTGGCCGGAACAATCGGCTCCCCCTGGTGGTACTTTACTGGTTGGTCCCCCAATGAACGGGAAAGGGCGTCTGCGACAATATTTTGTTTTCCTGGGCGATATTGAATTGTGAAGGTAAACCGGGAAAAGAATAATGCCCAGCGCCCATGTCGGGCGTTGGCAATCTTAACTGATTGAAGGTATAGTAGGTTCCGGTGGTCGGTAATCACTCGAATGGGCCACCTGGCCCCCTCTAAGTAGTGGCGCCATGTCGTGAAGGCTGCTTTTATGGCCAATAATTCTCGGTCTAGAATCGTGTAGTTAGCCTCTGCTCCGGTAAGTTGTCGCGAGTAGTAGGCGCAGGGCATCAGCACTGGTTCCGTGGTGTCTTCTTGTAAAAGCACCGCTCCGATCGCATTGTGAGACGCATCCGTTTCTACGACAAACGCCTTCTCGAAGTCTGGGAACCGTAATAAGGGGGCCTGTGTGAAGGCACTTTTCAAAGTGTTGAAGGCACGTTGTTGAGGTGTAGCCCACACATAGGACACTCCTTTGCGCAGGAGTTGCGTAAGCGGTTGTGTGGTTGCTGCGTATCGGGGAATATATTGTCGGTAGTAGTTGGTGGTGCCGAGGAATCGTTGGAGGGCTTTCACTGTGGTGGGCGGCACCCAGGCCTGAATAGCTTGCACCTTTGTATTGTCCATTTGTAGCCCTTCGGGAGAGATGACAAATCCAAGGAAGGAAATGGTAGTGGTGTGGAATGCACATTTGGATAATTTACAAAATAAACGATGGTGGCGAAGTTTGTCGAGTACTTTCTGTACATGCCGTACATGTTCGGCTACGGACTGGGAATAAATAAGAATGTCATCTAGGTAAGCAATTACGTAGACATCCAGAACTTCGCGGAGAACATCGTTTATCAGATGTTGGAACGTGGCGGGAGCGTTGGCTAAGCCAAAGGGCATCACTACGTATTCGAAGTGCCCGTATCGTGTACGGAAGGCCGTTTTCCACTCGTCCCCGGCTCGCATCCGGACTAAGTTATATGCCCCTCGGAGGTCCAATTTGGTGAATATCCGGGCCCCCTGTAATCGGTTAAGAAGTTCGGGGATCAACGGGAGGGGGTATCGATTTTTAATGGTCATCGCATTAAGTTCACGATAATCGATACACGGCCGGAGTCCTCCGTCCTTCTTAGGCACAAAGAAGAGCGGTGCCCCGGCAGGTGATGTGGAGGGGCGAATAAACCCCTTCCTCAAATTGTCATCAATGTAGGTTTTTAGTGTTCGGAGTTCGGGAGCCGAAAGGGCGTAAATACGCCCATAGGTGGGTTGATGACCCGGGAGGAGTTCAATGGGGCAGTCGTACGGGCGATGGGGAGGAAGGATGGATGCTTCATGTTCATCAAACACGTCGGCGTATTCTTGGTACTGCGGTGGAAGTTCCTCTGGGTTACTGGTGGTGGTGGCAACGCATAAAGACGCTGCAGGTGGCGGTTTCGGCCCTTCGGTGGTCTTGGGGAACTGGAGTCTCCGTGTTTGCCAGTTAATACGGGGATTCCACTGGCGCAGCCAGGGGAGTCCGAGCACAATGGGAAAACTAGGGGTACATACGACGTCCAAGTGTATGGGCCGGGTATGACCATGCATCATTAAGGGCAATGCCGGTGTCTGTAGGGTCACGGGACCCGACACTAAGGGGGACCCATCAATAGAGTGGATAAGCTCCGGGATCTTTCGGGGTTGCTGGGGAATCCGGTGGCGTCGGAGGTAGCTAGCGTCCACGAAATTCCCTGATGCCCCTGAGTCAATAAGGGCCCACCCAATTAACGTACGGGTAGGGGTTAGGCCTAGCGAGACAGGGATCCGTAAATGGGGCCATGTCTCTTGCGGGGTAGCCCCTGCCTTGCCAGCTCTCGGGGCATTAGGTGGCCTTCGGCCCAGGAGACCCCCTATGCCTCCCGGCCGCGGGCGTTTCCCGATTCCCTACGCCCCGGGGGAAGGGCTGGACAGTTGCGGGCAAAATGGGAGGCCTCTCCGCAATAGAAGCAAAGCCGGGAGGAACGTCGCCGTTCCCGTTCCATTGCCGTGAGGGGCCCTCGAGACACTCCCACCTGCATCGGTTCTGGTTCGTCCTTAGGTCGGGGTTCCGTTGGGAGGCTTCCACTCGAAAAGGGGCGCGGGGGCGGCCCCCGAGAGTTATCGCTGCGCCGTTCTCGGCGACGCTCATTCAGCCTCTCATCAATTTGCACCGTGAGGTTCACCAGTTCCCCCCACGTCTTGGGGTTGGTGGCGTAGACTAACTGATCTTTAATCTCGTCGTTCAGCCCTCGCCGAAACATGACCCGCAGGACGTTATCGGGCCAGCCCAAATCTACTGCCACCTGCTGGAAACGGGTCACATATTCAAGGAGTGGGCCCCTCCCCTGTTTCAGGGTGGTAATAATGGTTTCGGCCTCCTGGAGGCGATGCGGGTAATCGTAAAGAAACTTAAATTCTTTGACAAAATTAGCATAATCCTCCAGCAAAGGGCTGTTACCCGTGAGAAGTGGGGTGGCCCATGCCAAGGCGTGCCCCTCGAGCAACCCGATCACAAAGGCTACCTTTCGGGCGTCCGTATTGTAGGTGCGCGGCTGCGTCTTGAAGGTAAGTTCACAAAGGGCAAGAAACCCCCGGAACTGCCGGCGGTCCCCGGCGAACCGGGCAACACAGGGTCCCTTCGGTTCCCGGGGGCGTAACTCATAACCTTCGTCTGGCACATGGGGTGGGGTTTCTTCCCGCGGGGCTGCCGCTTCCCCGTGTAACTCCTGAAGGTCCCTGACTTCCATTGCCAGGGACTGTACCGTATGGTTCAGTTCACGTAGTTGGGCCAGGACTTGCTCCATGGCCCAAAAATTGGCTGGTGATTCTGTGGGGTTTGGCGGGGAACTGCCTCCAAACCCCAGTGAGGGGGAAGGGTAGGAGACTGGATCACAGGTGCACGAGACACTCCCCCACACACAGTCTCCGGGTTCAACAACTGGCCCCGACCTGGGGAAGGAAGCAGCGAGCCTGAAAAAGGTTCCCTCAGGGTCTTATGCGGCAGTTTGGAGGATCTCAGTCTCTCCCTGCCAAGCTCATCATAGGGACTCAGGCCACGCTGCTCCCTGACCAGGGAAAGCCCCTCTGTCGCCCTTGCAAACACCCGGGCCCCAGGAACCAGGAGGGGGTGCTGGGGTAGTGATATCTCCAGTGGGGGGGGGAAAACCCCACCTGGGGTAACCCTCAGGTCTAGGGAAGAGGGCTCCTTGTATCCTAGGCTGTTGCGGGCACCACGTGTGGGGAAAGGGGAAACTCTGACCAGACACACTCTGCTCCACGGGGCTACTTACACACGCTATCGCACTCGCACTCTCTCTCCCACTCGCTCTCACGTTCTCGCTCTCAGTCACTCTTAGAAGGCTTCTGCTCAGTACTCTCACTGCTCCAACAACACACTTCGCACGGGGCCGGTCTCTCAGGCAAGGCTCTGATCACCAGCAATGTGAGTGTGGCGTCAGCCCCCTTATATAGGCGGGGCTGGGGCGTGCCGCTGTAAGCGTGCTGAGCGGCGCAGCGGCGGCGGCAAGGGCGTCGCTGTGGGCTTGACGTTGTCAGGGGGCGTGGTTTGACACGTAGCGTCCTCCGGGGGCGTGCCTGGTGCGTGCTGTGGAGGCCGTGATGTCGGGGGTGTGGCTTGCTGGTCCGCTCCTAGCGGAGATCGTGGGGCAGGTGCCGGGCGTATCGGGGAGGTAGGGATGGTCGTGCGGTGCTTCCTGCCCCCCCGCACTGGTGCCTTCCGAGTCCCCCACCTCCTCAGGCCCCAGGGCCTGACAGTGTGTCGGGGAGGTAGGGATGATCGTGCGGCACGTCCTGCCCCCCCGCACTGGTGCCCTCCGAGTCCCCCACCTCCTCAGGCCCCAGGGCCTGACAGTACTCCATATTTGGAGCGTTGTTGCCCCCGCGGTGGAGGTATTGAGGACTTGGAACACTATTTGTTTCTATGCCCTCTCTATGCCGTCCACCATAGTCAGCTCCGGGTGGCTATTGAATGGGAGGATGAGCAACCTACGGTACAGCAGCTTATTTTTCTCTTGGGTGACAAAGGGTGAAAACAGACATGATGCTAGCCACCCTTTAATCACCCTTGGTGGTTATTTATACATGTTTCAGGGCTGTATTGGTGCCCTGTGCAGCCCTGAAACATGCATAAATGACCACCAAGGGTGGTAGCGTCATGTCTGTTTTCACCCAAAGTCCCCTCAAGAACGAAGGGTGATTTCAGACGTTACGTTGTCTGAAATCACCAGTCAACCACGAAGGGGGTTGAAAGCAGGTGAACATCTGGTTGCTCACATCCAGATGTTCACCTCAGTCAACCACCCCCTGCGGTGAACCTAACCACACTTTGTTCTCCCGCACCACGGCGGCGAACGAAGTGTGGTTACGGGGAATCTGGAACGCGGTGAAGGAAAAGTAACGTCTGCTACCGTACCTTCACCGCGGTCCAGCGTCTTGGCGGCGGGCACCAGGCAGCGGCAGCGGCCAGATAGGCCACAGTGGCTGCCAGTCTGATGGAGGGTGGGTGGCCGGGGAGCGTAGGGGGCGGGGTCGTGCGGCCACACGCTGCGTCGTGCGGCCCCACCCCCTTTGGGGGATGGGGGTTCACAATAGACCCTGGGCCATGGTTCAGCGGTCCACACGGCCGGGGGCAAACGTCTGTTGGCGCGCCCCTTGACCCCCGCCCGTGGTCCGAACTACCCCACGGCCCAGGGTCAATGCTGCCGGCCATCACGTCTGAAATCACCCTAAATTAGTAGCAATTTTTGCTGCAAGAATTGAAAAGATCTGTAGTGGATATATGCCCAATTTGATGCCTCCTTCCAACGATGGTGCTAGTTAATGATCTTCTGGCTAACCTGTTTTACCACCTCATTATGCACTGTCCCTGGGATGGTTTTTCCGGTTATTTATTATTATTTTAACCATTCAAATTTGTGTATTGTTGACGTTGTATTTCATGCTATGGTTGACATTTCACCATCCCCCTATTATTGCATTATTGTATTATTCTATTGATATTTTATCTCTTTTATTTTATTTATTATGTTTTTTCTGTTGTTGTGATAGCCATGTGGCTAAACAATAAATTATATTATTTATTTATTAATTATTATTATTATACATCACTGCTGGGGCTGTATACAGTCATTTTGGAGGTGGGTGTGGGCTCAGAAAAGAGAGGCCACTGGCCTAAACTTACCGTTCTGTCCAGCAGCCACACTTCTTGGACTATATCCAGAACTCCCACTGGTGGAGCACCACTGAGACATCTAATTGCAGCTGGACTATACACTATTGTAAAGAACTGGAGAGAAAAGAATGACCCCAGCACGGAAGAATGGACAGCACATTTATGGCATAATGCCACAATGGAAAATACTCTGGCAGAACTTAAAGGGGACATAGTGGACTTTATAATTAAATGGTCATCAGGCTTGGCTGTTCTCCAAGGAAGGAAATATGCACAAACAGGATCATCCTTCCTTTATACCTCTGGCTTGCAGACCTTTAACAGCACCACACTCATGTACAGAACATATTCTCAGTGTAACGCCATGGACACTCGATTGTTAGTTTATTATGTTAATAATGAAATGGGACTGGTTGCTTGTCCCATTCTGTAACTGACAACGCAGAAGGAAAAAAATTAAGATTTTTTTATTTTTTTTAAATGGAAAGGCAAACTGAATACTTGGCTTTATTGCAAAAGGAATAGAGAATAAATCTTTGGTACAACACCACCTTGAATATTGTGTGCGGTTCTGGTCATCCCATCTCAAGAAAGATATGATAGAATTAGAAAAGGTTCAGAGCAACAGGGATGATCTTGTGTAACATTAAATTAGTTACCTTTGTAAATAAGCCAAGCACGTGCACCTGAGACCTCACGAGTTCATGTATGTATCCTTGTCTCTTTCTCTGTTTCTTAGAGGACAGAGCCATAAATGCCTACTATAAACCCATGGCTACTGGTAGTTGGGAGCAGTCAGCAGGAAATGGTCACATCTCCATGACCTGTACATGTACGTCTCTTGAGCTACCAGTGCTGGCCACTGTCAGAGACAGGATGCTGGGCTAAATGGACCACTGGTCTGACCCAGTATGGCACTTTTTATATTCCTATGAAATACACTACAGGTTATAATGGAGCAATCCATTCCCTGCTTTCTCTTGTTTGTTTTAAATCTGCTGCCAGTTAGTTTAATAGGGTGTTTTCAGACCAGCAAGTTGACGGGGTGTGTGTGTGTCTGTGACCATCGTGTGGCTCTGCTACAGAGCACCCATGTATGCGCACTGCGTGGCGAGCAAAACAAATGAGCAGCACCCAGCATGGCTACCACGTAGTCCTCCCACCATAGACTAGCCCTAGAAACACATCACATGGGCAGCCATGATGTTCTGAATCTGGAACACAATAAAACTAGAGGCTTGTTCTTATGAACAAGAGCAGTTATTCTGGAGGAGTTACTCTGGATTATCTGTCTTTCTCCAGGTGGAAGCAAAGGTTGAGTAGCTTGACCCTTCTCATGATTTCTCTGCTTGAGAATATGCAAAGAACTTCCAAGTAAGGAGAGCCGGAATAACAGTGAGGTTGAGACACTAGGTGTTACCAGAGGTAATGCTACTCATTCTTTTGGGTAGTAAATGCTCAGTGTGTCATTATGCCTGTTTTTAATTTAAAAACAAAACAACAAAACACCTTACTGCACATGCACAAATGGCTGCAGGACTGTTCTGCGCATGCGGAACGCCATTTTGGAAAAGGACAGTCAGTCTGCGCATGTGCAGGCTGGCCACCCTTTTCCAAAGTTGCAGTGATGCTGCTGCCACAATTTTGGAAAAGGGCACACATGTGCAGAATAGTCCAGTGGCCATTTTTTGCATGCACATTTTTTTATTTTTTAAGTCAATTAAGAAATAAAAATAATTTTAAAATGTATTTAAAATACTGTGCTCGCACAATGGCCTCTATGTATGCACAGAACAGCTGCCCTTTTCCAAAATGGCAGCAACGCTGCTGCCATCATTTTGGAAAGGACACGCATGCGCAGAATGGTCTGACAGTCATTTTGTACATGTGAAGTAAAAATTATATTATTCTGTAGATTAGAACCAGACCAAAACAGGCTTGTTTTCACACTGTTTCAGTTTGGTTCGGATTAACCTGTAATGGCCCATTCTGTGCAGTTACAGATTAATCCAAATCTCCACCCCTAGAATGTACAGCCTGCTGCGTGCTTGCTCCCCAATTGTTCCTTGTTTGTCACCCACCCTGGGAGGTGAATAAGTATTTTTCCAGTTTGCTTGTGTTTTCCAAGAGCTGAAGACATTTTACAGCTGCCGCTACTTTAAATGTTGGCACTCTGAGGTTGTATTCACACAAGATGCAACCCAAATACTCAAAAGTACTTCCCCTTTAACCTCATTATAACCCTTCGGTTTGTGGGAGCAAAGTGACCAAGAAAGTGGTTACCCCCTGTAGTGAAAAGATTGCAAGAAGACCTTTGTGCACCAGTGGAGCCAGATTAGTGGGCATTTATATATCTTATTTTGGCCTGTATATGCTGTAGAATCCATCTTGATTGACATGTGTGTAAACACATATATGTAATGTAAAAATTGAGAACTGGCAACTCATTTCATGCAATGGATGTATCTTATGTAAGCCTCTTTGGCAACTTTTCTATATTGTATAAGTTGTTTAGAATACCAAGGCCGAATTAGAACTGGAATGTGGTGAGAAGCTCCCTTATCAGTGTTATTAATTAGCTAGGAATGACACAGGCCAGCTGCAGGTTGTAAGCTTAGCACTTGCACAGTGGCTTGTATAGTGGAATTGTATAACGGTAACTATAAAACACACACCCACAGGAAAAAAGAACTTCATTGCTGGCCACTCCGCAGACGTGTTGAGTGGGCGCAGCAGAATCTGGGGATCGTCCTGCAGCTGTTGTTGGGGTTTGCTGGCTTGCAGAAAGGGATGTGAGATGCTTTATATATCTTTTATGTTGTGTACTTTTATTCTTTATGCTGTATATAAAATAAAATAGCTTTCTTGACACCATATTGTTTGAGCTTTCACTGTACTGATCCAAAAGAACAAACAATTTCCAGACACTCCCCCCACCCCCTAAAAAAACATTCATGGGAACAATCCCCAGCAGGTTTTCTTCTCAGCTCCAAAATGCAACAGTCCTTTAAGCAAAGGGCCTCTGTACCAATGTAGTGCTACTGGATCAATTAAGGCAGAATGGCAGAAAGATATTCCATTTCCTACTAGAGTGCATGTAACTATCGGTCAACATTCAAGCATTTTGTGTTAGAAATAATCTTGCGCTGCACTCAGTGCATAATTAAGGTTAGCGGTAACCCAAGCTTGCATGTTACACACGAGAACAGATATTTACAAAAAAGTTTACAAAACAGTATCTCACCTTTCCATTTCCTCCAGTTTTATCAAGCACTGCATGCTGCAATCAAATAAAACAGTCAGTAAATTGATACACTCCTGAATGTACAGAGCAGGCTGAAATCTCTACCTTTCTCTACCACTACCCTCTCCTGTCCCAGAATCTCATGTTCCTTAAACCGCCTGTGGCCAGGACTTATGAGTCATCACTTATGACATAGTGAAGATGATCCACATTATTGTATGTATATTCAGAAAGCAACTTTTATGTATCTCTCTAGGATGGTTTTATGGAATATGATGATGTTTAGTGTCTATGTGATCTATATAAAAAGTTACCCTTCATGGTGAAAGAATGTAGGGGTAATCAATTATGGTACAGGCTATGATTAAAAATAATGGAATTGTATTAGAAGGAGTTAAAAAAACAAACGGCACAGCCACACAAGGACATTAAGGGAAAATCAGGCCGCTTTTAGATGAGCAGGGTGCGCTCACACAATGAGCTCACATGACTTTTAAAAGTACCGTGGGCGGCGGTCAGACGAGACTTCGCACACGTTATTGCCGCTCGCGCATTCATTTAATACCACAGATTAAATACCTCTACTATCGAAGTATTTAATCTGTGGTATTAAAAGAATGCATGAGCGGTGAAAACGTGAGAAGTCTCATTTAATCGCCGCCCACAGTACTTTTAAAAGTCATGTGAGCGCATTGCACGAGCTTGCTCCACTCATGTAAAAGTGGCCCTAGCCAAAGGACAATGGGGAACCATGAATATGTAATGAAGACTTTCAGAGCCACCAGGAAAACAGGTTTCACAACATCTACCTACTGGAATAGTCATTCTAGGGGATTCAGCAAAGAGAATGTTGGAGAGCATGAGAGATATATTAGGGTTGTTAACAAATGAGATGATAGACTCCTGGAATCCAGGTTTGGTCTGTGCAGTCCCCACTCACAGGTTTAGCATGTACACCCTAATAAACGGGCGGCCCGCTGCATGTATTTCTTGTGAATTTGGACAGCCCCCACTCATCAGTTTAGCATGACAAGCATAATACACGGGCAGGCATTATTCCCTGCTGCACTCCACCCACCAATCCGACCCCCCTTCCCAGTCTCCTGCACTCTATGATGATGCAGAGTCATGAGAAGCCACGAGAAGAAGTCACACCAGCTGTTTCTTTCTTCCAGGGTATGACTCTGGGAGACAGTCCAGCACCTGCTATCCCCACACACCACTGAGGTTCCTACCTGGGTTTATACCTGTGAGCACTTGGCAGCTGGAACTAACTTTTTTCTATGTACATAATGCTGAATTGATTGTGTAAATTGTTATTGCATACTTTGAGCACCTATAGTAAAAATTGAAAGCAAAAGTAAAAATTTAAATTGAAAGCAATCAGTCTTTACATGCTGTTAACCCAGTTTCTCATATTCATGGCTTACAGGGATATACTGGCAGGTAGAAGCACAGAGTTTTATTGAGGTCTCGACTGCAGTGGTGCTGGGGATTTATGCAAACCGAGAGGGATTTCCAAGTCAAACACGTGCCTCTTGTACCCCTTCTCTATCATCTTCTGCATTACCATACAGTCGAGGTGGAAAACATCCCCACTCATGAGGGCACTCTGCATTTCACCAAGTGTCTAAACTTCATATATAGCAACAAGCTCTCCTTCAGTCAGTTCACATCCCCTGTACCCCGAGTCCCTTGTTTCCCCAAAGAGATTCACCTCTGCCATCCGATCGAGGCAATCTGGTGGCCATGCGGGTATCTTCTTGCTGTCATCAGGACAGTAATGAGAAAAAACAGCAGGGAAGGTCCAGCCTCCATTAGTGACTGTCTTCTTTCTGGTAGTGCACAAACATTCAGAAAAGTCACAATCCTGTTCACATCCCACTCTCTCATCTCATCCAGGGCTCTCACTCTTCCATTCTGCTGAACCTGGACCTGCAGCAGGGTTGTGCAATGTCTGCACTCCATCATTCATACATAGAACCCCATTGTGTGCATGTGCCACCCTACGAGTGCATAGGCTGCCTTGGAGGATGGGTCTGACAGTTCTCTCTGTACATCAGGCCTCACCCAAATGTCAGCAAAGGCCAGTGTGTACATCACCCCATGACTTCTCTGGCTCAAAAAGACACACCTGCCACAGCAACCACAGAAGAAATCCATTCTCCTTGTCCCAGGAAAATAACCAGCAATAGTAACTTTCTATGACGTTATGAAGACTCATTCACATTGCAAGCAAAAACTGTTACTTTACGAAAGGTAAGACATTATAAGTAACTTTCAATGAATGGGCATTAGTGTCCCTGCTCTGCTCTGAACAGAGTGACCTTCTCTGCCTTGCAGATCCCCCCACCTGCCCACTTCTTAACATGCAGTGAGTCCTCACACTCCAATTTTTAAAAATGCATGTTTCTGTAATGCAAACATCTGTAATATTTTTAGACAAGTTGGCAGGTGCACTGACATGCTTGTGACAGAAAAAATCGCTATGCAGTTTAATAGCCACCTGTATTGGCAGTGCAGATGCACACGCACACGCACAAAAGCATAAGCACTGCAAAAACGTTTTCAACCAGTAACCAGCCTGTAACCAATAGCAGCCAGCACTATTTTTGAAAAGGGCTGCACATGAGCAGAACAGTCCTGGTGGCTATTTTGTGCATGCACAGTTGTTTTTCTTCTTTTCAAACAAGATTCTTGTCAAGATCTTGCACTGCTAGCGAGACCTTTCCAAGCTCTCACTAAGGGCTCTCAATTCTCATGAGATTATCACGAGAAAAAAAATTATTCTCATTTCATCCCTACCCTGGCTCGTGAAGGCATACAGCCTTGCCTGAACACAGGAGCAAAGCTACTTTAACTGGTAGCAGCATCACCTGCTCTGTTGTGGAGAGCGCTTTCAGGCTTGTGACAGGGTCACAGGGGAACCCCTCCATGCCCGCCGCCTCACTGGCCCTGAGTAAATTAAATTGCAGCATGGGCTGAAAGAACGGACTGCCAAGGACTGTGGGCTCTTTAAGAGCCCATACTGTTGGGCTCAATTGGATAGGAGCAGTGCAGCACCTGTATATAAACCAGGAGGAGTCAGCTGAGAGAGGAGTTGAAGGAAGCAAGAGGGAAGGGCTGTTTGTTACAATCCTACTGGCCTGTGGTTCAGCCAGAACAAGAGGCTTATTAATAGTCACAGGAGGAAGTGGGGAAGTAGGGGACTGTAGGGGAAGTGGAGGCCAGACTAAAAACCCTGTAATGTTGCTACACCCATGGGGGCCCTGGATTAAGGGACTTTAGGTGCAGGAATCTTTATGTGGTAACCCCAGAGAGCTAATTCCCCAGAGAAACTAATCTGCCACACCCTCCTGACTGGAGGAGGAATGCAGGGCTGCTACAGTGTTATTAAAGCAGCACTGGAGATCAGCTGAGGGCAGAATTGATTTCCAGCTGGAGAACACGCCACTTCTGACTACCATAAGCTGTATTCTCCTTAGCACTTGCGAGACTGGTGGGGCGGCACTGGAGAACCCCTCATCAGTTAGTTCTGATGAGCTAGTGCCACTGCTTTGGAACCAGCTGAACCTAGCGGAGCAGCACATAGCAGAAGAGATCCGGGATACCTTGTGCCAGCACATCAACTGCAAAGTAAGCCCCAACACTTACCATCAGTGACAGTATGGGCATTTTCACACAATACACACGCCACCCAATACCCACCCACTATACGTGTTACAGGGCACACATAGGGCAACAACACTGCAGCCCTGCAACATGTATGGTGGGTGGGTGGAGAGTGCCTTGGTGAAAATGCCCTAAGATGAGCATCAGTGAATTGTTTTAAAATGATCTTTTGTGATATCAATAAAAGCTTTTTAAATGCTTCCTGTGTGTCACTGTTTTCCTCTGACCCATCTAGTTTCCTCCCCACAAGCATCGGGATGGCATGCTTTCCCTTCTTGTGCCTCCCCCATGCTAGTAGCCTTTCCCTATTGGCATTCACTAAGTAGCCAGCTGCAGGCCGGAACCCCTGTGTTTTCCCTATTGGCATTCACTGGCCAGCTGGGTCTGGGAAGGACAATTGGAAGTGCAGAGGCACAGGCGTGCAGCCGGCTACTCTGTGATTGGCCAGCACCCAGCCTTTGCCTCTGGCTTCCCAACGGTAGTTCCCTTTGCACTCGGGTTTTTCCCTGTTGGGCTATAATGGGTCCCCCCTGCTCTCAAGTGCAAGTGCATGGCCAGCAGCCTCCCCATCCCCAGTTTTCAGTGCACCTGCCACTCCCCCCTTCCAGCCCCCTAAAGCAGTTTATTGCTATGACATACCACCATTCTCCACACACTCCACCACCCACCCTCCCTCCTTTTCTAGAAGAATTATGGAAAGCATGGATTATGAAAAATTAAAGAACTTTACTTTAAACCATTTCTTCTTGTACCTGCTCCTTTTATGGGCAGCTGGGTGGGCTTGCTTGGGTGACAGGACTGGCGGGGAGACAATTTCCCGATCCTCTCTCCCACAGATCTGGCTGTGGAGAAATGTTTGTGGGAGGCATGCAGGAATGTTTGGCGGACGGGGAAGTGTGCCTGGCCCAGGAACTGTTACCGAGTGTGAGCTCAGTGCAGAGAGGGTTCTGGTACTTTCCCTAGGGGGTGGAGCATGGAGGGGACCAAGGTATGGGTCACATTCCACATGGGGGGTGGGCATGAACAACTGATACGGGTTAGGAAATGGTGCCTTGTTCACAGTCACAGCAGCAACATGCTCAAGCAGGGAGCTTTGGAACAGGCTGCTTTGCTTCTGTGCCCACACATCAGTATATTCCTTGCTCGCCTTCTCGATCACACTGTTCAACCGCTCAAACTGCTGCCAGAGGCAGGCCCAGTGACTGCGCTGCCACCAGAGATCCAGGTGGAGCATTGGGGGGGGGGGGGACCAAGGTGTGCAGTCACATTCCACATAGGGTAGGGGGGAGAGTGAACAACCGATGGGGGTTAGGCCTTGACATCAAAGGTCTTGCATTCTACGATATTCTGTCTCACCAGCTGCCTATGCTACTGGCTATGCCATTACCGATCTTGTCTGCCCACTGCGTGGTATCCCCAAGAAGTTCCTTTGCCAAATCCTCCCTGTGCTGCACAGGTTGCAGACCCGCAGGCCCTGGTTCTGCTGGACGCTTGTGGCAGGGAGTTTCATCCGTGCCCACTGCACTGGCAGGCCTGTAGCAAAGCAAGAAGGAAAATTATTAGTTCAGACTGTCCCACCCAACGTTCTGCCACAGTTTCCGGGGTATAGATTCTCACAGGATGAAGCCCAAAGCATTCACTTACCTCAGGGAAGTCAGTTCAGTCGCTCATATTTAGGGAATTCTCTCTCAGAGTCCTTTTTTTACATACAGTCTCCAGGTCTTTCCACCATAGTATAAGTTTCTTAGAGCCTTGCCAGATCACCGCCCTCTGGCTGCCTCCACAGTATAGCCACAGATACACAGGCTTCCTGTCCAACGCTGGGAAACAACCACATCCAGATAGCCCCGCTCTGGCTAATTACTCACTGGTCTTGCAGGTAGCCTCAGCACTCCCGGTCCTCCTTGGTTATCTAAACGATATAAACCAAGGGATAAAATAGAACAGTGCAAAACCAAAAAAAACCAAGCCACTCCAGAACTGGATGAAGTTACAAAAAAAAATATAAATCTGTTTATTTACAGTAAACTGAAAAGTGAAGTACAATCACGTACAGAAACCCAACACATTTCAGGTGAAATACCCTTCTTCAAGGGTCAAATTGGTGGTAATATCCAGTCATAATAATGGTGGATCTTGTCCAATCATATATCAAAAATGAAGATGAAAATATTCCATCATGGGATATAAATCCTTCAAAGGGAAAACTAGGAGCCCCCAACTCACTGCTTCTAAGCAGAGCAATGCCACGACCAGACACAGACTGCCGTCCCTCCAGCTTGAGCTTTTCTTATATGCCCAGAGTGGGCGTGGCTAGATCTCCAGTTTCCAAGCCTTAAAGGGCCTGTGTCTGCCCACTCTCCACTGCACTCTTAAAGGGGGAGCAGCCCCCTCAGGCTGCTCCCTGCCACACCCGTTTCAGGTCCCCACCCACCCAATTTTCACCCCTCTGCCTGAGTACCTGGTCTATGCAGCTGTTCTCCTCCTACAAATCACTGTAGAGGAGTAAAGAACTTACAGAAATCAACCACCACCATTTGTGCCAGTCCCCCAACCCTCACCCCAGCTGCTACTTTGGCTTCCCTTTGGCCGCCATTTTAGCTTCCACTCCTACACCAACCTCCATGGTGCTTACCACCACCACCAGCCCATAGACCTACCATCGTAGCTTGCTACCTATTTTCCATGCCTACCATTCCCATCCAGTGGAGTTGTTTCCCAGCAATTTTCTTGCTGCTCCTCCTCCATGTTCTCCTGGCCACCTGTCAGCACAATAAATAATTTAAAACCCCTAATTAGATAGCAAACAGAAGCCTTCATCATGAAGCTAGGTAAACACAAACACCCCATCCTCTCATGTGTATTCATTTACTGTACTCGCCACCTTCTCTACAAAGGTGGCATCCAGGTCTTCAGTGCCCTTGACCAGAACCTCAGGTGGCTCCTCGAACACAGACTGGTTCTCAGGCTCAAGGGGATGCACAGTGAGAGTAATGATGTCCGTGTTCACGTCGACCCATGCTGTCTCTGGAGAGGGGCCAGGCATGGAGGAATCTCCATCAGTGGTCATGGCTTCCATGGGGGGAGTGGGAGCAGTTGTAGCAGGAGAGGGGGAACCATACCCACCCGCTTCTGCCCCCTCAGGAAGGCTTAGACATACAGGCGGGATGCAATGATGGCTGCAACCAGACATAGAAACCAGTCACGGAGCTCATCATACAGCAATGTTTGCCTCCCACAGCCAGAGGTAAAGTTGTTGTCTTGGATCTCCTTATACCCGCAACTCAAGTCTTTGGCCCACTGCTGGCACTGGTTCATGTCCCACTTATAGCCCTGGAGCGCCATTTATTTTATTTATTTATTTATTTATTTATTAGCATTTTTATGCCACCCCCTCATGCCCATGGCATCACAGGGCAGCTAACAATACGGTAAAACAGTAAAATACATTAAAAACCAACATCACTTTTTTAAAAATTTAAAACCCCTAACCCTACCCTCCAATTCCCCCAAATTCCCCACCCCACCAATCTCCCCCATTTACCCCTCCCTCCCTCCCCCGC
>QEPC01005691.1:968835-987377 GCA_003113815.1 Sphenodon punctatus | reverse complement strand
TCGACCGTCCTGCATCCATCTCCTGGCGGAGGTCGTCGGTCAAAGCCACCAACGCCGTCTCAGTACCATAGCCAGGGCGGAACCCAGATTGAAAAGGGTCAAGGAAACCGATGCTATCAAGATGCCGCTGGAGCTGCAGTGCCACCGCCCATTCAATAACCTTTCCTAAAAAGGGAAGATTAGAGAAAGGACGGTAGCTGGTGAGCACATCCATGTCTAAAGATGTCTTCTTCAGCAGGGGACGCCAATCTACCCTGCCAAAGGGACGCATTGATAACCCTCGCCTGCACCGTCCCTAGCATCTCCCTGGAGGCTTTCACCAACCAGGACGGGCATGGATCGAGTTGACAACTGGTGGCCCAAACAGACCCCAGGACTCACAGCGGGCCTGGGACAAGTCCCCATCGAGGTGGAGGGAGGCCGGACTAACCAGCCCCCGAACCACCCGAAATAGCTCTGCCAGGCATGACTTCACAGATGCTATGAGGGCAGCAAAGAATTCCTTCTTTGCTGTCCTCACAGCCTCAACATAGGACCTCAAATGGGCCCTATGGAGAAGACGGTCAGATTCAGAGCGAGTCCGACGCCAACGTTGCTGTAGTCTCCTACCTACCTGCTTCGTACCCCGCAGCCCCGTGGTAAACCACAGGGCCCTGCGGTGACAAAATGGAGGCAGGGGACATTTTGGAGTCACCCTGTTGATAGCTGCCTCCATCAAGGTGTTCCAGAACTGGACCAGCTCATCAACAGTGTGGCCATCAGGGTCTAGGGATAACTCCCCCAGGGCCTCCTGGAACCTCTGCGGTTCCATCAGCCTCCGAGGGTGGACCAACCTAACTGGTTCCATCCCCTTCCATTTGTGCCAATATCTCTTGGAACGCCACTTTGTTCCTGTAGCACTTCACCAAGGCATATTGGACAATGAAGGCGTTGGTCTCTTCCATGGTCCAGGGAATGTAGAAATTGGTAAGCAGACCAGTAGGCAGGGAGCAACTGAGACTGCTCAGTGGTTATAGAGGTGTTGGTTGTTGCCTGGCTGTCAGTTTGAGCCATGGCCCCAGCGATGGTAATCCTCGCCAAGTCATTATGGAGAATGCAACAGCTGGGAAAAAGCATGTGTCAGACATGTACTGCCAAGCTGGGAGAACACGTTTGAAAATAGTGCATTGGGCTTTTAAGATGGACATTACGTGACTGCCAGTGAAAGTGGAGAAAGGGGCTCAAAGTGATCGCTCCTTGAAACGCTCTAGGCTTTCTGGCTGCGACTCTTATGGTGCTGGTAGACCTGCATGCACAGAGGCTTCACCAACCTAATTGATAGGATGCAAATACATGGGCACACATTAGCCTGCATTTGCCCACACAGCGGGTTCCGCATGCTCTGGAACCCCACTGAGAGTGGGGGCTGTGTGTCTGGTGGGCGACAGCCATGTGGCCACTCCAGTGACAACAAACACCTAGTGAACAGTCAGGTGGACACCTACCTGGTGTCGGATATTGTCTTGTTTGTTAACACCCTAGGAGATCTTCCATAGTCAAGAAAAAGGAACTAGTCAGCCTACTTAAGGGACTGCGCAAGAAAGACTGTTTTGTCAGCATGCAATGAGAGAACACCTTTGCTCTAAGTTTTGTGCCTGGTCAGAAATGGCCAAGAAATACTGACTCATGATTTCAGGGTGAGAATTTAGAACATCTAAGCAGGCCAGCACTGTGTTATTTCACCTTTATTTATTTTTATGCACCTTCTGTATAAGCTCCAATCTTTATAAAAATCTTAAACTCTTTTCTAAACTTTCTCTCATTATATGGCTGGTGTCTGTGTGGTTTACTGACACTGGGATTCTGGGATGATTCTTGATTAGATATATGAAGCGGGCCTACCCAACTATAAATTTATGGGAAGAAGAACCCTCCACAATACGGACAATTAAGCTTGAGAGGATCCAGGGCTGGGGGCTTCCACCACCACCACTCATCAGCTGTTTGGTGGCAAAACACTCTCCGTGCCAAACCGGTGATGGGTGGCAGTGGCAGCCCCTCCCTGCCTAGCCACAATAGCTGCAGCCCTGTCTGAGGAAAGACTAGGGCTGAGGCTGGAGATTCTATATAAAGCCATGGATGAGATCTTGCAGAGTAGAAGCAGCAGTGACTGTGGCTGGGACTGAACCCTGGTCAAGCCCTGGAACAAATTACGTTCTGGCTCATTCACACAACACCCTTTCCTTGGCAAAACTCGCCACTTGTTCCTTAATCTGCATTTCCCTCACCCCACAGCAATGCGTTCAAACAACATTTCAATAACCACTACCTTCCATCAGGTGGCAGAGAAGAGAGATCACCAAAGAGCACAGGAGGTAGCAAGGATTTCACGCAACACTCAGAATGTGGGTTTGTGCCACTACCCATGCTAAAAGAGTTGTGTGAATGAGCCTTTTGTAAGTAAAAATAGAACGTTCCAGAACCTGAAAACTATGACTCAGGCTTGCATTACTGTGTTAATCAGCTCTATCTTCAGTACAGGATAATGTAGCTAACCACTCACATTTGGTCTGCACAGCTGGCCTTTTCACATTTTGGCCTCTGCCCACAGTACTCTAAATAAAAATCTTGAGTCGTGCACATGCGCTAGTTTCTTCCTACACCAGATGGACAGTAGCTCATTCAGCCAAGTCCATGGCACAGGTGCTCTCCTTCTGTTGCTAAAAACAACAAGAGTGGAACTGTTCTTCAGAGGAACTCAGAATCTCAAGGATAAACCTACTGGAGCTGGTGTGAGAGAGAAAAAAAGATGTTCTCTTCTTTGCTAGACATAGTGTTGATATCCATATCAATGGCCACTGCTCTCCTAAGACACCACGGATTAGCCTAGTCTAAACAACAACAGCTCACATGAATTTTGACACACTTGGGCAAGGAGGATTAAAATGCCAGCATTGTTAACTATCCCATTACTGGAAATGTACAAGAGGGAGGATCACAGAACAATGTCTCATTTGGGAAAGGACCATCATATTAATCCATCCCCAAATCTGATCCAGTGGGGGAAAAGGAGTTTCAGAGGAGCCAACTGAGCCCTATCAAGGGGGAACCAATTCCAGAGAACAGCAGGACCTAGCCAATAGCCTACCTAGGCCCAGAGCAATGAGAGGTAGCTCTGCTTTGGTGGGGAATAGGGTGGCCAGATATGCAAATTTTAGAGGGCATTTATGAGAAATACAGGTTGCAGGGCTACACTGGCTCTAATGCAGCCCTGCAACCTGTATTTCTTATAAATGTCCTCTAAAATTTGCATATCTGGCCACGATAGTGGGGAATCTGTAGGCAGGCACCTTCCTCTCCGTGTCTCATGGTTCCTGCTCCACCCATCCATGTTGGGGGCCAACTGTGGACTCAGGCATCAGTCACATTCAGTTCATGGGATTGAAAACTTTCTTCCATGATGGCTAGAAAGCAAGGTATTTTTCAATGGAAGCGGAGCTTCTGAAGCAATTAGGTGATTAGAGATCCAGAGCCCTCTAACTGTAGCTATGAAGTCTCTCTCCCCTATCTAGAGGAGGCATAGATTAAGGAGCACAAACGCTCATATTTTGGAATAGCTGCACAATCTACTGTGAGAAGCATCTCATTTTGGCAGGGCTAGAGAGTGGGGAGAATAGCACCACTTTTTATTTTCTAGTTCAAGCTCAAGAAAACCATAAGTACCACCACACTGAGTGAGACCAATGGTTGATCTAGCCCAGCATCCTGTCTCTTTCTTTCTTTCTTTCTTTCTTAATTGCGTGACCATAAGGTCTTTGCAAACAAATACAAGCAAACAGACTAACATACAATCATGCAGGGACAAAAGTAAAGACAACCCTACAAGAGCATAAATTTTAAAAAAAAGAACTGGGAAACCAGCTCCTAGCCTCCATCATCCTCAGAAAGGGGACCATCGCCAGAAATCGAAGGCAGGGATTTTAAAAAAACGTTCCCTGTAAACGAAGGCCAGCACAAGGAAAGTCGACACCACCCTAAGGCGGGTCATATCGGAGTCTGAAAGGAAAATGCATAGCAGGTCGAACTGAGTCCTACCAGGAAAAAGATCAAGATGGGAAAAAGATCAAGAAGCCAACACTTGGCGCGGGGAACATCATAGAGGTGACACCCAAACAGGACATGGGCAACTGTTTCCATTTCCAGAGAGTCAAAAGGGCAGAGTCTCATACCAAAAGGCGCACCATCATATCGTCCCTCCAGAAGGCGGGTAGGGAGCACATTAAACCAGGTCCCAGGAGCAAACCTAATCGCCTTGTCGAAATGGAGGAGGAAAGATAAGCAGCCCTGTTGCTGGCAAGCAGCAAAACAAACTTATAATGGGACAAGGAGGTGAAAGAGCCCACTGCTGCCCAATCCTCCTGGAGGCCAATATCAAAAATTCTAGAGTTGATCACCCCACAGGCTGCGCTCAGAGGAGGAGACTTCAGCTGATCCATTGAAAGCCCCCAGGCAGTCAACTGGGATGTCAGATTCTTCAACCAAGATGAAACAAAATGGTCCTTAGGGATAAGGGTCAGAAGCCCCAGATGACCATTGTGGACAAGACGCAGCCCCAGGAAGGTCGCCTGCTTCCAGCTTATCATGGCCCAAGCTAACTGGCCGAACTCCACTATTATAGCTGCCAAAGGGATCCCATTTGGGATATAAAGCAAGGATTTAAGAACCTTGGACTGCACGGAATTTAGAGCGGAGGAAAAACCCACTGCCCATAAAGCTCCACCATAGAGGAGTTGGGCGCACACTTTTGCATCCATGACTCCTAGAGCAGCCCCCAGGCTCCCATGACCTTTGTGTTTGAACAGGTGGGCAATAGCTGCCACCGGGCCCTTAACTTTATTGAGTGCCATCTGCCGGTGGGAAATCCAACTGAGACACGCTTGGAACAAGATCCCCAAATATTTATAAGAAGAAACCTGAACTATCGGGTGGGCATCGAAAGACCAACGGTGAATCTTCTTCCCTCTCCCAAAAACTAGGACTTTGGTCTTCAGTTCTTACAATTGATAACCAACTTATTGACAGAACAGTAGTTGGAAAGGGCTTTCAGCTGTCTGCTCAGATCCACCCTAGTCTGGGAGAGGATAACCGCGTCATCGGAATAAAGTAAACAACCCAAATGGTGCGAGGCCAACTTGGGTGGAAAAAATTCAGGTCGGGTCATTGAGGGGACCAGGTCATTGAGAAACAGATTGAAGAGGGTGGGGGTGAGAATACAACCCTGCCTAACACCTGAAAAGATGGAGAGCCAGGGTGTAAGATGCCCCTGATGAGATAATCTGACAGCCAGCGCCGAATCCCTGTGCAACAAACAAATCTAAATAAGCAGCCTCCGATCGATTGACAGTCTGGCTAGCTTAGCCCAAAGCAAAGACCTGTCAACCGAATCGAAGGCCGCCTTCAGGTCTACAAAAGCACAAAAGAGCTTGGAATTGGCCTGGACATACTTTTTGGCCAGATGGAAAAGGACAAACAGTGATCGAGGGTCGATCTGTTGGCCTGAAACCCAGCCTGCTCCCTGTGTAGCACTTGAGACTCGGCCAGCCAGTTATTCAAGATGGATAGCAAATGCTTAGCATAAAGCTTAGCTAGAACACTTAACAGGCTTATAGGCCTAAAGTTCCCTGGGTCCGACCTATCACCACCCTTATAAATAGGGATGATCACCGCCCTTCCCCAGTCAGCTGGAAAAGCGCCAGTCCTGTCCAAGGAGGTGAAAAAAGCAGCCAGGAAAGGGACCCACCAATCTGCATGAGTCTTAATGAACTCGGCAGGAACACTATCATGGCTGGGAGTCTTCCCCAGCTTAAGATAATGAATTAGTTTAGCCACCTTCAACTCCATAACCAGGAGCCACAGGGGAAGGTCCGACAATAGGAGGGAAAGGTCCACCTCAGGCTCCTCAGCTGGAAAGAGTCCGAAAGTGGGACAACCAAATCTCACTAGAAATGGATGGGAGACTAGAGCTACAAGAACTACCCATGAGGGAATTGAGGGAATGCCAAAAAGTCCTAGAATCCCTAGCACGAGCGGTAGTGAGCAAAGTATCCCAAGTCAGGGTAGAATGAGCAGTCCTTTTACCCCTTAGGAGCGCACGGTACTCCTTCTTGGCTTCCAGAAACTCCAGCAACAACCACTCTTCCTTCCGCCTCCTTTAGGAACTAAACAAGATGCCCAGGCGAACCTTCAGGGCCCTGCATTCCCGGTCATACCAGGGGGCCTCCCTACAGACAGTCCCTCGGCCTGCCCGCAGTTGGCAGGGGACAGAAATGAGAAGGGGCCTCAGGAGGGCGATAAGACTATGATAATGGGTCATCAGGTCCTGTCTCTGACAGAGGCCATTTTTAGACATGCGCAGCGGCGCCCGCGCTTGTTTTCCAAAAGACCCGAAAGTCCGCTTTACACATGATGCCGCCCCCGAATACGCGCATGCACAGGCGATGCGCATCCATTTCCGGCCGCGTATGACCGGCCTCGATCGCCGACCTGGTCAGTTCGTGGCCGAAAATGGATGCGCGTCGCTCGCGCATGTGCCTATTCAGCAGCGGCGTCACGTGTAAAGCAAACTTCCGGGTCTTTTGAAAAACAAGCGCAGGCACCAACGCGCATGTCTAAAAACGGCCAGAGGCAACTTTGGTCACCAGAGAAGTGCACAGCAAGTCATGATGCTCCATTTCTTGTTTTTCACTCACAGTCTCTGACAGTCAAGAGGTCTCGTCCCCTGATCTGCTTGACCAATAACTACTTATGGACCTGTCCTCTAAAAACTTATCCAATCCTTTTTTAAAAACAATTATGCTATTGTCCTTCATGATATCCTCTGGTGAGGAGTTACACAAATTAATTGTACATGGAGAGAAAAAATATCTTCCTTTTATTTGTTTTAAATTTTTGCCAATGAATTGCATAGAGTATCCCATAGTTCTAGTATTTTGCAAGAGAGTAAATACCAGCTCCCTATTTACTCATGATTTTTTAAAGTTTTATTATGTTACCTCCTCTCTAAGCTGAAGAGTCCATACCTATTGAGCTGTGGGTGTGATGCTTCTGATTAAAGGGTGGCACCCCTGTCAGTCTCTCTGAAAATAGGAGGTCTGGGTATATTGCTACAGACAGAGTGTTAACAGACCAGATGTTAGCCCACTACACCAGGTGGGTGTCCACCTGCCCATTTATTAAGTATTCATCCTCCACTCACTGCATGGTCACTCCAGACACGAGGCCCCACTCACTGAATGGTCTTGGAGAATGTGGAGTCCGCCGTGAAGGAGAATGCTGGCTAATATGTGCCCATGTGTCCGCATCCCAGCAATTAGGCTGCAGGCAGCGCCTCCACGCATACAGGTCCACCAGCACCATAGAGTTGCAGGCAGAAATCCTAGAGTGTCTGAGGAGCAACCACTTCTTGCCCCTCTCTCTGCTCTCTCACTGGCACTGCCAATGGGGACTGCCTGCAAGTGCATGAGACACACATCAGGGGGTTACCCATTTTATTAGACTGGACACACAAAACATGTGAGTGGGGGCTGCACAGACCAAACCCGGACTGCAGCGGGCTAATGTCTCATTTGTTTTTACTCAGAAACAAAAGGGCAGAATAACTCTGATTTCAGGAAAACTGCAGCTTTCCTCTGAGCCCAGAAGCCTTTAATGCTGGGCGGGGAACTTTTCACTCCCAGTACTTTGAAAATTATTACAAGCTCCAAGAGCTACATAGAAGTTGTGGCCCGTGATGTGCTTAGCAAGAGGAGGGCCAGATCATGGATCTGTGCTATGAATCTGTCCCCTATACTTGTGTGCATGTCCTCATCTCTGTTTCTTTACCCTGAGTTCAGTTTTTTAGTCCTTGGAGGATAAGGAACTGAAAAGGGAACATATAAAAACTAGCCAGGGGACACATCTGGCCCCTGGGCCTGAGGTTCCCCATCCCTGCTTTAACCCAGACACTAGGAAAGGTATAAATAGTAACATCAATAATATTTGTAAAGCACAGGAAGGTTCTTGGGTACCACAGAAGTGCAAATGTTAATGAGTTTAACGTCAAACATTATCTCTGGGAGATAAGCAAGTATTGATTCCAGTTTTTCAGAGGAGATTCAAATATCCAGAAAGCTCTGAGATGCCGAGAGCCTACGCTATATGATAAGGTGGCTTGCCAAAAGTTGCATAGCAAGTCAGAGAGAGAGAGAGAGAGCCAAGAAGAGAGCTCAAGCCTCCTGTGTCTACAACTTAGGACCATCTTTCTTCCCAAATATGCAGCATATTTATGCTTTACTGGAAGCGTATTAGTGTCCCTAATCCTGTGGCTCAGCATTGAGGATTACTGTTCCAATCTGAACAGTAACATATTCATCAAGAAAGGCTGCAAGTTAATGCAAAGGATTGCTCCAGGGCAAGGAGAGATTTGCATCTTGATGACTTGCTCCCTCTGGTTTTACATCATGTGTTCTTACAAGAAAAGAAGTGCCAGCTCATCCTTCCTACACTCCCCACCAGATCAGCCTCTGCCCCTCACTGCCAGCACTCATCTTGTTATGGCAAAAAAGACCATTATATTCCTCTACCTTTTACCCCAGATTCACTTTACAGGCCCACTCTCGTTTCATCCTTTCCTGGTTGGTCACTATATCCCATTTAGCTCTCACCGCAAGGACGTTCACTGAGCAATATTCCTTAGAGTAGGAATAGAAACAACCAGGGCTTCATTTGTGCTAGAGTTTGCCCAGAACTCAGCCCTGGCACCTCTTCCAGACCCTGTGACTGCCACTACAGCGCCAGGTACACCGCTGGCACTATATAAAGAATTCTAATTATGATAATGATCTGAAATACCCCCACCCACAGCTGGATGCAGAAGCACTAGTCTCAGCCCAGCCTCTCCTGCCACAGGGTTGGGGATAATCAGCATCACCAAATAGCAACAGTGCCAGCACTGTTCCCCATCAAATTTATAATGGCCCTGAGCGAGGGCTGGCACAGTAGAAGTGGAAACAGGGACTGGTGGAGTTGCTGGGGGAATTGGCTGCATGTTTCTACCAGCCCCTTTAAATTCTTAAGGGGCCAAGGAGCTTCCAGGGCAAGCACGAGTCCAAGCACCTCTTTTTATTATCATCATCAACACATTTTATTATTAACAAATTAAGCACGGAAACAACCCACACACAATTAGGCCTGCAATGACATGTTGCAGTTTCCAACAATTTTGACAGAAACTGCCCATCTGTTGCCATTTCCCCAGCCGGGGAATCATCACTGCAGCCTTCTTCATTTTTTAAAAAAACAACAAAAAACAAGCAGCCACCAACACCAGCCACACAAACACAGTCAACCCACCACTACAACAACACGCCAAACACACACAGCCAGCCAAACCAAACACAGAGCACACGAACCGAACAGTCTCACACACACACACACACACACACACACACACACACACACACACACACACGCTCTCACCCACATGAACTCGAATTTCCGGTTTCCGGCTCGATCACAGGCTCTCGCGATACTTTTTCTGAACCGCCGAACCGAACCTGACCGAACCAAATGGCCAAACCTGAACTCGGCGAATGACCCGAACGCCAGAACTGAACAACAGAACCGAACAGAACCGAACCCGAACCCCAATCTGTTCACCCATCCCTACTTGCTGGCTGCTAGGAAGAGGAATTTTTTGTTTAACATTTTAGTTGTTTAAATTCAAATTTGGTATTTATTGAAGTGGCAAAAGCTGTAATAAATGATATTGATGTGTTCCCCATCCCCTTGACCGGTAAGTTCCACCCCTCATGCACTTACCGCATTCCAAAGCCTAGAGAGGGACAGAAGAACAGCCGGTCAGAAGGGAACAGGCTAGGCCCTCCCACACAGAAATGCAACAGGAAGGAGGGGAATGTCCCATCCATCCTGCTGGCAGCTTCCCTGCTCTCTTCCCAGCCAGGTGTGCTGCCAATGGATCAAGCATGCTCTGCTGACAGCACCCACTGCAGGGACGAACCTCTGGCTGCTGCCAGCCGAGTGCCAACTCCCAACATCTGCCAATGTCTGTGTGGGCTGCTGCCATGGGAGTTCACACAGGATGCTCTTCACATCCTTGCTCTGGGCCTGGAGAATGCATGGATGCACCTTTCTATAAGAGCTATCTCCAGAGCCCTTTTCCACTTCCTTGACTTGGCCCATAGATCCATTCCTGGCCCTCAAGCATGGAAAGAGTTCAGAGTACATCCTACACAGGCTCCAAAATCAAGTCTGAACCCCACCCGACACCAACGGTGCCAGGACCAACCTGAGCCTACTCCCAATACAGCTCCTCTGAGCCCAAGCCCAATCCACAATGGGGGCTGTCCTGCCCCCACAGGATGCTGTGATGTCATGGTGCTCTTGGGGGGGGCAAATTGTCAGGAAAAGGGGGCAGGATTCCCCCTTTCCCGGATATTACCCTGCCCCCACAGAGCACAAAGGCTTCTTGCTCAGGGAGCCCAGCCAGGGGAAGGGAACAGAGATGAGGGCCATGGGCTCAGGGATAAGGGGTGGATTCCATGGCATGGATGGATGATCTTCCCCCATCTTGAGTACACCCTTTAATCACCCACACCCAAACTCCTATCCAGCCCACGAAGCTTGTACTAATTTGCAAGTGTCCAACAGAAGGGAAAAGGTTCCCCACGCCTCGTCTACCTACTCTGTGACTAGACAGAAAGCCCCAGGGTTCTCAATCTAGCACCTTTCACAGTGTTTGATTAAATTGAGAGATTATTTTGAAAAGGACATGCTACCATGGAAGCAATAGTAAGTGAAGTCACGTGTGGAAACTGTTGCTTACTGTTTAACTAGCCAGGAAAGAGGAAGGCATTTGATGGTTCCTTTCTACAAGACTGAGGTACTCTACATACTGATTGTGTGCCATTGGCCAAGAACGTCAGTGTGTCTGTGATTGTGCACTGGCCACAGATCCTTACATCAGCTCAAATCCTCCAGTTATCATCTATTGACTTGTTTATAAAAGAAGTGCTGTTATCTTCTTTTTGCAGTCTAGGCACAGAAAGATTTGGAAATAGGTTTACAAGGGTAAAAATGGCACCCAGGTACTTACCATCCTTTGGCTTTTACTTGAAGTTATGTGCCAATTTTTTTGTCTTTATAAATCTACTCCTCAGCGACTTACCAAGGCCCTGTAAGTGACTACCCTAGTCTATGTCAGCCTGGGGAATCAGCATTATTTTTTTTAATTGATATTTTATTGACTTTTTTCTTATTATAAAACAGCAACAAACATATGCAAGAAGCAGCAACACAAAGACGAGCAGTTATGACACAGCTAGGGAGAGCTACATCACCACAACAAATGCATAAATCTGGAACCTTAAACCATTATTCCAATGCACTCTCTCCTAGTAAAGAAAAGAAAATATTAATAATGATAGTAGCTCACAAGCCAGACTCCTCCAGAAAGCAACAACAGTAATCTCCAGAAGAAGGGAAAGGGATGGATGGTAGAAGGAGCAGGGGAGGGGAGAGGTTTAACAATGGAAACAGAAATGGGAAGAGTCAGGGAACAGGCAAAGGCAGGTGAAGGAGCAAAAACAATACCAAAAAAAAAGTGAGAAAGAGACGGAGAGACCAAAGGGAGGGACAAACATGTTGGTAACATTGTTAATCCACTAACTCTAGGAAGCTTGACCGTATCATCTCAAATTTGTCTGGAGTCCCTTGACCTCCGAATGCCAGACGTTCCATGGCATCAAGGCTTGCTATTCCACTAAACCAATGTTCTGTGTGGGGGAAAGTTTTGCTTTTCCACCATTGTAAAATTATTCTTTTAGCAACCAGAGCTGCTTGAGCCCCAGAAAGCTTCCATTTGTATGGACAAAGCCCAGGATTAGATTTTGGGGAAGAATAATGAGAGACTTATCCAAGAGCATATTTGTTATTCAGGTAACTTCTGACCAGAAAGGAAGAATTACCTAAGAACTCCAAAACGTATGGAAGAGAGTGGCATTCTTAAGGCTTAGGCCACTTTCACACGCTACCGGGGAGACAGGGAAACATCTGTCGGAGTAATTGCAGCTGAGCGCTGTTCTCATGGAAATTAGTGCACGTGAAAATGCGCTATTCTGCTTTTATCCCGCGAGAACACCCATCATTGTAAAAGCTACATTGAGGGACCCAGTCATGTGTGAGTGTCCTCACGGAATAAAAGTGTTCCCACGTGCACTAATTCCCATGAGAACAGAGCTAAAGTTGCTGTGACAGACGTTTTCCTGCCTCCCTGGTAACATGTGAAAGTGGCTTTAGTCTAGTGCCGGAGTGGAGGGTCCTCCAGCCCATGGGCCAATCGCAACTCACAGCCTCTTTTTTTTATTATTTATTTGGTCTTTTCCTGTTCCTGACCCATGATTCCAGCCCCTACCACCAAGCACTGAAAGGGGGAGCTCAGAGGCAGGGAGTGAAGATGAAGCTCAAGGATAGAAGATGGATCCAAAACAGAGCTCATGATCTGGACCCTCACTTTCCTTCCCCTCTCCTGAGCACACCACTAACACCCTACACACCCCAATTCCTATCCAGCCTGCAGAGCTTATACTAATTTTCAAAATAGCTCACAGGAGGGAAAAGGGTCTCCATCCCTAATCACAAGAGTATTCTCCCTCTTGCTCATGCTCAACGGTGAAACGGAGGTAGAAGGCATCTTCAAGTCATATTTCAGTGTGACATGTGATAAGTCAGAGGGTTTCAGGTAAGATTCAGAATCTCAAATACAGTACAGAGTTGAAGGACAGCACAAAATTGTGCTTGTTAATCTACCAGACATACTTGCATTGCGATAGTTTCATTTTCAAGTGTGAATTAGTTGATCAGAAAGTACAGTACTTCATGCATTCATCTGGATATCAAAACCTTGGAGTACTGCATTCAGTTTTGTGTTCCTCATTTCAAGAAGGATAATGACAAACTTGAAAGGATTCAGAGAGAGAGAGCAACAAGTATGATCCAGAATCTAGAATACAAGTCGAAAGAGGAAAAGGCTGATGGCACTGGGTATATTTACCCTAAGAGAAGAGACTATTAAGGGGGGGGGATATGCTGACGGTTTTCAAATATTTTAAAAGGGTGCAATAAAGATGGAGAATATTTGCTCTCCGTTGTCACTGGAGACAAGACAGGAAGCATGGGGAGACTTGCAGGAAGGTAGGGTTAGGGTTAGGTTAAAGATTAGGAAACGCTTCCTACCTGTTGGAACAAGTTGCCTAGAAAGGTTGTGGGACCTCCTTAAAAGGTCATGGCATTTCCTTCCCTGGAGGTTTTCAAGAAAAGACTGGACAGGCATTGTCAGGGAGGCTTTAGGTAAAAGTGCAATTAACCAGCAGCAGAATTAAAACAAACAACAGGAAGTTCTTTTTCACGTAACGTACAAATTAACTTGTGGAACTTGTCAGAGGACGTTGGGAAGGCCAGCAGGCAGCACAGCTGTATTTAAACAAGGATTGGATACATTCTTGGAGGCTAGGTCCATAACTGTCTAGTAGTTAAAGAGGCCAGGGGACGCAACCTCTAACTGTCAGAAGCTAGGAGTGAGCAGCAGGGAATGGATCACACAATTATGATCTGCTGGGGACTTCTCTGAAGTTACAGAGATTGGTCACTGTCAGAGACAGGATGCTGAGCTCGATGGACCGTTGGTCTGATCCAGTATAGCACTTCTTATGTTCTTAGATATCCTGCCTCAGGACAGGACATTGTATTTGATGACCTGGGAGGTCCATTCCAACTCAGCAGCTTTAGAACGTTAATAAGGAGACCCGTTTGGATTAAAACACAGAAGCATATGGGTTTGGTTTTTTCTTTTCCAAATCACTGACCCAAAGTACCAAGTGAGTGTGCTACCAAGAACTCTGCTTCTGCTTAACTGAAGCTCTGGCACTACATTTCTACAGTGAAGCCCTGTTAAGTTGAATTTTGTGGGACCTTTATGAAAGGTCTACTTATCAGAAATTCAACTTATGCAGAGTTAAATAGGGTAGCTTTAAGTTTTTCCCCAAGCACTACTTTGCCCTCCAAACTACAAATCTCTCTATCCCTTGAAGTGTATTAATGATTCCTTGGCAGCATGTGGGAACAATACTGTAGTATATAATAATCTAATTTCCCCCAAGCTTACAATGCAATGCAGCAATATTCCCATTCCTGCTGCTCACCGGGAAACAGAAATGTCATGCCTCCCTACACTGCAAGCTCCACAATGGGCTGGGCTCCAAGCTTGCAATGCAACACATAACACTCCTATTACCTGCGGTTCTCCTGAGCAGGAAGGCTTGCAATGCAAGCAGGGGATGAGGGTGCTGCTGCATTGCACTGCAAGCTTGAAGAGTTTATACCACAGTATTTTAACTACATGCTGCTAAGAAAATCATCGATATCCTCAAAGGTACTGATATTTTAGCTTCACATTTTAAAATTTGACTTATCAGGGTACAAAATTCAACTAAAGAAACAATGCATTTGTTAGATCTGGGGAAATACATTTCTTTGACTCAAGTTATGCAAGTTTAACTTATATAACTGGTTCCCTCTCCTTAAGGGGATTCCACAGTATATTGGCACTGACTTGCGGCCCTGAAAGTTACCTTGTCAGCAGGGAGCAACATTAATTCTTCCAGTTTGTACAGTTAGTCATTAAAAGATTCTTGGCTAAATACTCTAGCATGAGTTGCTATTGTTAAGACCTTGCTTGAAGATCATACGGGCACTCAGGGTTCCTCATAACTCAAGTATTCACTGATTAAAAGCTACAGGTGCAGACATCTCATTTTCCAGACACAGCCTTAATCAGGGCTGCTGCTTAATCAATCTTATAGTGAAGGGAGAGTTAGTAAGAGCTGATTGGGAAATATCTCTGAGTTCACACAACCGTTCTATGGAAAGTAGCCTGCTCATACAGTACATGTGTTAAGCTGCCCTTAACATCTTATAACTTCTATGGAACCCACCCAGCACACCTCCTAAATATGGGCATTAGTGCTCTAAGAAATCAAGAGGCTTTTGAACAGAAGATGAAAGAAGCAAATAAATGTTAAAAGGGGCTTTCCAACAAGTAGCCTCTGGTCCCCACAATACACACAAAGCACTGGGACACCTCTCAAATAAATGCCCAGCAGTCATTGTTTATTGAACCACATGGTATACATTCCTGACCATAAAATGGGGCAAATACTAGGAGAGGGAGTGATGATTCTAAGACAAACAACCACATGATGTCCGTGTATTCAGGAGAAAACCTTGCTGGGGAAACGGAATTTCAAAAGTGGAGTTAACCTGGGGTGTGGGTCTCCTACATTGGGATATGGGGAGCATGCTTGTGTGTACTGTTGAGGGGGGTAGTTCCCTGTTTATCTTGCTGTACTCTGCTGTCCCAGCAACCCTCAGGACTTACTTCCTTTTATGTTCCTCGTGCAGCAACTCTTCTGTCTGCTTGTTATTCCAGCCCACCCTCCTTAGCCACCACCGGGCTGGAAGTTCCACAGCAGGGAGATTACAGGAGAGGAAAAACCCACCTCTTCCTCGCCGCCGTCCCCAACGCCCACTAGTATTCCCCTCTCAACATTCACTGTCCGCCTAACTGCAACCAAGCCAAGCACGTGCACCTGAGACTCCACATCCACTTGAATGTTTTTATCCCTTGTCTTTCCATATGTCCCCTATCCCTGTCTCCCCCCCTCCTAGTCTATTAGATTGTAAGCCATAGGCAGGGACCGCGTCTATCTCATTGCTGTGTAAAGCACCAGGTACACTGCTGGCGCTATACAAATGCTTGTAATAAATAATAATAATAATTTACCCCTGGTTCCTTCTGCTTGTGAGAATGGTAGGGGAGATGTTTACTCTAGAACAACTCCTCCAGACTAAAACTCTCTGGGGATGTGGTATACTTGTGAGAAACCACCGCAAGAGTCACAAGTGTGCCAATTCTCAGACCAGGGGACAGCAGCAGTAGCAAAACTTCCACTGGCTTTAAAGGCGGGGGATTTCCCTCAAAGGGTGGCAGGGTTCTGTTTGAAGTCCCTGCAGGAGTCAGCTTTTAGTGGGGAAGCACTCTGGCCTCACCTGTCTTGAAGTTAGCAGGCTCCAGCTAAACAGGGGCAGCTCCAGGAGGGAGGGAGCCCATGGAGGGGCTCACCTCACATGTAAGGGACTATTTATTAATAATAACAATACGTTTTATTTATATATGATGCAACTGTTGGTGGTTTGGCACCAAGCAAGAAATGCACACAAGAAAGGAAGGGTCTGTGTCTTCTTCTTCACTAAGCCCCTTTTTACACAAGATGCACCCACACAATGCACATGTTGGGGGGGGTGTCCCACGGAGGAGTCCCGTGTAAACACCACAGCCAGTAGGTGGGGGTGCATACGCACTCCTGCATAACACCCAAATCCACCCATCCCCCATGCCTAGAGCAATAAGCAACCGGCAAAAATGGTGGTTGCTCTGTACGTGATGAGTGTGCGCCTGTGTAACTGTCCCCAATGCGCCACCCCCACACCGTGGCGCAGCCCCATCCCCCACGCCTGTATGAAAAGGGCCTAAGATAGTTGAGAAAGTCTAACCCTGCAAGAATTACAGCAGTCAGGTGGATGTTACTTGGTGGGTCTTGGTTGCTCTGCTACTTGTATAGAAATCATACCTCTCAATTGTCCTGGATTATACAGGGCATCCCCGATTTCACACCTCTTTCGTTATCTGTCCTGCAGTCCTGGGAAACTGCTGTAATGTCCCAGTTTAGAATAAAAAGGGAAGGGTGAGGGAGAGCAATTTGCAAACCATCAGTGGGAACCACGAGTTGGATTCTCCAGTCTGAAAGTACCAAGCAGGTTTCTTCAGGCAGGCTCAAAGCAGCCCCTCCCATGCTATAGATAAGGGATTCTCTTTTGTCCTCTCCTTAAATACTCATCTCCTTGCAGTCTTGGGGGGCGGGGATACAACACAACGCACTCTGTTTGGGAAGTATCAGTGTAAAGCTATCATTGTAAGCTATCATTTCTCTTTGGGGGGGAAATCAGCAGGTCAAGGCTTCACACCTGGATCTTGTCAGGGGCTGGTATGATTTCTTTAGGTTTCCTTTTTAAAAACAATGACAAAATTTCAGACCAGCTTGTCAGTTAGGCTCATCTGTCAGAGAGAATCCACACAGGAGGAAAAATGGCTGGAATGGGAGAAAACCTTTAATTACAGAAGGATGGTTGTGTAAACAGCAAAACTTACTTGACATGAGGATGTAGAGGCCAAGCAGTTAAAGGAAGTGTTGGGATTGATCTTGGCCAAAAGACTGTTAGGGCAAGGGTCTGTCTAGCTTATGACAGAGTATGTTGTATGGACAGGAGAGCCCTGAACTTATTTAAAAAAAAAAAAAAAAAATTAAAAATTTTCAGCCCAGCTTCATAGTTAAGCAATGGACTACTTCAACAATATGCAGAATTTATGTAAATTAAGTCCCACATTTTGAGAGTCACTATTCCTCCTTTCAGAGTTCAGGGGTTGAGAGGTATGACCGACATGGCTGTCTGTGGAGTGGTCAGCTACAGCATGTATTTTCCAGTACAGCAGTCAAAGCACTGGAGTAACTTTGGTGTGACTAAAAAAATCTATGACATGCCCATGGTTGGAGAGAAGGAAAAGATCAAAACATTTCTAAAGCTGCATTGAGCTGTCTTTTCCCTCTACATGCACACTTCTCTATCCTTACTGAGCCCAGCTTCCCTGCTCCGTTTGCTGTCCTCCTTGCAGGGAGGCAAAGCACAGAAATTTGTTAGTTGTGATACAGCAACTGTCTAAGTCAGTACAAAAGACAGCTTTTCTGCTTTGACTTGCGATTTAACAAGGTGTTTCACCCCAAGTCTCAATTACAAATTACATTTTAAAATTGATTTTATTTATTAGCATTTATACCTCACCCTTCCCCGAAAGTACAGGGCGGCTTACAACCCACCCCCCTCAAATAGAATATTTTAAAACATTCAAAATACAACCCCCTCCCCCTCAAAAAACCTCCAACCCTTCAGCAACCTTCCACCTAATCCCTCTCCCTGCCTGTCAAATGCTTTAACAAAAAGAAAAGTCCTAGACCACCTCCAAAAGATGCTCATGCCCAGATGGACCTCGGGGGGGGGGGGGGGGGAAAGAGTTCCACAACACTAGGGCAGCAACTGAGAACACCCTTCTGCGCGCCCCCAAAAAACAAAATAAAACCAATAGGGGGAATCCTTGCCACATGGACCTGCCTGCTGTCATTCTCATCGTAACCAAACCAAGTATGTGCACCTGAGACCTCGCATCTTCATGAATGTTAGACCCCTTGTCTCTCCCTCTGTTCCCCTTCCTATGTCTCTCCCCCAGCTCCTGTGTCTCAGATTGTAAGCCCTAGGGGCAGGGACCGTGTCTATTTTATTACTTTGTAAAGTGCCAGGTACACTGCTGGCGCTATATAAATGTTTGTTAATAATAATAA
>QEPC01005691.1:941012-959965 GCA_003113815.1 Sphenodon punctatus | reverse complement strand
AATACAATTGTCCTGGGCACAGGGCTAGGAAGGAAGGGAGGGTACTCCCCCGTGGGGGGTAGGTGCCGGGGCCCCACAGGAGACGGGTAGCAGGGCACACACACAGAAGCTAGGATCCCAAAGTCAGAAATCTCAAAAGGGGAAGGAAAGGGGCACAGACACTCACACACCTTACTCTCAGCCTTCACACGAATCACACTTACTGCCGGGAGGTCAAGGAAGGGTACACAGTCGTCGGGGCTTCAAACTCACTCTGCAATCGCCTTGGGGTAATTCAAGACACTCAGACACACGCCAAGCGCTCGGCCGGTTTCCCAAATCACCAGCGCCGCCGTTCTGGCGGCGCTGGGCTTTATACTGCGGGCCCCGCCCCTGTGCGCGCCCGCAATCGCTCCGAGCGGCGCACCAGGGGCGGGGGCACTCCTACGCTGCGTCCTACGTGCAGGGGCGTGGTTTCCAGCCCCGCGACGCCCGGGGAGCGCGCGGGCGCCGGCAGGGGCGGGGCTTGGGGAAGCGACAGAGGCGGGGGTTTTGTTGGGGGCCCCGGCGATGGGGCCTGTACTGTGATCAACCTCCCGGGGGTGCGCCGCCGCGCCTCACTCCCTCGCCTCCTTCCCCCTTGCTTCGGAGTCCTAACACCTTCATTTTGAAGAAGGGCAAAAGCGCCTTTAAACCAGAGCTCAGTCTGTCAGTACTTCAGGGTAGGACGGACCTGGATCTAGGAGCCAGATCCAAGTATTTTAAAGAGACCAAATAAAACCTAGCTGTAGGCTGCATTTGGTCCCTGGGCCTGAGGTTCCCCACCCCTGTCTAATTGATGACTTCATCACGCAAATGTTGGGTTTAGGTGTTCAGGGTCACTAAACAGCTTCCATACGAGGAGAGGCTGAATTGGTTAAGGCTCTTCAGCTTAGAAAAGAGATAACTGGGGTGGAGTTTACAAAATCATGAGGGAGGGCCGGGTGGGTGGGGGCTAGTGGGTAAGAGCAGAGGTATTGGGAGCCAGGTTCTTTTGGAGGGGGTGTTGATTTTGCTGCAATAGCCTTATTCTTAAAAGCTTATCAAGGTTTTTTTCATTGTTTCAGCCAATGGATAAGTTTGTGCATAGAATTGCACCTCAAGTTCCTCAACGAACACTGCCACGAGGGATCACCACTGAAAAGCCCAAGAGCACATTGGAACAAGAAAGACATTCATCAAAATGTCCTGGAGATCTTGGTTCATCAGTTCCTGAACAACCTCGGCTTCAAAAAAGTATCCAAGAACCAAAGTTGGAGAGAGAGAGAGAGAGATGCTTCGTCAATGGTACCAGGAACACTCATGGTTAGAGTGTTCTGTTGAAAGCGACAGAGCCTTCTGTTTCCCATGCAGAAAATCAGCAAAAGATCAAGAAAAGGAGGCAACATTCACCACAGTTGGATTCAACAATTGGAAGACCGCTTTAGAAACGAAGGAAGGATTTGCAAAGCACTGCTCATCTAAATCCCACATACTGGCAATGAGTATATGGGAAGAAAAGAAAAATCGCTCAGCTCTGGGAAAAGAAATTCACACTCTCCTGGTACCTGAACAGATTGGGGAAAAACGATACTACTTGAAGAGCATTCCTGAAAACTATCAAGTTCCTATTGGTCAATGAATTGCCCTTAAGGGGGAGTACAGGTTATGGTTCTGTAAATGAAATGGTAGAATCAGAAGCTACTTCTGAAGGGCTGTTCATGGCCCTATTTGTGCACACCATAAAGATAGATCCCAAACTGAATGCAATAGCTAAGGGAATTCCTGCAAATGCTTTATATACAAGTCCAGACATACAAAATGAGGTGATCTCAATTCTGTCCTCAATGGTCAAAGAAGAAATTGGTTCTTTGTATAGAAATAGTGAAGTAGATTTCTACTGCTTAAAAGCTGATGAAACTCTGAATGCTGCAGGTGTTGAAAAGCTACCTCTCAGTTGTTGTGAAGTTTGTGAGAGAGGGGAAGCCAAGCTGAGTATTTACTTGGGCTCTATGAGCTTTTAAGTTTGACTGCCAATTCTATAACAGATGTTTTGGTTCAGGTTCTAGGTGACAGTGGTTTTCCTCCAGAACAACTACTTGTACAATGTTATGATGGTGCTAGCGTAATGTCTGGCAATACTGGTGGGGTTCAAACATTAATCCAAAAGAAACTTGATAAAACTGTTCCTTATGTACGCTGTTATAATCACCAGTTGCATTTAGTAATTGTTAGGGATGGGAATTCCGGATCTACCGGTATCCGATAATGCCGGTATCGGGCGTACCGGCATTATCGGATTCGGCCCGGTAATCCGGCCCCCGNAAAGAGTCTGTAAACGGGAAGGATCGGGCCCTTGGGTGACAAAGGGGTTGTCCCTGCTGCAGGCTTGAATCGGATAGAAAGAAAAACTGATTCAAGTGGGCTGTAAGCAAGGGAAACTGAGTCACTCAAACCAAGTGGGGGTGCGGACCTCCAACCCGTGACATCCACCTCACGGCAACCCAACTCCAACCCGACCGACTGGCACCCAACAGTTCAACTGCAGCAGCAACGCCACCAGCAGCAGCCAGGGTGAGTCCCAACCATACCGGTACCATGCTTGGGGGTGGGGCGGGCAGTGGGGAGGCCAGTAGCAGAAGTGGCCGCCGATTTCTTCAGAGCCAGCCTAGGCCCATCATGGCGGCAGTGTCAGGGCAGCAGCAGAAGAGGCATGCCTGCCTGGTCCTGACCCACATGGTGTTCAGCAGTGTGAGTGCAGGGCGAAGAGGGCTTGGGTGATTTGGTTGACTGTTTGTTCCCTCTTCCCACTCTTCCCCTCTGTCCCCACAAGGCTGTCCTGTTGGCTCTCTTCAACTGATTATGGTGGCACAAATGAATTGGTTATGGTGCTGCCCCACACCCATAACCAATTCATTTGTACATCAGTAATCAATTCACGCTGCCCCTCACCCATAAGTTATTATGCACCCATAAGTTATCACCCAGCACAAATTGATTACTGGTGTACAAATGAATTAGTTATGGGTGGGGGGGCAGCGTGAATTGATTGCTGGTGTACAAATTTATTTTATTTATTTATTTCTAGATTTATACCCCGCCCCTCCTGAGAACAGCTCGGGGCGGCTTCCAATAAAACAAAATATAAAATACATATAAAACCATTTAAAAACACATCAAAAATACAGAAAGTATTAAAACAGGGCCCGGGAAACATTTAAAACAATAAAATAAGGTAGGGGAGATTAAAAAAAACCATTAACCCACCCTCCCCAAAGGCCTGGGCGAACAGCCAGGTTTTATATCTTCACCGGAATATCAAAAGGCTTGGGGCCAGGCGAGCTTCCTCCGGAAGGGAGTTCCAATGGCACGGCACGGCCACCGAGAATGCCCTCTCCATTGTGACCCCCCGCTTAACACGGGGGACCTCCAAGAAGGCAACCCCGGCAGACCAAAAGGAGCCGCTCTGGGACGCGGAGGGCGAGGCAGTCCCTGAGGTACAAGGGGCCCAAACCATGAAGGGCCTTGTAGATCAAAGTCAAAACCTTGAACCTGGCTCGGCACGCTATCGGCAACCAGTGCAGAGTCCGGAGCACAGGTGTTATGTGCTCCTGACGACCCGTCCCCAAAAGGAGGTGGGCCGCCGCATTCTGCACTAGCTGCAGCCTCCGAACCAGGAACAAGGGAAGCCCCACGTAGAGCGCATTGCAGTAGTCCAGCCTCGAGGTGACAAAGGCATGGATGAGGNAAATTTATTCTGGCACTCAAATCAAAAGACTCTTGGAACAAAGATGGACAGGACATTTAGCCACTGCAAGGGCCATATCTCAAAATGTCGAAGAGATCCTCCGTATTCTCAGTTACTTTGCAGCCCCTGAAAATGATGAAACAGTGCCCACAGACCTCTCCATGGAAGCAATAGCCCTACGAAAGAAGTGTGCAGACTTGAAGTTTCTCTTTCTAACACAACTTATGAAAGATGTCATCCATCTTTGAACCAGGAAATTCAGCATTGCAGGACAAAGGAATCCATTTGGGGAGAGCTACTCAGGTTGTCAATTCGTGCAATTCTGTTCTTAAGGACAGACGGGACAAAGCAGACACTGTGTTTGAAGAACTTTTGAGTGAAACTCAAAAACTGTGCAGTAGAAATGCCATTGACAGAAGCATGAATGAACTAAGGAGGAAAGCAAAGATGACCAGGCGCTACCAGGATTTTGTCACTGATAGCACAACTGGGTCACAATCTGAGGCCAGATCTTACTTGCCATTAAAGCAAGTATTCAATGAAGTGCACGATTATTCCATTTCTGAGGCTGAAGCATGCTTTTCCAAAAGAAACCTTGAATATCTTTCAGCTTTGGATTCTCCGTTTCCCGGTTCAGACACATTTTTAGATGTGCAGACAGTGATGCCTCTCATCAAACTGGTGACTGTTAATGCTGAAGCTTTTAAGAATGAGGCTATTGTAGCAAAACCAGATATTCTTTCTCCAGCAAATCCATGTATACAGGCAGAGAACAGCATCCAGAATGCTCTGTCAGTTCTGTTCACACATAGGAAGGCATTCCCTAACGTATACAAAGTGTTTGCAGCTGCTGTGACTTTTGGTGCTTCAACAGCCACATGCGAGTCAACGTTTTCTTGTCTGACACGCATTTTAAGGCCACAGAAACAGTCGATGGCACACGCCTGGAAAAATAACCTTGTGTTACTTGGGTATGAAAAATCTATCACAAAAAACCTCAGTTTAGATTTGTTTATTGAAAAATTTCATTCAAAAGTACATCGACTGGCTCTATGATAGCAAAAGGGATTCTGTTTTTGAATGCCCAGGGCTTACAACTCTTAACTCTAAGAGTTAGATATTGTCTGGTGCTCCAAATTGGAGGTTCTTTGGAATGCCTCAGGCATTATAATCTTAAGAAGAGTTGCATTTTTCAGAAAAACTATTACTTTTCTGAATCTTTGGATCCTGGCCATTGTTCCGTACTTAAGTCTTTAAGTTAAAGTTATTGTGTTAATGCATTACATGCAAGCGCATGCATATTACTGTTTAATAAAACTAAATTTTAGAACAGCAGTTGTGTGAATTAGTATATTTTAGAAGCTGCCCAAAGCTGCCCCATCCCTTAAGCCCCACCCCATTTTAAGCCCTGCCCACTTTGGGTTCTGGGAGTTCATGCGTGTGCTTTGCACACGCGCACATTATACCCTCCCTTATTATACTTAGGGCCGCTCCAACTAAAAATTCCTGGCTACAACCCTGGGGCACCGTCTGACCTGAGAGGTCATTTGGAGCATGGTAGGAAAGACGGTCTTTCAGATACATGAGTCCTAAGCTGTTTAGGGCTTTAAAAGGTCAAAACCAGCACCTTGAATTGGGACTGAAAAGCTATAGGCAGCCAGTGCAGACTCCGTAAAACACAGGTGTCATGTGCTCACAGTGACCCATCCCCAAAAGGAGCCGGGTCACCGCATTCTGCACTAGCTACAGCTTCCAAACAGTCATCAAGGGCCACACCTGCAACACCATGAAGTGATTCATTTCCTGTGCTAAACCCTTCCTACTAAGGATGATGTAATCTTGAGTTAGGCTTGTGGTAATTTATCTAGGGACAGAGCCAGCCTTAGCATGGGCAGGGTCGCCAGAGGGTGAGCAGAGTACTCTGCAAAGTGCCTGCCTCAGGGGCCCTGAAGCCCTGCCGCCGCCACTACCGAGGGATCCCAGGAGCATAGTTAGTCTGGAGCGGGCTCCCCAAGGCCCCTGAGGAGTTGCAGCAGCCAGAGCCCCCCCACCACTGAGAGGTCTGCCACCTCTGAAACATGACACCAGGGGCATGGGCCCCCGTTGCCCCTGCGTACAGCCAGCTCTGCCCGGGGGTTAACATGTTTGGGTGAGTGAGCACTGGGTGTTTGGGTTTATTTATCAGAGGAGAATTTACCTAGGGATAGTTAACCACAAAGCTGGCGTTTCCTGTGAACAAGCTCTGAGTCTTGCAGGTAGTTTAACAAAGGTTAAATAAAACATACCAGGCTTCTAGCGGGTGTGGTTTGCATCATTCACAGCCTCTCTTGTGTAAGGAAACAGGGGGCGGGGGGGGGGAGGGGGAAATGAGAGCATAAACTGTGTTCTTTATGCCTAAAATTACAAGCCTCAGGCTACTTATTCACATGGTTGCCTCACCCTGTACGTGGGACACACCTAGGGGATTATGCAAGGCCGAGCACACCTACAGTACACAAAAATGCTTTCTTTAAGGGGATGTAGCAAGGGAGCTCAAATAAAGAAAGGATATTGAATGTCAAATGTTTCATTTAGCTTCGGTTTTGGATCGGACTGCCTTTCGGTAGTTTCAGTCTGCAGCATCCAGTGAATCCCAGCTGTTAATCTCTCCCAGGGTTCCAGTCCTGAAATAAAACTAAGGTCTCCAAGCCAGCGCTGAATGGCTTGACCCCCACCAAGTTCCAGTGGGGTTTGTGGATGTTTGATAACACTCATGATAAGGCCCAATTTGAGTGAAATAGAAACACAGCTTTTCTGCCACAAAAGTAAGGTTCATAGGGCTCATCTGATTGTTTGGCACAAAGAGGCATATATTTTTTATCTCCCTCAGCCGAATGGTTTTATATCCCAGGCCCTGTTTATTTTATGTTTGAATTTTTCTTGGAATGTTTTATGTATTTTAAACTGTTTTATATTGTTGTTTTATGATTGTAAGCAGCCCCGAGCTGTGTGCAGGAGGGGCAGGGTAGAAATAGAATAATAAATTAAAAAATAAAAATATGATTGATCTCAGAACATTAGGCTAGGACCCCTGCTCTGATCTCAGCAACAACCCAGGTCATGGGAGCAAAGCCCCCATCGCCGCCAAAATGGCGGCGACGGGCCATTGTCGGGCCCCCCCCTTTATACTTACCAGAGGCGGCGGGAGCAACAGCGCGGCTGGTTGAGAGAGCCCCTGTAGCAGGGCTCTCTCTGCACGGGTTGCACGCAACCGCCCGACGCGCAGGCGCACTGCGCAGCGCGGGGTTTGGGGCTCCTCCCCTTTAGGAGGGAGGATCCCCTGAGTCGCGTGAGAGCGGCAGACGGGGAAAAGGAACTGGTGAAGCAGCAGCAGAGGCAATAGGCTGCTGCTTCCAGTCAGAGGCAAGGAAGGGGATAAAAATAAAAAGAAAGATGGGTAGGACAAAAAGAAAAGGGGATGGGGGAAAGAAAGGGAACAGTGGGGAGAGCGGCCGCCTCGCCCGGGAAAGGAGGGGGGAGGAAAGGGAAGGAGCTACCCCTGCTGGGTGCCCCACCCCTGGGGAGATATTGAAGAGACTCCAGCGCTGTGAGTTACAGCTGATGGAGAGGGAGCAGGCAAGGAGCCACGAGGACAATGGAGGAGCAATGGAGGCCACGGTGGAGGTGAGTGAGAGGGGCACGGCAGGGAACCCGGCCCCAACAGAGGATTGCCCCGAAGAGAGCCCACAGGAAGGCCACAACAGGAGCAGGGGGGGGGAGGGCGATCATCCCCCCAATACGCTACAGGGACGAAGTTGAGGGAGTAGAGCCCAGCCCCACTACTGCAGTAACACGCGGGGAAGTGCGGGGCCGGCAAGGGGAGTTGCCGGCCTCATCCCTCCCGGAGCAAACCCAGGTGGGGAGCCACCAGGGAGAAGGGCAAGGCGGGGAGGGTTCAACTTCGGGACTGGGCCCATTGTTGGAGGCTATGTATGCGGCAGGAGCCCGTGAAGCCCCGAATAGAAATGAGGCAGAGGTGGGCGACCCAATAGGGGTCCCCGGCCTAGTGGAACATCAGTTAAGGGGACAGAACCAAGCCACACAGGGGGCTCAGCCACGCGAGACTGGATCAGGCAGGTACAGAGCGCGTGGAGGGGAGGGGGTTTCTCCTTTGTCTATGCAGGGGGACTCGCCACCAGCCAGGAGGAGACGCATGGAAGACCCCAGGTCAGGAGAACAACCCACATATGAAGAGTTATGGCAAAGGGTACAAGACCTGGAAAGAGAGCTACAAAGGGGCAGACGAGGGGCAGTCCAGCCCAGGGACCCGCCTGGACCAGCTGAGCCAGGTGGAGTAACGGAACAGGAACATGGGCCACGGGGCGGTATTGGGGGGAGGACAGCTTCCAGGGTAGTCGAAGGTACGACCCTGCCCCCAAGCCCACAAGAAGGAGACACGAGGGGAGAAAAAAGGGGGGAAACACCAGGTAACCCCACGGTTCCCCAGGGCCCCCGAAGGATGTGGTTGGAGGGAGAATGGGTGTGGGTTACACCAGCCCCCCCCCCACTGGGGCACACCAACCAGCTAGGTCAGGGAACAATCAAGGGATAGAAGGGGGAGCAACAATGCCAGCCAGTTCAGAAGGCCCCCCGGCAACAGACAACGGAAGAGCTGGGGGGAACACCACCGCATACAAACGCCCCCCACCTCCGCCAGGAGGGGCCCACACTAGTGTGGGGGCCCCTTTCGGTGAACACCTACTGCCCGCCACAAAAGAAAAAATCTGGAAGGGTGAATACGTAGACGTGTTCGCCCTGATGTTTAGTGACCCCATACTGGATCACACCGAAAAGGAGGAAGACAAGGACAAAGAGAAGTTCCGCCGCCCTAAAGCGGACAGGAACTGGGCGAACTGGACGTCATCCTTCGCCGTCTATATGGGAGTGTTACTACAGGCCGACCCGGGGCGGGGATTAGAGCTCCACAAGTATGTGGATATAGTGCGGAGAGCATACACTACGGGTCCCCCAGGGGCATGGTTAAGATACGACGAGGCGTTTAGGCATAGGGCCGCCCTGAACCAGGGTTTGCGCTGGGATACCCACGCAATAGATTTATGGCTGGAATGTATGGTGGACGCTACCAGAGTACCATTGTCTGAGAGCGGACACGCATTAATAAAAGGGGGGGTAGCGGCAGCCAACGAACTTTTTCGTGGGGAAGGGAAAAAGAACACCCAAGGCACCCCGGGATACTGCTGGGAATATAACCGGGGTGCACGATGTAATAGAAGCTCATGTAGATTTCGGCACGGATGCGCGGTGTGTGGGGGGGGACACCCAGTCACCAATTGCTTTAAACTTAGGCAGAGAAACGATAAGAGCAAGTTTCCACAGGGCGGTAGTTTTAACAAGGGGGGCCCAGGCCAGCCCGGTAGCGCCCGAGCTACGCAGGGGGCCAACACCGGTCAGAACTGATCGACTAGAACGGGCCCTGTATCTACATCCAAACCGCCAGGAGGTAGCATATATAGTAGAAGGGTTCAAAAATGGATTCAGGATACCCGCTGCGAATGTGAACCCTGTGTTGGCAGCGCGTAATCTGAAGTCCACAAGAGGGATGGAACACATAGTAAAAAGCAAAATAGAAAAGGAAGTAGAGGAAGGGAGGGTAGCAGGCCCCTTCAAACACCTTCCCATACCAAATCTTTTCATCTCTCCCTTAGGAGTAGTCCCAAAAAAGACATTAGGGGAATTTCGCCTCATTCATCACTTGTCCCATCCGAGAGGTAGATCTGTGAATGACTCCATTCCAAAGGAACTTACCACAATCAAATACGCATCTTTCGATGTGGCTGTGGATAAGGCTAGACGGATGGGACGAGGGGCATGGATGGCGAAATGTGATGTCAAATCGGCCTTTCGATTGTTACCCGTACACCCAGATAACTTTCATTTGCTAGGTTTTCAGTTCGAGGGTCAGTATTATTTTGACCGGGCCATGCCGATGGGCTGCTCCATTTCTTGTTCGATTTTTGAGAGATTTAGCAGCATGATTGAATGGGTTTTCAAACAAAAGTGGAGAAAAGGGGAGATCACAAAATATCTCGATGACTTCCTAATAATAGGAAGCCCACAAATAAGGGAATGTGCTGCGGCCTTGCGTTTATTTCAGGAAGTAGCAGCGGACCTTGGGGTCCCGCTGGCTCCTGGGAAGACTGAGGGCCCCAGTACTAAGATCACGTATCTAGGGATCGAGCTGGACACAGTGATGGAGCAGTCCAGCTTGCCGGCAAACAAAATTGAGGACATCAGAATTAAGATACAAGAATGTTTGGCCACAAAAAAGACCACTGTGCTTGCCCTGCAGTCCCTTGTGGGCAGCCTCAATTTTGCCTGCCGGGTAGTGGCCCCGGGCAGAGCCTTTCTAGCCCGCTTATATGAGAAACTAAGAGGAAAATTAGAACCACACCACAGGGTACGGGTAACAAATGAAATGAGAAAAGACCTAAACACATGGATAGAATTCCTAACTGACTTTAACGGGGTCAGCTTTTGGAGGACCAAATTATTATTAAGGGCGGACCTACAAGTGCAGTCCGATGCCGCAGGAGGATCGGGTTTTGGGATATATTTTAAGACCCGATGGTGTTCAGCACGTTGGCCCCAGGCATGGCATCAACAAGGAGTGACCCGTGATTTAACATTTTTAGAACTGTTCCCAATCGTTGTGGCAGTATTGGTGTGGACAGACCAGTTTGCCAACCGTTCGGTCTTATTCTGGTGCGACAACCTAGCGGTTGTCCACATAGTTAACACCTTGTCATCCAGATCCCCACGGGTAATGGGCTTGGTACGTGTATTGGTACTAACATGCCTCAAGGCGAACATTTTGTTTATGGCTAAACACGTACCTGGGATCGACAATGGCATAGCCGATGCCCTTTCTCGATTCCAGATAGCCCGATTCCGAGAGTTGGCACCGGAGGCCAGTTTGGTCCCCGAACCATTGCCACCAGCCTTATGGAGCCTTGGGGAATAACAGCACAAGCCATCATACAGGGATCGTTGGCACCAAGAACCCAGGCCTCATACGGTAGGGCACTTAGGGAATTCCAAGAATTTCGGCACATTAAAGGATGGGAGGTTGGTTTTCCTATCACCGAGCCCGAGGTGATCCAATTTGCAATGCAGCAAAGGGACAGAGGTTTAACACCAGGTACCATAGGAGGGAAAGTGGCAGCATTAGTATTTGCCAACCGCCTCATGGGCTTCCCATCACCAGACAGGGGATTTTTCATCAGGCATATGTTAGAGAGCTGGTCCAGGTCCCCCCGTCCTCCGCCAAAAATTCGCAAGCCGCTCACCACGCCGAGATTGTTGCAGGTCATAGGGGCCTTACCAGGTGTTTGCTATAATGCATATGAGGTACAGCTGTTCACGACAGTTTACGTGGTGGCATTCTTTGGGGGATTCCGGATTAGTGAAGTGGTGGCGGCCAACTCCAGAGATAGATCTGACACTGCCCTTCAGATCGCGGATGTCACAATAGAAAAAGACGAAGTGGCCATACGCCTCCGCAGGTCTAAGACCGATCAGCAGAGTAGGGGACACACGGTTCCTTTGCACAGGTGTGGTCAAACCGCAATATGCCCTGTCCAACTCATAGGACAGTACGTAGAAGCAAGGCCCCTTAGAACGGGGCACCTCTTTATGCATTAGAATGGGGTTCCCCTCACCAGTCATCAATTTATGGTGGTGTTACGCAAGGCCCTGCGCAAGGTTGGGTTGCCCCCACAGGATTTTGGATCCCATTCGTTCCGGATAGGGGCGGCCACTTCAGCGGCTGAAGCTGGGTTGCCTGAGCAGGCTATCAAGGCGGTAGGGAGATGGAGGTCCGGAGCCTACAAGAAATACATCAAACCTTACCCTCACTAACAAGTTTGTCTTTTATTAGGGATAGGACCCAGAGGCGGTACGAGAAGCGAAGTATGGATTGTGGGTCACAGTATCGTGCGATGGGCAAGCAGAGCGGCTGCAATGTCAGAATGGGGAACCCAATTAGGCCTAGGTGACCTCGCAAAAATCAGATGGAACGGGACCAGCGGAATGCGCTGGGCACAACTCCTGCCGGAATTGAAACAAATGGGAAAAGGCATTAAACCCGACATAATAATAATCCATTTAGGGGAGAATGACATTACGTCCAATAAGGGAGTAAAATTGATAATACAGATTAAGACAGATTTACTAACAGTAAAAGATTGGTTCAAAGAGGCAAAATTGATATGGATGAATTGGCTACCCAGAATTAGGTGGAAGGGAGCTCTGAAACCGGGCAAGGTAGACAAAACTAGAAAAGTGATCAATAAGGAGATATCCAAATGGGCTTTCAGTGTAGGGGATGCGGTTATTAATCAATCAGGGATAGTGCACACCAACAAAACTTTATACAGAGAAGACGGAGTCCATTTATCTGAACAAGGCAATCGATTGTATTTGACCACATTGGTGGAACATCTCACGGGAATTTTGATTTCCTAGGCGGTGGGGGTCGGGACTTTGTTCCAAACCCCCTTTGTGGCGGGGGGCCAGCATGCTCGGTTAGGATAAATAGGTTAAGATAGCTAAAAGAGTCATCTCCATAAGAGATGGGGTTGTGAGGTATTGTGTAATGACGGGCACAGCATGCACAATCGTCATAACCCTGGGAGGGGTACTCCGCAGGATAAGCAGGGGCGTGCACAGCCTCCACATTCTGCGGGGTACTCACCGACTTACTCACGCCCACAAGGGGCACACCCCCTTTTGGCCAGTGCACTGTTGCAGTCAAAGGAGGGGACGGTTCAAGTTAAGGTACTGATAATGGAAGGCGCTTCCATGCAGTACTCAGTTATAGTTAAGAAGTATCGTTAACTCCTAGCAGGCTGGACCCATGATTGCTGGTGCAATCCCCCACCAGCCTTTACCTTTGGTTGTTTGAATAAAGTGCGGCCAAGCTGTTTAAACCAAACATTAAGTCTCTGCGTCTCTTTGGGGGGGTGCAAGGACAACAAGCTAGGGCAGGCTCTCTACACCCCAGACAACAGGTCTGGGCCAGCTGAGTGGCTTTGGAAGGCATACTGGGGACAAACTCTGGGCAGTTTTAAGGGAACCCAGGGTGGAGCATAGGGATAGTCGTGATGACCAATTCCCCCAAGTATAACTGCAGAGAAAGAGGAACAGCATCACCACAACCTAGAGAGGCATGTAGTGTTTCTGAAGGATCCATTCCATGATCCTAGCCAGCATGCATGAGTACCCACCGTTAGCAAAAAATCCACATTAGTCCATCCCAGGTTTTACATTGGACCAGGAGATGGGGGCAATCAGAAGATAGTGAGCTGTTCGTTAAACTGAGTTGTTATTAATTATTATTATTATAAACATTTATATAGCGCCGGTCATGTACCTGGCGCTGTACAGAACATAGACATAGACGCGGTCCCTGCCTGTGGCTTACAATCTAAAAGACAAGGAGGGGGAGACAGGGAGAGGGGACAGTGGGAGAGACAGGGGAGAAGACAAACAAACATTCAAGTGGCTGCGAAGTCTCAGGTGCGTGTGCTTGGCTTGGTTACAATCAGGTTGGTTGCAGCAGTCTGCAGAGGAGGGCAGACAGTAAGTATATGGGAACGACTAGCAGGCATTGGGAAAGGCGGCGAGGAAAAAAATGGGACTTGAGGAGGGATTTGAAGGAGCGGAGGGAAGGGGCAAGGTGGATGCGGTCAGGGAGGGAGTTCCAGGCATGAGGGTCGAAGGCGGTTAGGTGAACAGGAGAAATGAGGGAGAGTGAGGGAGGGGACAGAGGAGGAGCAGAGAGCGCGTGAAGGAGTGAGTAGGGAGATTAGGTCCGAGAGGTAAGGGAGAGTTTGTGAAGTGAACAGCAAGAATAAAGTTATCGGTCTGTTTTAATCCAAGTTGTCATTCATTTCTGAAGCTGGAGCATGAGAGGGCAGCGCTGCAGCCCCAGACCATAAAGAAGGAAAGCCACAAGCCTACACCTCTATAAAGAAGAAACCAGAGGTTTGGGAGTTAAACCATGTATTCCTAAAACCATAACCTGGTTTTTCCCTCCCCAAGAGCATGCTTGCAGCACCCTCTTGCCTCCCTACATATGAAATAGCCCTCCATATTTCCAACTAAGACTTGTAGCAACCGAAGCACAGCAGGGAGACTTTAAATATTCTCCCATGGGAGGAGAATTATAGCAGGCCCATTACATCCAAGAGCAGGACATACAAAGTTTACTTAATTCTACACAGGATGTTTTCAATCATGCTATTAATTCTTTCCTTTATTATTGAGTTTTAGTCTATTGATGCCAGGCTTTCAGGCTCAACACTGAAAACTATTACATGACAGCTATTTCAGGGACCAAATGGGCAGTTTCACTCTTTAGATCACACAGAGCAAGGTTACAGGATGTAAAATGAAGCAACTAGTTCACCCTGTCAAAGGGCCTGATTCTGAACCTTTGAGGTCATTGGATCATTGCCCTTATTTCCACAAGAGCTCAATTGCCAGAGTTAGCCAGTTCTGCTGCCTTGCCTGTCAGAGGCAGCTAGGCTGGACAGGATGGCAGTCTTTTCAGAATGTTCCAGACATTTCCTGGTAAACACTGTCTGCCTACTGACCACGTGTGATAGCAGCGCCTACCTTGGAGTCCAGCCATATTGCCATACTCTGCTCTCTACAGTGCAAGAGCAAATTGTTTCCAAGTGGGGTGATTTTTGGCAACAAAATCCCAATGCAAACAACAAGTGTTTGCTTTTCATTTTGTTTTTATTGTCATGGGAATACTAGATTTTAATTCAATTTGTCCTGAACAAAACATACCACAGAGCTACTCCACAGAAATGCTTCCCATTGTGCTACGTTACTCCTTGAGCTAGTGACACCATTCATTCTGTATAATATTCTTTATAGGGTTAGCCTGGTATTTTGACTAAGAATATACACAGATCCATCCTAGGGTAAGAACAACGTGACTGCGGTGTGGCAGCAACCTAGCCCAGAGTGGGCTGGGAAGCCGCAGAAGGTGCAGTCCAGGCCGAGGCTGGCCACAGAACAAATATGACCATTGCCAGGGCCCAGGGAGGGCAGGGAGAAACATGAACGTACGGCCGGCCAGCCCCACCCTCACACTGCACCCAGCCCTCTGCCATGAAAGGCAGCCATGGCGGTCTCTGACCTGGGCCGTGTCTGCTGGCCCGAACAAATGTGATAGCCCACTTTGGCCTGGTCAGGAGGGCCTTATCCCAGGCTGCTGCGACCTCAGAGGTTTTCCAAGATCAGAGCCCAGGCTAGCCACCGACATGGCCCAGGGCAATTCTGGCCCAGCATCTGGTGGCACCTGCATAGATACGCAGGTGAAGCCTGGTCCAAAGTGGGCCACAGCAGACCACTGTCACATCGGGTTTTACCCCTAGTTTCAGCAAGTGCATTCAACACTCACTGAACACTTAGGCCACAATTCTGAAGCCACTTGCAAGTGATGCTGTTGATTTCACAAGAATGACTTGTCAATAAGTGATTTACATGTTCGTGGTCCTAGATTCCTAGGTCACTTAGGTAAATCATTTGGAGCCAAATTTTCTGAAGAGGCTGCCTTTCAGTCATACATAGGGCACAACCATCCATCCATTAAAGTCAATCACTCACCTTCTAATGACATGAACGATAGAGCCTCCTAAATTACTTGGGTGCTTTTGAAAATGTTATCCTCAGGCTAGCTTTCTCACAATCGTCACAACTTTTGTGCTGTGTGATCAGTCACTTAAGAGCTCCCCATGTCTTTGCAAAAGGGAATGACTTGGCCACTTTTGTTTACTTCCGCTCCCTGACAACCCAGAATATCCCTTGCTGTGACCTCACAGATACTACGGAACGTATCCACAGCTGGCATCTCGTCACATAGCTTTCTGTGGCTGACGTTAGTATCTGGCAGAACGCTATGAAGTTTCATTAATATTGGCCTTTTGGATCTCATGACATCTAAAGAGTAGCAGACTGGCGTTTGGAAGTCTAGAAATTATGCAGCCAGCTGATTGGTTGAAGCCACCCTTGCAACAGCAGACCTCCCAATAGTCCCTATTTAAAAGGGACAAGCCCTCTTTGGCTGCAGAATTTCACAGTCCCCCTTTCACGTCTGGTTGTCTCCAGCAAAAGTGCTTGAGAGGACAATGGGGAGATGATGAAATGGTAAAAAATGAAGTGTAACAATAAGTGGGTGAGCATCTGTTCCTCGCACTTGGAATGTTGGGAGGGGTGTGTGACGTGTGTAAGCATGTGAGGGGGCAGAGCTTCTTTTCAGCTTATTTGGGGCAGGACTTATTTGCTAAAGGGCAAGTACTTGTCCCTCTTTGGCCGCTCAAACTGCTGGAAGGTATGCAACAATTCTCAGATCTACAGGTCTTAATTATTCATAACTGGTCCATCGGTTTAGTATCTAGGTACCCAATGCCCAAGCAGCACATGAGGAAAGAAGGATGGGCTTGTAATTAAGAAAACAGAAAAAGTCAGGCAACCTGGATGCTATTTTTCTGTGACACAATTTGTGCCTTGGAGGCGAGTGACTTATGTCTTCCCTCATCTGGAAATGCCAATGTCACTATTTAATGATCTCACAGGGCTGTCAAAAGACCAAATTCATTAATCTGTAGAAAGCATCTTGAGTTTCCACAATGTGTTATGTTATGGGGACTGGAGATTTTTATAATGGATTGGAGAGTACTGGATGTATTTCAGATAGCACAGTCTATGTGGTTTAGCAGACAGTTATTAATGACTTGAAAAATGTTGCTTGGCAGTTAAAGTAACAAACGCTTGGAGTTAAAATATTTTTAGTTACAACTTAAGCACAGGAACAGTCTACTAGCATGGAAAGCGTGTCCAGGAAATAGGAGGTCAAGGTCATTTCCTCACACCCATTTATAGGCTATTTCACAAGTTACCAATGTATAGCCCAAAAAGACGAAGTTCTTCAAAACTGCTTTGTGATCAGATTTTTAGGCTACTGGGTTGAAAGTTTCATAGTTTCTGCAAAAATATCAACAGTGAGTCACAGTGGCAAGGGTGACAGGCAACTCTACTTGAAGTACAAATAATGCAGATACAGAAAGGCAGCTTCATTCTAGTTTGTGGCAGAGGGATGAGTACTTTTTTCTCTAAAACAATTAGCAAACCTCTCTTACACATCCTGCAGCTGTATTTTATATGTAACAGAGGCAGTGCTGACCAGGGGGGTTAATTCTAGGTATTAATAGGGTACACCTAGAATTGATGGGCAATCCCTTGGCCACAGTCCTTAAAAACTTACTGTAATCCCATTGGTTTACAATTACAGCCCTTGTCCCAGATCAGGTGAACTATGTGCAGGAGAAGTTAGCTACATGCAAGAAAATTCTGCAGGGATATGAAGGATTCAGCAGGGATTCTTCCTTCTTATGCAGGCCATGGTGTAGCACGGTGGCCCCCAGCCTGTGGCTCGTGACCAATGCTTTTTGATGTTGCTTGTGACAGCTCAGTAAATAAATGCAAAATACTGAGAGAGAGACAGAAAATATACCTCAGAACCGGCAAAGAAAAAGTCAAAATGCACAGAACACGCCCAAGGTTTCTGGCGGAGGGGAATGCAGCAGGGGCTGGGAGAAGCTCTGAGCTGCTACTGCAGGGGGCAGGGGAGTGGCATTTTAATCATCTTTGGCAAGTGTTACTAAAAGAGAGACAGGAACACGAAACAAAAAAAACCAAATACAATAAAAAAATATTTATTTCTAGGCCGTTTTTAGACAAGACGGTACCACACAAGTCCACCCAGTGGACACATGTGGTGATGCCCATTTAAGAGTGGCGGTGAGTGGGTGCGTACTCCCACACCCCACGTACCTCCACCCATCTCCCCACACAGATCAACTAGGAAAAACGCGGGTTGCTCCGTGCGGGGTCATGGGTGGCCGGCGGTTGAAGGAGGGTGCACACTAAGCACACACCCACCGCTGCCTCAACCCTCCACTACCCACCGTACGCGTGAGTGCGCTCCACCAAGCACACACACAGACCCACCCACCCCAACAGCATCTGCTTAAAAACAGCCTTAGTTTCTATTTAATTTCTGCTCACTTACAATCTTAGATCATAACTTATTTGTATGAATTAACTTTCAAAATAAAGTTGTGCCTCACCATAAATCCTGAATTTTGAAATTGGTTTGTGACCACAAAATGGTTGGAGATCACTGGTGTAGCAAGGAGAGCCACCAAACGGCTGGCATTGAGGCCGAATGGTAGCAGTAGCTCCTAGATCAGCTGACTCCCTTAAGCTAAAAGGGTGTTTGACCAGTAGATTGGTCTAAGGACTTCAGGTTTTGGTTTGCCAGTTGCAAGTACATATAGGATACTATTAATATATATGGCATATTGAGCCTCCAGTTGGTAAATGCAGGTTTTGGCATTTGGGGCAAGCAAGAGCATGCAGGAGTTTAAGCCTTATGGACAAAAATAAGCTTGAATTCACTTGCACGAGCACAAGCCCCAAAGCAAACGCAATCTCGACAAGTAAAGGCATCCCATGCTCGCCTGTGATTCAGTGCTTTCAGATGCTATTCATTCTTGGCTTGACTGCTGGGTTGTTGTTGGTTTTTTTGCTGTGTGTGTGGCCTGTTTCCAAAATAAGCAGCATGAAGAGACTCCCAACTAGCCTCATCTCCTGCCTACCCAAGGTCTTCACTTCTAAGCTCAGTACAGCCCAAGAGGACACCAAGAATTCCACTTAGTTCGCTGGAGAAGAGCACTTTGACTGCCAGGCGAGGGAGTTTCACTGTGTCACTGGGGGAGAGAACATCCAATATCCTGGCCAACTTTACCCCTAGGAAGAAATAGGTGACAGCCTAAAGCAACCTTTTACATTTATTGTCCTGGGCAGGGGTGTAGGTAGGTTGGAATGGGCCCAGGGACAAGAAATGGACTTTGGGCGGCCCCTGCCCATCACCATAGACCCCCCTGCCCCTCTCCCTCCCTTCTTTCCTCACCTCAATGTCCTTATTGCATAAAACTGTCAACAAACGTACTTATTAAAACATGTACTCAGCTACTGCAATGGCCTCTTCCTTGCTTTTAGCTATGCAAACACAGAAATAGTAACATATGGCCTCCCCCTGAGCCCCCTCCTGATCTCAGCCCCCTCCCCC
>QEPC01005691.1:900500-940286 GCA_003113815.1 Sphenodon punctatus | reverse complement strand
CAACATGTATTTTTCATAAGTGTTCCTTACACATTTGCATAGGTGACAACCCTACTCCCACCCCCTTGCAAATTGCCTATTCCATCCCTCCCCCAGGTTCCCTTGTTTTCCACTCCCCACCCCGAAGAGCAGTATGATTCCTCCCCCCAAATCCCAGCATTTGAGGACATGCATGAATAGAATGCCACAAACAAATCTCCAACCCCAAGGATGCCTCAATGTTCAAAAATCATGAGCTGGGCCCTAAAAATCATGAAACTTAAATAAAAAGAACCCAAATCTTTCTAGGCTTGGTACGCTCCCATTTGTGAGAATGGGAGGAGCCACTCAAAGAAGAACAGAAGGTTGCTGCCTTGTAAGCAAGGTTCTTTGAAATGGCTCTCAACATTCTCACAAATGCCCCCACTTTGGAAGGAACTGTTGAGTATCTATGAGTGGGAAGGAGGTGCTTTATATACTGGGGAGGTGGGGGGCTCGAGACTGTCACGGGGCGATTTTTCAAACTAGTAGGCGTGATATATGCGGGTAGAGAAGGGCGCACAAGCGCAAACCCATTTGTGAGAATGTTTGGAGCCATCTCGCTGAACCTTCTTTACAAGGCAGCAACCTTCTGCTGTGAGGCACAGCCGGCCCGGCGGGGTTTAAAAAAAAAAAGAAGCTTCGGAGCAGCCTGCAAGGAGTCAGGGAGGGAGCGCGCAGCGGAAGAACAGCTTCAGCTTCGCACAGTAAGTGTAGGGGGGGCTTCGCAGGCTGTGGGGAGAATGTCAGCTGGCGGGGGGGCAGCCCAGCTGCAACTTTGGGGGTTTTGTTTTTGTTTTTTTAAAAATGGAACAGGTGGCCGCGCAGCGCCACAGCGGGCTTAACTGCCATAGGGATGGGCCCCCAGCCATGGTGAGCCCTGGGACAAATGTCCTGCCTGTCCCTGTGGTAGCTACGCCCTTGGTCCTGGGAGTTGCACTGCAGTCTCCTCCCCTCACACAGCAATTCAGGGGCTGCAGGTAGGAAGCTAAATCACAAAAGTGACTAGAAACCAAAGCAGTTCTAGCCAGTTTCCCAACTCAGTTTCTAGTAAATTCCCCCCTGTCCCCAAATCAGACTGTTGCTGGGAAATTTACTAGAAGTTGAGTAGTGAAATTGAGGAGACCTGCTTTGAATTCTACTCCAATTCTAGTCAATTTCACTCTTGTGTTTTCCAATTTCCACCCCAGCATTAAGTTGCTACTGGCTGGGTCAGAGGACACTCTATTGTGCAACCCCTAAGGTATCTGAAACAGGGAATTCTGCCCCAGTCTTCAGTGCAAATAACCAACTCAGAGCTTGCAGTGGGGGCTGGGACCTAGTTCCTGATTCCTGGCTCATCAGCCTTCAAGCAGGGAACACCCGCACTCCCTCCTTCTCTCTGCACAGGCTACAGGCAGGCTGGGGGCTCCCTGACCAACAGCTGTAGTGTGAGAAACCCCGAGTGCTCCTTCCATCTTCCCCCACTGAGTCTGAGTGCTCCCTTCTTCTCATACCTCTCAAGTGTCCCAGACTTTCCAGGGCATCCCTGGAAAGTATTGTTATCTGTCTGGTAGTTATGGAAAACTGCTGCCGAGTCTCTAGGAAGGGAGGTATGAAAGACAGCAATTTGTAAGTCATCAATGGAACAAATTAGGGACTTTAAAGCAGGGATGTCCTAGAAAATCTAGGACACTTGAGCTGTATGCTCCATCTTCCCCCACTTTCCCCGGCCATGGGGATGTGGTGCACTTGAATGCACCACTTGAATGTACTTGCGGGTGTCATGCACTTGTGGTGCAGGAGTTAATACTGCTTGCTGTGGTGTTATCTAGTGGCAACACAGTCAGGGCATCCACTCTGGATCCTCAATGGCCTGGATTCCAGGCTCCTGTGATCTTACAGCAAGCATGTAAAGCAATATCTCATTGAAGTCACATGGTTTTTTTTCCTAGTGCTGATAGTGGAACTCTAGCTCTGAGAACAGGGTGCAAGCAAAAATTTAGTTTAGAGAAAGACTCCTAGAACAAAGAAATCAGTTCTCGTTGATGCCGGTAACAGAAGGACTACCCAGTAATAGCTCTAACCTTATTCCACAAAGATATGCAAGATAACACTATACTGGGTCAGACTAATGGTCTGTCCAGCCCAGTATCCCATCTCCAAGAATGACCAGCATTGGCTGCTTCAGAAAAAATGCCCAGAGCAGGACATATACAGAGAGTGTGACAGGGTCAAGAAGGTCCCTGCAGGACCAGGCATGACCTGGAGTGGAGTTGCTGAAGGGTGCAGCCCTTAAAGCCAGCCAGGGGCTAGGAAGCCTCTGGCCCTTTAAGAGGGTCAAGCTGAGGCACTAAAAGGAAGATGGTCAGCTGAGTGGCTCCTGTTGTGTAGAAAGCCTCAGCTGGGATATAAAGAGCCAGAGGGCTCACACATGGAAGAGACTAACAGGGAGACTAGCAAGGAAGCCAAAGGCTCTAGAGCCTCAGGAGCTAAAGCCATCTCAAGAGCAGAAGGCTTTCACTAGGATTCATCTGGCACAGGGAGGCCAGGCTGGGAAGGGACCCTGCGTAGGATGGCCAGATATGCACATTTTAGAGGACAGGACACTTATGAGAAATATAAGTTGCAGAGCTGCATTGGCTCCAATGCAGCCCTGCAACCTGTATTTCTCATAAAGGTCCTCTACAATTTGCATATCTGGCCACCCTGAGGCTTGAGTCGGGGGAAATACAGGCCAGTCCAGGGAGGAACCTGCTAATCAGGTGCCTGGAATCTGTAAGGCAAAGGCCTAGAGAACTGCACTGAGCAAAGAACTGCTGTGTATGAGTGGACTGTGCTATCACTGTAAATAAAGTGCACCATGGTGGATAAATACAGTGTGGACAGAGTACTTGGGCAGGGCGGATCCTGCAAAGAATTCCCCACAGGACCTGACTCTTCTACACAAGAGATGTATTCCATTCCATCATTCACGCTCAGTTCATTGTCGGGCCTGATGCAGCTTGAGGAATGAGATTTAACCTCTCATCGCTTCCCTATTCCTGCACCTCCGCAAATTCCTCAAGTGAGAGATGCCGTATATCAAACTATTCTAATGTTACCAGAGTCCAAGTGTTAACAAGGGGGAATGAAGACTGAATTGTCCAGACTTGTATTCTTGTGGCTCTGGCTTAACTTTTAGTCTTCTGTACTGTGACCGCATGTAGGAGGATTTGAATGAGGCCATTGTGCTCATCACATAGATTTGTGTTGGAAAAAGTGAAGGGAATTTCCAGCAGCCCAAAGTAAAAAGGGCTTGGAGCCAGAGGTTAATGGCCTAATAAGCCGGGGTCTAAACGCCAACTGGACCCCAGGGATCTGCAGGAGACCCTTAGATATGGTTGTGTATGACTTGGGGATCATCACTGCTTTTTTGTTCTCTCTTCCTCTCCCCACCCCCATCCCTACTCCCCTTGGAAGTAGCAGGGCTCTAGCTTCACCCACCTTATTTCCCAGTTCTCATTGTCATCACTGCCCACTCATTGTCCTCCTGCCTAATAGCTGCCTGGTCTCAGTGACATAAAGGAGGAGCAATGAAGCACAGTGGGGACAGGTGGCCGGGAGTAGCAGTAGGCAGCACAGAGCAGCTCTCCGAGCTCTTGCCTACAGCCGAGTTCTGCTGACCACATCTCGGATACCAGCTCTTATGGGTAAAAGCAATTCCAAACTTCCCTCAGTCTCTACCTCACAAAGAGCACCTTTCCCCCCTATTCCTAGTCGCACACAGGGAATTTTCTCACTTGCCCTTTCCCCCCTCCTTGTACCTTCCCAAGAAGAGAGAGAATCCCACCTACCTATCCTTGAATGGCTTAATGAAGAGAAATGTGCTCATACCTTTGCGGGTCACAAATAATTCAAATCCATGTGTTGGAAACATATAGAAGTTCTGTTTATGAGTGACCTCCCCAAGTACCAGGTCAAAGCAACACGGGCCCGCAGAGAGGCAGCCTCCGTGGTCGCCTCACGGCTTTGGAACTCCCTTCCCCTGGAGGCTCAAAGCCCAAGTCTGAGCATCTTCCAAAGGCAACGTAAGCCTTTATTTGGCCGGGCTTTTGGCAGATAAGGATAGGGTTTGGGGTGAGGGTGGGAGCAGTTTTAATTGAAATTTTATATGGTTCATTATTTTTGAATGCTTGTAAGCTGCCCTGAGCCTGCAGGAAAAGATGGGATATAAACCAAAATAAATAAAATATGCAAAATGCTTTGGGTCTTTTGGCAAAACTGAACCTTAACTATGAGTTTCCAGGGTAATATTTGTGAGGGATGGGAGAAAATCATGTCCTCTTCAGATCTTATAGATGAAGTGATAGTCTCTCTCTATTAACCTGGAGTTAAGCACGTGTCTTGCCCAGAAAGATGAATATACACACAGTAAGTACTAACACTGAAGCCGTGAGACATTGAAAATGCCAGAGCTGATAAAATCCCAGTTGAATTGGGAAAGTCAACCAAACCCATAAATTGTAGGAGAGGCAGAGAGAGAGAAAAAGAGGAAAGAGTAATCTTAAAAGGTCTGCAACTTCTAAAGCAGAAGTTTCAAAACTGTGGGTCATGACCCAAGTGCAGTCATGCCATCTGCTGAGTAGGTCAGCATCCCAGCAACTTTTTAGATCCTTGCTGCTTTCTACTGTCTCAAAACAGGGTTAGGCAGGCAAAATATTTTGGAACAACTCTTTAAAAGTAGAGGACTCATGCTTTGTTCCACAGGACAACACGATCCAATGGACTGTGCTGCAGTGGCTACACATCACAGAAGCGTGTGTGTTAAATAGTCAGGGCTATGCCAGCAGTAGGAAAGTGGTTGGCTAACAGCTACTTTCTTACGGCATTTGGTGTGTCTTACCTTAGAGAGTCAATGCTCCTTGTGATACTTGGTGCTAAGTTGACATTGGCACTTGCTAATTACAATAAATATTTACAAGGGTATCCTGTCTCTACAATTACCTCTCCACTAGGCTACACCAAAAGTTAGCAAGCAGTTCCACTGCCTACTCTCTCTCTCAGACACACACACGATATGAAGGGTCAGCCTCTCTGATGACTCAGCCAGTAGTATTTAGCACTTCAACTGCTGTAAGCACAGCACATAAACTGGTTGCAGTTGCACAATGGTTCAGCCTGTTATTTCTGTATGTCTCTTCCTTTCAGAAGTCTCACACACCCATGAAGCAGCGTTGTGGAACGTATGCTGGCAGCAAAACAAAGATCTCTCTGATGTGAAAGCCAAAGTCTTTTTATAAGATAGATGGCAGGGCTGCCAGGGGATGCTGTTTGCTAATACTATGCTTTACTTAACACTGTCCTCCCTATTCCTGAGCTGGAAGGGCCGCCTGTAAAATGTTTGGAATAGTCATGGAAAAGGTAGCTCTAAGAAAAACGTTTGAATGAAGCAATGAATTGCTTACTGTGATTTAAGCATCATCTGTATATTTCAAGTGTGTTTTAGGGAACTGGGTCCCAAACTTTCTGGACCAACCAATTTTTTTTGTCAACATACAAATGTTTCTGTGGGCCACCATGCACCTGCCAGAGATGGCCACAGATGGGTGCATGCTAATTTGTAATCATTTTGTGACAGCGTAGTTGGTGTTGTGGGGTAAGTCCATGCAGGATCAGGACCCAGTAACTGTTTCTACTAGGGATTCACTCGTAAATGGCCTTGATCCTGCAGGGATTTACCTCATGACACCCTCTACATGGTCACAAGTGGTGGAGAACGCGGCCAGCTCTAACATTGGCCATCAAGCCAATACCTTGAAGGGAATTATACCCCGCACAATGTGTAGGATTACGTCCAATGGATTTTGCAGATAGCGGTAAGTGAGGGAGGATTGCACTCAGAAAGAGGGAGAAGTGGGTAGCGAGATAAAAGACTCAGAGAGAGCAGAGAGACCTGCGTGAGCTAACTGTAGGAAAGTGAACCTGGGTGCCAGAAGATGATGTTGACTGGAGGATTATGCCCACACCACTTGCCGCAAGCAGACCCCCACGATGTCACACATTTATATTGTACTTTCACTGCTATACAAGCCTTAGTTCACCTTCAAAACAGCCCTGTGATGTAGATCATTATTATTCCCAACAGATGGGGAACTGATGCCAAGAGATTGTGATTTACCCAAGGCCATTTAGTGAGTTAGAGTCTCAGGCTGTTTTTAAACGACCACACGATACTGTTCTGAAATCATTCTTACCTGACTTGTCGGAATGAGGTCATCATCATAATCAGTCCAGTTTCTGCAGCTAGACGACCACTGTTGTGACATTATATTAGAGTATTCCACTCCTGGCTGTCTAAATGATTATAACATTCTATGGTCTGGCTGGCAGCGGAGTTTAACGTGAACAGGGCAGTCAAGCGGTCACTGTAAAATGTTCTACCTGTACAGATGGTAAAAACAACTGTTATAAATAAAGAACATTATACGTTTGTATAAAACCTTGAGAAAGGTGTTTTACAAAAAAGTTCTAAATCCCAGAAGCAAACCAGAAGTGTCCAAATTTGTACGGTTCCAACTGTACAGACAATCACTTTTATAACAACATAAAAGCCACTAGAGTCTTATGATGTATATTGTCTAAAAACAGCCATAGAAATGGAAGGGATATCAAGAGTCAGCCCCCTGCACCAACACAGGATTCACTACACGTAAGCCTAACCAAAACCTTGTGCACAGAAAAATCTATCCAACAAGAAACAGAGACTATTAAAGAAATTGTCTCAGAAACTGGGACCAACCAGGTCACACTGTTTCCTGTTGTTTCAGGCAATCAATTTTATAAAAAGAAAGACCCAGATGTCTCAAATAGGTGAGCCACACTCATGTTGCAGGGGAAGGCATAAAAACCCTCTGAGTAGAGTGCCAATCTGCCTCAAGGGAAAATTCCTTGATTCCTGCCCCCAAATACGGTGATCAGTTAGACCCTGAGCATGCATTCATGGCTAAGGAAAAAAACTGAATCCTCATCTCCCAGGCCCAAGACCTTATTTACTAGGTTACATCAGCTCATATATCACAGTGAACCTACTCTCTGCTGCAGTTAAATAAATGTGGTTTCATTTACCCACTTCTGCTGAAAATGTGCTTACATCACAATAAAAACAAATGAAGGCGTGTGGGATTGGAAGAACCCATTCTAGACCAAAACCCTTCAAAGGATGGAAGAGATTTTGCCAAAAAGCTAATAACCACAGGGTAGGCCAAGCATTAACATTAGAAATTGCTTCCAGGGAATAAAGCTTTTTCCATTCCTTTCTACTGAGCAGTTAGGATCCCATTCCAGATTATGAAACAAACAAACAAAAATCATGGAAGGACTCCCAAATCCATGCCCTTTTTGTTTCCCTATACTTAATCCCATGAGATCTTGAACAACATACTCCTCTTTGCTTTACATACATACAGCAGGTCACCTTACGAGGCTGTGGTTATCGTCAGTTCTGAGTCTGATAACGACCTACATCAACACACATTCTGATGTTATGCCATTCCTGGGTAAATCCTGAGACAGCTTTAAGGAAGAAGTCTTGTTATGCGTTCTTCTCGGCCCTATAATTCTGAGGCAAGCTTGTGCTCATACGCATGCCCTGCTCAGAATGCTCGCCTACATGAGAGGTGGTAGAGTCTGACCTGCATTAAAACCTTCAGACTAAGCTCTGCCAAGTTCCTTTGCAAGGCCCCAAGTATAAATCTTGTAAACCTAATCAGAAGAGGAAGCTTTAACTTTTTTTTTTTTTTTGGCAATGCATTTATAAAGCTATACTGCAGCCAAGTGGACACATCTAGAAAACACTTCTTATCCACTGAGCAGTCATCTACCATAGTAGTGATGACTGTCAGCAAGGACAGTTCTCACCTCCACCGTCTGAAAGGAAGCAGAAAAACACGCTAGGCGTTTGGGAATGAAACTTGCATCCAGGAATCACTTTTCCACTCAAATGAAAGCCACAACATTCTTTTTAATGAACAAAACAGTGTATGAGTCCAGTAGACTTACTTCACCTCTCCTGCCTCCACCTCCACATGCTGGCGAGGGCTGCCCAGTGCTGAGTGGTTCCAGCAGCGGCCACGCTAGGTGACTCCTGAGGGAACAGGAAAGAGGAGTGCCTGGCATTGGATGGTAGAGAGGAGAAGAGTCAGCATGATTGCAGGAATGGGAGAGGGGAGGGGTGGGCTGAGGTAGGAGTAGGCAACGGCAGATGCCCCACCCGGGGCAGTGTGTGTGTGTGTATGCATGATTCTGGGAGACTCTGTGCGACTCTACGTAATTGTTTAGTTTAGTTTATGTACGGCTGGAGCCAAAGGAACACACAACAATAAACCAACAAAGAACAAAAACAAACATATCATTTAAACATTCCAGCATACAAAATCATTTAACAGTGCACCAAAACTAGGGACCAGCCTACTTTCACCTTAAATAGGACATGGCTACCGGTGCTGATACACTGCAAAAATACCCAAATCACCAGAGCAAATGGCAGCCCAGGACCAAAAACAATGATATATAATAATATATAATGATACATTATATAATGATACATTTATGACCCCTAAATCATGGAGAACTGGGACTGCAGAAAAAGGGAACGATGATTGAATGCAGTCACTAAAAAAAGCGCCGCCACCTTGGTAAGACCAGGATCAACGTCTGCCAAAGCAAGGCAGAGCAAATTGTGCTCTGTCCTGCCGGGATACTTCTGAAGAAAGGAGGCAAGATAGAACAAACGGATCTCGTCGTAAAAATGACAGCCAAGGAGCAAATGCTGGGTGGTATCTACTGACTGGGCATCGAAAGGACACAGCCGCTCGGAGAACTCTATAGCCCGGCTGCGCCCTTCCAGCAAGACGGTGGGTAAGGCATTAAGCCTGGCACGCATAAATAAAATTTTTCCTCTAGATGAGATATCAGAGGCTAGATAGGCAGCCATGCAGAACCGAGGGGAGGAAAATAGGAGGAAATTGTGGAGATGGCGAGATCCTCTTGTAGCCGCAACTTCCTCCTGATAGTCCCTATCACCTAATCTTAAAGAGATTTCCTTTACTGATGATGCCAAATCCCTATCCTCCCAATACTCCAGATGGAAACCTAACTTCAACAAAAAAAGCTCCACAGCCCTCTGCCACGCACTCTTATATGTATCAAGCTTCCAGTGTTGAATGAGCCCCTGATCACGTGACTTCGAAAGCTTGGCCCAGAATTTTAAAACTAGGGCCCAGGCTACCGAAGTCCACCTTTGTTGACCAACCTCCATCCTAATAGCAGAGAACGGCGTGCCATGAGGGACCTTCAGCAGATTTTGAAAAAAAAGGGCCTGGAGGCTATCCAACCTCCTTGACCACAAAACTAAGAGTGGTAGCCATACTTCAGCCCCGTACAGCACCTGCATGCGAACCTTAGCATTGATTATCCTTACTGCAGAAACCACAGCCCTCCTTCCAGTCCTGCCGAATAACTTCAACAGCACAAAAATGGCTCCCCGCGCAGATGCCATGGCCCCTTCCAGATGGCTGTTCCACACACCCGTAGCTTGAAAAAGAAGACCCAGGTAAAGGTAAGCTTTTACCTGCAATATGGTGTGCTCCCCTATTTGACACTGTCCAACCTTACCAGCCCTGGAAAATACCACAATCTGGGACTTCCTAAAGTTTATGGCAAGGTCGCTATGAGAGCAGAAATCTGCAAAACAATTTAACAGCCTCCGCAAACCCACCTTGGTTTGGGAGAGGATCACGATGTCGTCCGCATAAAGGAGACACCCAACTGAGTGACCTGCTAATTTGGGGGGGCGGGGGGGAAGTGTGAGGGAACGACCAACCTAGGGACCACACTGTTTATAAATAGATTGAAGAGGGTGGGTGCCAGCACACAATCTTGTCTGACACCCGCATATACGGGGATGTCCTCTGTCAGCCGACCCTCAGAGTCCAGCTTTATCACCAATGAGTTGTTCCCATGTAACCTACACAGCAAGCAGAGTAACCTGGCTCCATCCCTAGGGAGGCTAACCATCTCCAGAGGATCTCCCTGTTCACTAAATCAAACACTGATCAAAGGTCTAGGAAAGCTGCATAGAGTCTCCCGTTCTTATCCATGTATTTCTCTATCAGATGTTGTAGAATTAGGCAGTGTTCCAGGGTAGAACGCCCCCTTTGGAACCCCGCCTGCTCAGGGCACAAAACTTTCTCCTTCACAATCCAGGCATTCAGCCGCAAAAGCAGCCACTTGCCGTAAATTTTAGCGATGGTACACAAGAGACTAATTGGCCTATAATTTGCCGGGTTAGCACAATCCCCCTTTTTAAAGATGGTTACCACAATAGCCCTACCCCAAACAGGGGGCAGTAACCCCGAGGCATTTATAGCTGTAAACAGCTGGGCCAATCTAGGAGCCCCCCAGTCCAGAAAGCCCTTAATCACCTCTATTGGCAACTGATCCGGCCCAGCAGCCTTACCATTTTTAAAAGTGCCGATAATCTCTGCAACTTCTGCTGCCGAAGCTGGGGCTTTCCTAGCGAGCGCGCCTCGTTAGAATTGACTGAGCTTTTGTTGTGGGAGAGCTGCTGGGGAGGCTTGTCCCCCACTAGACTGTTGCCCCTTTGAGACCTACCTGGGGGATTCCTGAAGTCAAGCCTCTGATCCCTGAAGGGTGACCAGCTGTGAGCGGGCTGCCACGGGATACAATTTGCAGCACTGATTGGCCCTGCCCCCCGGAGTGGGGAGTTAAGAGCTGGGGCTTTCCTAGCGTGTGCGCCTAAGGGCTGCGTGCGCAAGGGCTCGCCGGGGCTAGGGGCCTCTTGTTTTTGGTTTTTGCTTCTGCACTATGTCCAGAAACCACATGAGACCCTACCCTTTGGAACCCCACGGTCTCCCCTCGCCTAAGCAGAAGAAGCTGGACTTCTTTTTTCCTGCTGTTGCAAAGGAACTGGACGTGGGTGGCCTGGCTCTCCCCAATAGCTCTGTACTCCCCAATTGCTCTCAGGCAAGTCCAGGACATTCAAGGGTCTTCGATAGTGCAGAGGATTCCTTGTCTATTTCAAACTGCTCTGACTATTCAGAAGAAACGGATCCTTCACGAATGCCCCCCCAGGAGGGCTCATTAACGACCAACCCCCTCATCCTTCCTCTCCTTCCTCACTGTCAATAACGATTGATGGAGTCACCATCCTGCCTGTCCCCCAAGCCCGTAGCCTAGGCTTCATCTTTGACTCACCCCTTTCTTTTAAACCCTACATTGACTCTGTTGCTAAATCCTGTCGCTTCTCCCTCCATAACATTGCTAAGATTCGCCCTTTTCTCTCTGTCTCGTCTGCCAAAACTCTTGTTCATGCTCTGGTCATCTCTCGCCTCGATTACTGTAACCTCCTTCTCACTGGCCTTCCCCGGTCTCACCTTTCTCCCCTCATCTCTGTCCAAAACTCTGCTGCCAGGGTCATCTACCTCGCCAGTCGCTTCGACCATGTGCAGCCCCTCCTCTCTTCGCTTCACTGGCTTCCCCTTCCTGAACGAATCCTGCACAAGCTCCTAGTCTTCACCTATAAAGCTCTTCACAACCTTGCTCCCCCCTACCTCTCTGCACTTATCGCCCTCCATACTCCAGCCCGTGCACTTCGCTCCTCCTCTGTCCCTTCTCTCACCCTTCCACGCCTTCCCTGCTCCCCTAAGCGCCTTCGTCCCTTCTCACTTGCTGCCCCCCATGCCTGGAACTCCCTCCCTGTCCACATCCGCCTTGCCCCCTCCCTTCATACCTTCAAATCTCTCCTTAAAACTCACCTCTTTCGCTCTGCTCTGTCTGACTCTTTATCCTGCTGAGCCACTATTCCTATACCTACGATCGGTTTACCCTTATCCTTGCAACATGGACCTGCCTGCTGTCATTCTCATCGTAACCAAGCCAAGTACGTGCACTTGAGACCTCGCATCTTCATGAATGTTAGACCCCTTGTCTCTCCCTCTGTTCCCCTTCCTAAGTCTCTCCCCCAGCTCCTGTCTCTCAGATTGTAAGCCCTAGGGGCAGGGACCGTGTCTATTTTATTACTTTGTAAAGTGCCAGGTACACTGCTGGCGCTATATAAATGTTTGTTAATAATAATAATAATAATAATAAACACTCTCCTTTATAAGCTGTTAGGAGACCAATGCATCCTCATTATAGACCTGGTAAAGAGACTCAATCTACAGCTGGAGGGCATAGGGTCCAGTCTGGTGGAGTAGGGGAAAAATTTGCAGCTCTTGGTGAATCATGTGTCAAACCTTAAAAGGGATACCGCTCTCTCTTGTGCCCCCCAATATCTCCAGGGGCATGATGAGGGGGGGCTGGGGTGGTGAGTAGTGGCCCCCTGCAGGACCAACAAGCGCCCTTGGTGGGACTAAGGGGTCAGGGGGGCCGTATTCCCCCTTCACCCTTAGAGATAAATAGATCTGCAATCTCACTGAGGGTGCATCCCCTTCCCAACGGTTTTCTCCCCAGATGGTACTCCAAGCCAGATATTTGTTCCCATCTTTCCGCAATTTTAGCCTTTGATTTCCCTATGCACCAAATACGGGCCTTTCAGATCCTACCTTCACTTGGGGGCTGCCATAGAGTGTTGGTGTTTTTTCGATCATGGCAGATGGTCACACATTTATTCTCCAGAGCAGATTTATTTGCCTCCTGGGGGGGGTTTGTTGGGGGAAGTGTTTAATAACCCAGTCATACGCCCGCTAATTCCAAAGCCAAATGGGGGGTGTCAAAATGGCCTCCCTCAGTCTGTTAGGCTGTCTACTATAGGCCCTAGGTCTTTGGGGTCTTTAGATAAAGACCCCCCAAAGGACCTGATAAATATTAGATTATCTCAGCTGGCCATGCCCCAGGTTTACACGGACGATGTGCGTGTTGGGCCGCCCACTGTGCCCTCTTGTATCCCCCGTGTAGCTTCATTGTCCTCCCCACCAGCCACAGAAGCTATGGATTTTGCCTCCTCCATCTTTGCTGGAATAGCCGGCATGAGTAATTTGGTTGCTTCGAGTTGTATGGAGGAACCAGTAAGGGTAGACCAGGAGGTCTCGAATATGCCGAGCCAAGAGAAGACGGCTATAAATGGGGTATTGGCTTCTGCGACTATCGAGGAGGGAACTTGTACTAAAAAAATCAAGCCCTAGAGACGGGGGAAATTAAAGTGGGTTTTTTGACAGCCTGACCCAGCCAGCGCCAAAATACCCTAAGGATTTGTTCCTGGAATGTGGTGGGGTGGAACAGGCTGGCAGGGCAGCCAGAGGCAATAGAATTTCTAGGGACCTGTCATCTTATAGCCCTCCAGGAGACCTGAGCTACTGCACAGATCTTTTTGGAGTCTTTTGATAGTTACTCTTTATCGGCAGTACGGCATTTGAGCCGGGACCGCCCGAGTGGCGGCTTGGTCTGGTTTACAGCCAAGTCGTTGCAGCTTCAAGTTTTGGAAATCATCTCCAGGCCACCCTGTCTGTTACTGCTGGTTATCCTGCTAGGAGGGTGTCAATTTATTCTAGCCAATGTTTACATGCCGCCAGTAAATGCCAAGTATTATACTCCTTCATTCTGGTCTTATGTAAGGGATGCTCTAAATGAAGCCACAGATACTTATCCCTTGGCCAAAATAATTTTGCTGGGAGACTTTAATGCTCGCACTGGCTCAAATTATGAAGCGCTTCTCCCCTATGGTGGGATTCATCTGGCCAAGAGTCTGGAGGGCTGTAGAAGTAAACTGTAGAAGTAAACGAAACTGTAAACTCTGCCGGTCTCCTTTTAGCCAGATTACTGACAGAGGTTGCCTTGTTCATTCTGAATGGATCAGGGTATGGGGATCCGGATGGGGAATTTACATATATGGGTGCAGTGGGATCTAATGTGGCCATGTCTTTGGATCTAGCCCCCTTGATTAAATCTTTCAAAGTTGTTACATGCCAGGGGAGTGATCATCTGCCCCTGACTCTGGATTTGGCCAACCAGTGGGCTAGTTTACCCTCATTTTGTTCAGAGGGCCGGGGGCCTGCAAATGCCCCGCGCCACCGGGCTGTTAGAGCAGAGCATATCTGTATGGAGGAGGTTGGCCTTTTCTGTGCATCCTTCCAACTGGACTGGAGTGGGGTTTCCCCCCCAAGGGTGGTAGACTGTTTTGCCTCTTTGATACAGGACCTCAGCACCCTGTTATCTGCGTATGATAAGGGTATCTCGAGCCAACAGACCCCCTAGACGCCATACCAAACCTTGGTTTGACCAGGAGTGTCGGGATCTTAGAGGGCGGCTAGTAGACCTGTATTTAGATTATAGACAGGGACAATCGAAGGCGATCTCCCACCAGTATTTTCTAGTAAAGAAGACCTACAAGGAGACCTTAAGGCAGAAGAGACTCCTCTATTGGGAGACCTTTTGGGACAAGTTGGTGCTGGATGCAAACAGCCAAGACAGCAGAAAGTTTTGGGGTCTAGTAATGGGGTGGGTAGGGCAAAGGCCGGCCCTTTTTTGGTGGTCGTCCCAGAGGCAGATTGGGTGTCCCACTTTCGCTCCCTATATGCTGGTGCTGGGAAACAGAGTGATCTGCCCTCGGCTGTTTTGGATATCTCCCTGGTTCCTGCTTGGCCTCCTACGCAACTGTGAATGCATGACTCTATGGGGCAGGGGGGAGGCTAGAGTGTCATTAAATAGATATTGATGAATTGGGAATTTTACCCACCCCTGGGCTATAGCATCGCCTGGTTCTTGTGGGGCTCTGGCATGCTCACTCATGCACCTAGGTGGGAGAGCTGGTGCCCTTTACCCTCATTGTTAGGACTTTCCCTCCCACCCATACACAGATGAGGGAATATAAATCCCATCAGGAAACAATGCACATTATTATTATTATTATTATTAAACATTTATAAAGCGCCAGTAACAACCTGGCGCTGTACAGAACATATAATCAGCTGCGGTCCCTACTTGTGGCTTACAATCTAAAAGACAAGGAGGGGGAGACAAGGAGAGGGGACAGCGGGAGAGACATGGGAGAAGACAAACAAACATTCAGGCGGATGCGAAGTCTCAGGTGCGTGTACTTGGCTTGGTTACAAGGTGGTCGGTAGCAGCAGTCAGCAGAGGAGGGCTGACAGTAAGAGCAAGGGGAAAGACTAGAGGGCATTGGGAAAGGCAGCATGGAAAAGGTGGGTCTTGAGGAGGGATTTGAAGGAGCGGAGGGAGGAGGCGAGGCACATAAACACCTTCTTTCCGAACCCAGCCTCTGAAGGCGGTAAAGGGGGAGGGAGGGAGGTCACCTACACTGGTATCTCGAGGTGCTTCTTTGGGTGTTAAAAAACAATATGGTAGCCCATACCAGGTGGATGTCCATCTGCTCGTTTATTAGGTGTTCACCCTCACCAGCCCATGTGGCCATCACCCACTGGACACACAGTCCCCCCCCTCACAGCAAGGTCCCAGAGTATTCAGGCGGGCCAACATGGGCTGATGTGTGCCCATGCGTCCGCATCCCATCAATTCATTGCATGCAGCATCCATGCGCGTACAGGTCCACCCGCCCCATAGACTCGTGAACAAAGAGCCTAGAGCATTCCAAGGAGCAACCACTTCCAACCCCTCTCTCCACTCTCACTCTCGCTGGTGCACAAGTAACGTCTGCTTTAAAAGCTCAATGTGCCATTTTCAAACATGCATTTTCCCAACTCATTTTGGTTTGCAGCATGTGCCCAACACTTGCTCTTTCCAAGCTGTTGCATTCTCAGGAACGACTTGTGGAGGATTACCATCGCCGAGACCATGGCGAATACCAATCACCAGGCTACAATCAGCACCACTACCTCCACCGTTCAATTGCAGCCACTCACTGCCTACCGATCCACCCACCATCACTGCATTCCCTGAGCCAAGGAAGAGACCGAGGCCTTCATCACTTATGGCACTGAGACCGCACTTGTGGCTTTGGTAGATGAACTCCGCCACGAGAAGAATCGGGGTCGACCAACACTATTGATCCTGTTAGATCTTTCGGCAGCATTTGATACCGTTGACCATGAGATGTTGGTGATGTGCCTGTGGGACAGTGCGGGGGTGGGCAGGACTGTTCTCAAATAGTTCCGCTCATTCCTGACCAGAGGAACTCAGTGGGTGGTGCTCGGTGATTGTTTTTCAACTTACTGAGACCTCTCGTGTGGGGTTCTGCAGGGTTCTGTTTTGTCCCCTCTCCTGTTCAACGTGTATATGCAGCCACTCAGTGAGGTGATTAGAGGGTTCGGGGTGAGGTGTCATCAGTATGCGGACGACACCCAACTGTATCTCTCATTCTCAACAGATCCAGGCCCGGCTGTCTCAGTCCTTACCCAGTGTTTGGCAGCTGTGGCGGACTGATCAAGCAATCATTTATTGCATAGACTAGGCCATTGCAGTCAAACATAGAAGACAACCCCCAAAAGGGGTAAACAAGCAAATTTAAAACATAGTACAAAAAAAGTTAAGAACCCAAGGACTAATTATAAATACATTCTAGAGCATTCCCCAATAAAAACATAAACCCCAAATGGTATGGTTTCCTTGATGGTCTCATTCAATAATAACGTGGTTTATATAGTTAACTGATTGTTCAACAGAGTTCCCTTACAACTTCTCAGCAGACATGGACAGTGTTCTTTGGGATCTTTATTGAAGCCTTTTGATTTCCAGCTTGTGCCTTGCTTACATGTCTGTAGTTATACAAGTCATACAGATAATCCTGGAATTATAGTTCCCTTGGTCGAATTGTCTTTGTATGCCAGTTTAAATAGCCATTGTGTCTATTTTGCCAGAATTTGTTATGGCTGTGGGGGACTGAATGAGGGCTAACCGACTGCGATTGAATCCTGACAAGATGGAGGTGATGGTAGTGGGTAAGTCGGTGGAAGGGACAGCTCCCATGGTTGATGGGATCTGTCCTCCGCTGACTTCCCAGATATGGAACCTGGGGGTGCTCCTCGACATGCAGCTCCACCTGGATCTCCAGGCTGTGGCAAGGAGTGCCTTCCACCAGTTACATCTGGTGCGGCGGCTTCGGTCGTTGGTTTTGGTTCCTGACCTGGCCATGATCATCCATGCTTTTATCATCTCCTGACTAGACTACTGTAATGCACTCTATGTGGGGCTACCTATGGTGACAGCTCAGAAGCTGCAGCTGGTGCAGAATGCGGCGGCCCAGCTCTTAGTGGGACTGAGCCGCTGGGACCAGTGCTCTGGTCTCTGCACTGGTTGCCAATAGTCTTCCGGGCTTGATTCAAAGTATTGGTTTTGACCTATAAAGCCTTACACGGTCTGGGCCCTGCCTACTTGCGAGATCGCCTCACTCCCCAGGTCCTAGACTGGCCCCTGTGGTCATCCAGGGGGCGCCACAGTGGAGGTCCCCCAGGTTTTCCAGGGGGCCACGCAGAATAGGGCATTCTCGGTGGCCGTGCCGTGCCTTTGGAACTCTCTCCTGGTGTGGGTCCATCTGGCCCGGAACCTCCCAGCTTTCCAAAGGAGTTGTAAGACCTGGCTGTTCCATCAGGCATTTGGCGAGGGAGAGGAGTGGGTAAGGGGTGGGGGTTGGTTTTTATTCTCTTTTTTATTGATGTTTTATGATATTTTATTGTGTTTATCTTTTATGTTGTTAGCCACCGCAGGTTGCCTGTGGCAAGAGGGGCGGGGTATACATTTTAACAAATAAATAAATAAATAAATAAATGTGAGGAGCAGAAGGTCCAATATGCCCTGATGAAGTGCTATAGGAACAAGGTGGTGTTCCAGGAAATCTTGGTCCAAATGGTGCAGCAGGGCTACACCCAGAACGTGAACCAGTGCCAACAGTGTGTCAAGGACTTGAGGACAGGCTACAAGGAGATCTGGGATAACAATTTCATTTCCAGCCCGCAGGAGAGAAACATTTCCATACTATGAGTTCTTGGACTGGTTCCTATGCACGGAGGAGTCATTGTTGCATCCCACCTGCATGGCTGTGCCTTCATCAGCATCCAAAGGCAGGTGGATATGGCTACCCCACTGCCTCCTTCCACTGCAACCACTCCCGCTACAATCACAGAGCCCGCAACCACCAGCGGAGATCCCTCCATGCCCATCCCTGCTCCCGAGCCAGGACAAGTCGCCATAGACCTAGACACCGTGGTTCTTGCAGTGTATTCCCTCAAGCTCGAGGTGTGGGAAGTGGCTGGGAAGGCACCATGGCAGGCTTGCAGGGGATGTAAGGTACCATGGCAGGAAGGTGGGCTTTCAGGGGATGGAAAGGCACCATGGTGAGATGGCAGGCTGGTGGGGGTGGGAGAGGGATATGCACCATGGCAGGATGGGGGTGGGATGGGAAGATACTATAACAGGATGGCAGGGGGGTGGAAGCCAAAATGGCGTGCGGGGAGGGAGAGGACACAAATGGTAGTTCTTGATTTCTGTATGTTTTTCATTCCTTTACAGCGATCATGGAAGGAGAACCGCATGACACGGCCTCAGCTGCTGCATAGGCCAGGTACTCATTCCCACTACCCTTTGTGTGGGCAGAGGGCTGAAAATTGGGCAGGCAGGGGCTGAAACACCAGGGCGAGAAGGTGGGTGGAGCACTCTGAACTAACGGCTTTCCTTGTTGCCGTGCTACAGGTCTGCCAGGGCAACAGGTGCGGATGGAACCCCCTGCCACAAGTACCCAGTGGAACCAGGACCTGCAGGTCCACAGCTGGTATCACGGGGAGGATTTGGCAAGGGAGCTGCTTGGGGAGATCACACGGCAGGTGGACAAGATCTGTAATGCCATTAATGGCACGGCCAGGGAGCACAGGCAGTTGGTGTGAAAGAACGCTGCAGAATGCAAAGCCTTTGCTGCTGAGACCTGCTTGGGCAGCTGGCGGGAGAACAGGCACCAAGCCTGCCTCTGGTAGCAGTTTGAGTGATCAGACAGTGCGATTGAGAAGGCAAGCAAGGAGATGTCTGAGATGTGAGCACAGACTCTCTGTCCCAGTCTATTCATCTCCAGGCTTCTCTGCTTGAGCATGTTGCTGCTGTGACGGCGAGCATGGCTGCTCAGGGGTAGGCACCATATCCCAGCCCCACCAGCTGTTTACACCCCACCACGTGGAACATGACCACCCACTCGTTTCCCAAGCAATCCACCCCCATGGAAGGCACCAGAGCCCTCTGTATGCTGTGCTCACACCAGTGAAAACTTTCTGGGCCAGGCACACCTACACACACACTTCCAATCTCTCCTGCATGCCTCCCACACAGATCCATGGGAGAAAGATGGGGGAAATGTCTGCCTGCCAGTCCTGCCACCCAAGCAAGTGCGCCCAGCTGCCCCAAAAGGGGCAGGCTCAGAAGAAATAGTTGCAACTATTTGAGGGCTTTAAAAAATATATTTTAAAAAGCTCTTTAATTTTTCTTAAATAAAATACTTCATTTTTTCATAATGCTTGGTTTCTATGCATCTTCTGGGAAATGAGGGTAGTTTGAGGGGGTGGCTTGGAAAATGGCAATATGATATAGTGATAAGTCTCTTTGGGACTGGAGGTTGAAACGGAAAGAAAGCGAAGGGGGTAAGTGCACTGAAAATAGGGGTGGGGAGTCCTCTGGCCATGCACTTGCACTGGAGGGTGGGTGGGGGGTATATGGGGAAGCCACGGAGGATGACAGTATGGCATAGTGTTAAGCTGCTTTGTGGGCTGGGGGTTGGAAGGGAAGACGGTGGTGGGGAGTCCTCTGGCCATGTGCTTGCATGTGAAAGTGAGGGGGCACATGGGGAGCCGTGGAGAACAGCAGTATGGCATAGTGGTTATCCGCTTTGGGCGCTGGGAAGCACTTGCACTTGTGAGGGCATAGTCACCGGCAGAACGGGAGTTCCTTATTCGGATGGCAGAGATTAATCCCTTCAGGGACAAATGATTTAGGGTATAGGGAATGTGAATTGACTGAAGGAGAGCTTGTTCCCCTATACAAGGTTTGGAAAAGTAGAGAAGTGCAAAGTGCCCTAGCGAGCAAGGGTGTTTTCTACCCCAACTGTATGGTAATGCAGAGGATGCTAGAGAGGGAGTACAAGAGGTACATGTTTGACTGGGGGGGTTATGTGAACTGAGAGGGATTTCCAACACCACAGCAGGCGAGACTCCAATAAAACCACGTGCTGTTACTTGCCAGTACATTGTTGTGAACCATGGATGCAAGAAACTTGGTGGTGACAACATGCAAATATGGACTGCTTTAGCTTTCAGTTTTCACTACAGATGCTCGGTAAAGTGTGCAATTTGCTCAATAAACTTAGCAGTCTGTACATAGCAAAAGGTTATTTCCAGCCACCAAGTGCTGGCAGGTGTAAACCCAGGTATGAACCTCCGTGGGTGGGCAAGGATAGCAAACGCTGGACCATCTCCCGGAGTCGGACCCATGGCTGTGGGTTATGACAGGAGGCAGGATACAGGGAAGGAGGGTCCATGGGTGGAGCATGGCGGGGAAGAATGCCTGCCCATGTATTAGATTTCTCACGTTAAACCTGTAAGTTGGAGTTGCCTGCATGCAGAAAAAATACTCAAAATACTTTAGACTCTGCATGCTAAATATGTGAGCAAGGGCTGCACAGACTGAACCCAGACTCCAGGAGGCTATAATTCATTAACATCCTCTGTTTTGCAGTCTGCAACTAAAATGCAAACCCCTTGTAAGAGAGGGGCCATCTGGGGCATGGGCAGTTGTTGGGGAGTGGGGTCAGGATGGAGGAGCAAGGCTAAGAGTTGAGGAGAAAGAGAGGAACAGGAAGTTAGGATGCTGTCCTCTGGCTGCTGGTTGGGCTTCCTCTGGCTGCTGGTTGGCCTTACAAGAGAATAGACCCTCACTCAGGAAGCTGGAGTGGGAGGGTATGCCCAGGGGGCTGAAACCAAAGCCTGCTGCTGCTGGGAGGATGCCACACTGCAGCCAAGGGGCAGTTGTGGTGTCCCAGAACACCGGGGAGGGTCTGTTCAAGACCCTGCTACTCCAGAGACTCCCGCTTTTGGTGTGTCTCACAATAAATACAGATTTTCATAGGGTCTGGATGACTGTTCTTTTCCTCCTTGTGTCAGCTAAATAAGCCAGTCATTTTAAAAAGAAAATTTGAAAACCAAATTCAGCCACATGTGTTACCTTGAAGACCCAGACTTGCTGTGACAATCAAACATTATTAAAGGCCTCTACACAGGTTAGGTAACATTAAGAGAATAAAGTGCCATATTGGGTCAGACCAATGGTCCACCTAACCCAACATCCTGCCTCCAACAGGGGCCAGTGGCCACCTTCATTCACTTCAGAGAAGTGCACCAAAGGTTACAATGGAATAATCCATTCTCTGCTATTTACTCCCAGCAGTTGGAGGTTATGTCCTCCAACTAATTTGACTAATAGCCATTTATGAACCTATCCTCTAAGAACTTATCCTTTTTAAAAACCCAGTTATGCTATTGGCCATCACAACATCCTCTGGCAGCATGTTTCAGAAGTTAATTGTACACCAACTGAAAGAGTAGTTCCAGAATATCCCAGAGCAGTGTGATCATGTAAATAAATTTTTGATGTACCATGAGAGTGTTCTGGGCTCTATTCCTCACTGTGGTACTGTAAAATCTTTCTGTATGCTTATAAGTATCATGAGACAGCCACTTGTGCTTCTTTGCGTTCTTGAGTAGGGGAGCAGGAATTGGGTCCAAAACAAATCCATTGTTGTGCATGGGAATCGTAGCCAGAGTCAATGGAGTAGAGATTCAAACTCAGGACTTTCTCTATACTTTCTCTGGGGACATTTCCCAAGGCATATTTGGCAGGGTTGGGGAGAAGTCACTTGCACACTGTGAAATGGGGCAATGGATTTCCCCCAACAAATTGGATGTTCCAGACATATGTAATATGTGATTCCCAGCAACCCTATCTGAAAACTAGGCCCCAAGAAGTGTGGGCATGGCCACTGACTTCAGTTTATGTCGTGGTTATTAAGGCATCAAAAAGGAAATCAAGACTGGGCTTCTTAATAATAATAATAATAATTTATTATGGCACTAGCGACTGCTATGGCCAATTTGAAAAAAAGAAAAAAGAGTCCGAATATACAACAAAATACAAGGCAAACAACACTTATTATACATACATGATTGAACAACTATCGCCAAACTATACATTAAATTGTTAAAAACCTTAAGGGTTATCACCCCTTACTCCAAAATTAACAATAAACCACAATTTAAAAGAGAAAATGGAAAATAATATAACCAAAGTAGCCATTCCTGCCTATAGGACTCAGCTCCCTCAAAACATCAACAAATTCCTATTGTCAAAATCTGACTTACTGCATCATTCTGGGCTAAACCCAAGAACAACAATAAAAGGGGTCCTCAAATTACTAAGATTTAATTGTGTACATACCCTTTCATCTCTCTTCCCAACTCAAGCCTGCCTTCTAGAACCTGACCTCATCTACGGAGAACATCTTCACTGCAGAGAAAAAAGCTTCTCATCTTCTATCTTAATCCCAGTCCACTTCTGCGTAAACTAACCTATGTCTACCGTTAATACTTCCTGACCACAAATCCCTACCATCAGCATTAGCCATCGCATTTCTTTGGACCATGACCTGACTGCTAAACACCACCATCATCAAGGTTAATTTAGTTCCTCTATAGCTGAGACATAAACTGAGTCTATCCAACTGGGGGGAAATATCCCACACCAGCCTCAAAGCCGCTAAGAGCTCTCTTCTATATCCCTCATACCGAGGGCAAACGAACAAAATATGATTGTTAGAGTCAAGCTCTTGTAGAAGGCAGGATTTACAAATTCTTTCCTGCCAAGGAATCCCATTATATCGACCGTCTAGCATCGCCGAGGGAAATACCCCCATACGAAGGCGGGCAAAAGCCCGCCTTAATGTAAAGCTTGTCCAAGCAGTCAGGTAACTAGATTCCAAGAGGCAACCCTGAGGTGAATCATACAGGGGGTTTACCCTTTGGGACTGAAGCATTCCAGCATCAATCTGAATCTGCTGGTCCCCCAGTCTTTGTTTTACCAAGGGCATAGCCCGCTTGACTCCCAACTCGACCAGGTGATCGGGTAGAAAACCCAACCTCCCCAGAATAACCCTCACTTGCTTCTGCCAGGGGGCTAAGAGATCAGCAGCTCGAATTTCCCCCAACAACGAACCATCACCCAGGGGGAGAGTTGCAACCCGCAGCCAGTACTTAATAATACCCTAGGCTGCAGGTATCCTAATGGGGGAACACGCCATCTCCAAGCGTAAGAAAATCTGGGGAGTCCCACATGGAACACCCAGTAAGGCCCTCAAAAACGCATTCTGCAGTGATTCCAGCTGTTCCAGGTAATCCACCCCCCCCATACTGTAAACGCGTACAAAAGTTGGCCGATCACCTTAGCGTGAAACAGCCTCAGGGCTGGCAGTAACAATTTGCCTCCCTTTCCATAATAGAAGCCACGAATGGCCCCAGGCGACTGCTTGGCCCAGATTTTTGCCTGGGCCCACTGAGCCCCCCATGAGGGGGTATTTGAGAAGACAACGCCTAGATACTTGAAATTTAGGACCTGGGTGATCTGGTGGCCATCTATTTGCCATTTATGGAGCTTATGCCCCCGCCCCTTGCCAACCACTAACACCTTAGTCTTCTCATAATTGATGTTAAGGCCCTCCCTTAAACAATAGTTCCTAGCCTGAAGCATGGGACGGCGCAAACCCACCTGGGAACGTGAAATAAGCACCGTGTCGCCAGCGTACAATAAAGATGTAATTCGCTTACCATTAATTACTGGAGAGTGAGAGTTGGTTTGAGCTACAAAATCTGGGAGGTTGTTCAAGTAAAGGTTAAACAGGCCTGGGGCCAAAAGACAGCCCTGCCTCACCCCCTTGGCCACCTTAATCCTTTGGGTTAGCACTCCCTCCCTGGAACATCTAACCTGGAGGGTGTTATTCTCGTGCATCTTCATTATTAGAAATAGCAGTCTCGGGTTGATTTTATATCCCTTCATTTTGGCCCAGAGCCTATTCCTATTGATGGAGTCGAAGGCCATCCTTAGATCTATGAAACATAAGTATGCCTTCAAACCCTGACCCAAGATCTTTCTTATCAGGAATGAGAGAACTAACACATGATCTACTGTAGTATGGGATTTCTGAAATCCTACCTGCTCAGAGCTGATTATCTGGCCGTCTTCCAACCAACTCTGCAGCCTCCCTAGTAATAACCTGGAGTAAAGCTTCCCCACAATACTATTGGGTGGTAGTTCTCAGGGGCGCCTTGTTCACCTTTTTTATATATTGGGGCAATAATACTATTTGCCCAAGATTTGGGCATCTTGCCTGTCACGTTTATTGTGGTAAAGACTGGAGCCAACACCTCAGCCCACCAAACCGGGGCTTCCTTCAGAAGTTCCGCTGTAACCAGGTCGGCACCAGGAGCTTTCCCACTTTTTAAACGCAGAATCAAATCTCTCACCTCCTCTGTTTGAACCGGTGGCCATTGAGGGAATCTATCACGTTCTTCCAGGGGGATATGGAGGAGGGAAGAGGATGCATCAGAATAAACATCCTCATAAAACCTTTCCCATATCTCCGCTGGAATCTCCGCCGAACTCCTAGACACCTCCCCCTGCCTTAGCTGTCTTATTATGCCCCAAAAACCCTTGGAGTCACCATTACCCGCAGCCTTTTGCAGCCACTGTTGCCTCTGAAACTGGATTTTCTTTGTTACGATCAGATGGCGATATTGAGCCCGTGCTGCCGTCAAGGCATTCCTAGCGGCTACAGATTGATGATTCCTCAGCCATTTGACCTTCCCTCTCAGAATCTGCCGTTGAAGATAACAATAGTTATCAAACCAGCCCAAAGTCCTCCTAAGGCCAGATCGAATCGGTCCCTTGGGGGTTAACAACAGAGTTAACCGCATTAAGATCTGCTCGAAACCCTCCACTGCTTCTACCACCCCTAAACTGATCTGCTGAGAAAGGCTAACCAACTCTGGGTCAGCAATCTGAGTCAGATTTTGTTGGGCAAGATGATCGGACCAATAAGGTCACCTATACACCGGAATTGCTTCTAATAAGGGGGGGGGGACATAACCTCTCCTCCCGAGCCCCAAAAAGGGGGGCTTGGCAGGGCCCTAGTGATAATATTAGGATAAGATGGTGCGTCTCCGTAGCGGGGCAAATCTCCAATCTCTGAGTTCTTAACAAGAGAGCAGTCGACACCAAAAAGTAATCTATCGTACTGGACCCTCGTTGTGACTGGAACGTGTACTAACCTTCTCTATCCCCCTCCAGCCTCCCATTAAGCACAACTAGTTCCAATTCCTCAACCAGGTGCTTAAAGGCCGTAGCATTAGAATTTCCCACTTTATCTTGGGATCTCCGTGGGGGAATCTTAGAAGAGCTTGAACTACACCACCCACTAGGTAGGCCCTGCCAAGCCCCTATCCTTGCATTAAAATCGCCTCCCAAAATCAGAGCAACATCAGGATACATCATTTTTGCTATTTGGACCTCACTTATAATTGCCTCCCATATTTCTGCACAAAAGTAGTTAGATGAAGCCGGTGGAATATACACATTTCCAATCAATAAACCCTCCCCTGAGGAGAGCGTGCAATAGTAAAGGGCAAAATAAGATTTATAATTATTTATTAGATTAAAAAAAACTAAATTGGACGAGCAGGGGGACAAAAAAACCAGACCTCCACTTGCTCTACCAAACGCCCTAACTACATTCACTGGGACTGAGTGCACTCTCACATCCCCCGCTCGTATATCCTCTAAGGACCAGGTTTCTTGAAATAGACAGATATCACATGATTGGATCAAGTGAAAAAGGTCTTCATCCGACTGACGGGCCTGCCAGCCCGCGATGTTCCACGAGGCAATTTTTAAGGAGGTGCTCGGTAGTTGTCATAAGGGAACTTCTGAAAGACCCGGCAACAACAGCAGGCTACTCTCAGCAGCTGACTTATGTGTACTGGCCTCTGGGGCTATATTATCCGCTGGGGCAGACATTAAATCAGGGACTACCTTAGACAGAGGCAAATTCCCAGGTATCATGGGGGATAAGGGTTGGAGAACTATACTTTCTAGTTCATTGGTGGTTCTACCCCGCAATTGGGGGACCGATCTTAAGGTAAGATCCCTTACCCCATCCCCAAGGTCTTCATCCCTAACCGAGGTGTTCCCTAAGTCCTTAATTGTGGGACCAACTGAGGGGCCCATAGCTCTTCCTTCGCCCCTAGACTCAAAAGCATTGTTAAGAATCATTCTCAGCGAATGAGGGATAGGATAACAAGTTGGCACTTTTTGAGGCTTATCCCTCTGGGTAGGGATAATAGATTTCTTTCTATATAAATCCAAATGACCCCTACCCTCGGTGGACAGAGACCCAGATTTAAGTTGAGCCAATTGTGAACACAGGGAATCAAGTCTAGACAGCAAACCACTCCCCGTGCAGTCCAAACTTAAGGGTACCCCTAAATTGCTAGATGGCTTCACGGATTTTACAGGAAGTTGGGCCTCTACCTGGGTTCCTGCCATAATGAGCTCCATAGCTTCCCCACCTTCTGCTGGGGGAGGGGATATGTTAGGCTCCATTACTGCCCCAAATCCTTCCCCTCGAGATTGGTGGCTTATAGGGGGAGCTCCTGCTAGCGGGATCATATTGGATTCGTTCCCACCAGGTACTGAGTCCCTCTGGTCTGAGAGACTCATACCTGTTTGCGTGACCTTGTTCTCTGATACCTGGGGAGGATGGTCCCCCACCTGAACCAACTGACCCGTGCTGGATTGGAATACCCTGGAAACAAAGACCGGTCTCCCCTCCAAGGAGTGTCTCACATCCCAGATAGCTGTAGCTATATCAGGGGAGATAAAAGTAATGTTGACCACCTGTCTATCCTTAGACACTGACAAAAGATCCATGGCCTGATTATGGGATCTGGTAATTGGAAGATACCTTTGAACAGGAAAGTTCAGCAATAATCTAAGGTGCTCCACTGCATCTAATACAGTACACCATAAAGGAAAATAACTACCGTATAAGAGCAGGATAGTGAAAATTAAATTGGAGGGCTGAGGACTATAAGAAGCAGCTTGATTAAATGGCAAAACTGGGAGGTTATTACGGAGAGGGCTTGAACACATCCCCTCCCTTAACTGTATATTCCCAGTAGCCTCGCCTGAGGATTGGCACCGTGGGCCAAGAGCTGTTACCTCAGAGGGCAAAACCTTGCTCCCAGGAGGCCGGGATGACCCCTTACCTCCCTGAATCCCTTGCCGGGGTTTACACTCCAGAGGCCTAACCGGAAATACTGCCAAGTCAAGCTTTTCATGAATCTGCTAAACTTGGGAGCACATAAATTTAATAGATTCAGCAGTAACCCTCACATGCGTGGACAGAAACTCAATCAGAAATTCACTGCCCAAACAACCACTAGGGTCTGGTGCACCTTGAGGGGACAACAAACTCCTTTCCCGATTACTAGCAGGGGTTGAATGTTTTGAGGATACCGCAAGTTTCCCATATGAGATTGTCCTGAAGAGAGTCAGTTACCTTACGAGAGAAGAAAGACTCCAGCCTATGTTGTTTCTGAGTCTTACTACAAGCAGGCGGAGAAACTGTAGAAGGTTCAGGACGTGGCCTTTTACTGGTAGCCATTGAAGAAAGCTATACTAGTCCTCACGTAACACTGTAAGGAAGAAACAAAAAGCCCCGCACCCACTCCTTACTTTCCAAACCGCACTTAGCACCACATACACAAAATAATTTAAGAGGGAGGACAATCTTCTAACCCCCAAAAGGATGCAGAGAACCAGGAAGAAAAAGGAGAGTCAGGAGTTTCGGGCTCCTGCTCCGGATCGCACCGAAGAGTGCACAAAAGGGCGCACCCTTGTGCGTGCGACCCTTCGGCGCATGGCCCCGGCGCGCACCTACGGCACCGCCGTAGCCTCGCTGATGAATTTATGCTAGCAGGGGCCCGACTCCCGGCCACGTTCCGCTCAATCACAGGTGCAGGTAAGTTCAGGAGGGGGGGAGGAGCTGCCGCCAAACTGCTCCGGTACACCGCTAGCCCCAAAACTGACCGCTGTTTTTATTCTTGCAGGGGCCCGACTCCCGACCACACTCCGCTCGATCGCAGGTGCAGGTAAGTTCAAGGCGGGGGAGGAGCTGCCACCGAACTGCTCCGGTACACCGCTAGCCCCAAGACTGACCGCTGTTTTTATTCTTGCAGGGGCCCGACTCCCGGCCACGCTCCGCTCGATCACAGGTGCAGGAAAGTTCAAGGGGGGGGGGGGGAGGAGCTGCCGCCGAACTGCTCCGGTATACCCGACTGGGCTTCTAAGAGGCTCAAAAAAAGCAGTGACCACTTTTGAAAATTTGGTCTCAAGTTTCCATGTCTCCACTGGAACTGGAAATTTAACCCAGATCTGCTCATCCCAAACCCTGTACCTCACCTCAAGATCATTATTTTTAAAGCTCCACATTTGCAACATAAAGCCATATCCTGTGTTGAATTATTCTGTCTCTGAAAGTCTGCAATGGAAGGCGGCTTACAGAAAACATACTTTGGAAGACGGCGATTATGCATCACTGGCTCCTTGCTTGATAACCGACTCAAATATGGAACTTAGGGTAAGGATAGCATGTCAGATCTGTCACTTTCAGCACTGTCAAGACTAGTCAGAGACTGACTGAAATGCAACAAGAAAACAGCTTGTTGTCAAACCCATCACCTGAAACAGGAAGTTCCAATTGGTTTGACCCCAGTGATATGCTTAAATAACTGCTGGTTCATTTAGCAAGGAGACAAGATAGATAGAAATACTCCCATTCACTTTAACATAATAATTTGGTTATCTTCTGCTATGCATTCGAGGCGGTTATCACTAAGGGAAGTTGGTAATCCACAAAAGTTAGATTCTTAGCATTATTATTTAGAACAGAAGGCTGTAGCAGAGCCAATCCCAAGGGGTCTCTAGGTTGAGCAATTCAAGGCAAACATTAAAATAGTCTTGTTCTCAGACTACAGACAAGTATCTTTACAAGAAAAGGCTCCAGTGCCAATATGTTCCAGCCAGTCAGTCCTTATTATCAAGAATATTTCAGCGAAGTCTGGGAGACCAGAAACTTCTCATTAGGCTAAGAAATAGCTTGATTTATCACACACCAAAAGTATAAAATAAGGTCCTATTTGTTTTGCTAAATCTCTCAGCTGCTATCTTCTAGACTGCAAAATTTGTTTCCTTCTCCATGCAGAAAAATCTATTTTCCTGCTCTCTTTCCTTCTCCCAAAGAGCTCTCCAATAACTTATGTGTAAGTATGCCATGCAAGAGTTCAAAGTTGATCACAGCGTCACTAACAATTCCATTCAGCCAAGAGATCTTGAAAGGGTCTCTTTTACATTATGCTGGGAGCAATCTATATACACTCTAGGAAGCTGTTCGGAAGCCACAGAAAAAAAGTAGGGGATTTCTGCACCACAAAAAACTGAATGGAAAAATTCTAAATTTTGACTTTTTGCAAAACAAAGTTTTTCAAAGCTATATTTTTTAACAGCAAGAATGTTGATAATTTTTGGATCAAAATTAAAATTTTCATTTCAGGTTACTAGAGATACATAACCATGTTATTTGGTGAACTATATATCCCAAGATGCACTCTGAACAGTACATTAGTTTTTCCTTTGGCTAGTCAAAGATTTTTAGTTGCCTAAGGGTTTCCAATGAAACTTTTTACTAGAAAAAAAAAAGCACACTTCTGTTTTCTGTGAGTTTTGGGGGGCAGTTAGTTTTTTAAAATAGTATTTTTCAGTGGAAAAAATTCTGACAATGTTTTAGGCCAGCTAAATGGTCACATAACTATAATGAAATCGTGGCATTAACACCTAAGAGGAGAGAAAAAACAAGGACCCACACAGAATGGCACAGTTACTTCTGAGAGTTTCTCCAACAAATTCATAGGTCGCTGTTCCCAGGCAAACATATCTGCCTAGCAGGCTAATCCGTGCAATGAGACCGTGCAATGAGCAGGTCGGCAACACGTGTACATAGCAATGGAGCACAGTCTGAGGAGACAGTGGGACTGTGCTGGGATGGCAGGGGGCATTTCCCACATATTTTTTAATCAGAATTACTTCACTGCTCTTCCAACAAAAGGGGAGAAAACCTGCACTCCAAATTGATGCTAAGGGATCTACACGCAAGTCTCTCGAGACTCAAAGCACTTTGTTCTGAAAGTAAGTGAACCCCAGAGAAACTACATCAGTGGAGTTACTCCAAGCATCCAGCAGTGCAAAGCAAGAGTTTAGAAAGCCAGCTATTTTGAGAAGCCTTTAACAAGATCAAGGGTGTCACCACTTTCAAGTCATTTCTTTCCAGAATGAACAGCCAGACCATATTGTGTCTGTTCACAGAGAACGGAATAAGCCACCTTGAGAGCAAAGGTTCTCTTTTCCTGATCATGCTGGCTTCTGCAGCAAAGCCACAATTCACAAACCACTTACTCTGAAGAAACCTGCATAGGGCTTCAATGGGCTACTCTGAAGTAAGTGGCTGTGGACTGCAGCCAAGTCTTTTCCACTCACATACCTACCAGTTCACAAAACAGTAGAGCCAACTACAGCGCCTCTTCCTTCCTTTCCCTTCTCCCTTTACTAACTGTAGTCCCCACTGAACTGAAGTCAAATGTAGCAGTGGTTTCCTTTCTTGATGAGGGAAGGTAATCCAACCACCTTCTGCTCAGAGCAATGAAGGCTAAAAAAAACAAATGCTAACCGTTAACTCTCCAGGGGGCTCATCCCTAAAGCTTTGCAATGCAGGATAAATGCCCTGTCGGTTGCTTTAGCATGAACCAGTGGTGACATCCAGTGGTCAGTTAGATTAGGTACACCCAAGCATTCCAATTAATTTATTGCTAGCCATGATGACTGGGCTGGAAGCTGTGTTTGGATCAAACAATTTCATGTGGTCACAAATCCTAAACTCGGTGGTACTTTCTTATCAGGTCTCCCGCAAAGCTTTCAGGTGAGTCGGTTGTTGATAAAGTCACTCATCTGCCCCTTTAATTCTCTTTCAGCCCCAAAAGCTGTGTCCTAAAATGCCCATATGGTGAGCTTGCCTGGCAGTTATTAGTTCTAACACTAGATTGACACAACCAAGTAAACAAGACAAGAAGGACAGTTTTGTTTGTTTAAATGTAAAATAAAGCAGGGGCGTAGCTAGCAGCTAGGCTGCAATGGGTTGTGGTGTAGAAGATGGAATCAGGCCCCTGACCTCCCTTGATCTGCACAAGAGAAGGGGGGGGGGGCAGACTTGTGGCCCCTGCAAAGCTGTTCCTATTATAGTTACACCCTTGCAGCCAAGCCCCTGCTATCCTCAGCCAGAGACAGCTTTGCCACTATTAAAAATATAATCTAATTAAACGTAAAGCCAACAGCCACGCTAGGTGTGCCGGCAAAAAATAATCAGCTGCAGCAAAGGCCCTTTTCACAGACACACGCTAACACTGATAAAATGTGTTAGATTTTATTATACATGTTGCAGGGATGCTCTATTGGTGCCCTGCAATGTGTATAATAAAATGTAACACCCATTGTATCAGTGTTAGAGTGTCTGTGTGAAAAGGGCCAAAGTCAAGCTGAATTATACTCCCCTCTTTGAAAAATCAGCCTCCATCCTGCCTCTATTTCCACAACAGCATGAGGGAGGCAGCTTGGCCAGACCCAGTTCCAGTAGGGCCCACAAAATGGCCTCTGCATGCCTGGGAAAGCAGGGGGGAAGGAGTGGAGAATCACATGCACAGCACAGTGCAGGAAGCAAATGCAATCTATCTTCATTAATTGAAGTTTGTTCAACAAACAAAGCCACAACCAAAACACATGCAAAGTGCAGAAAAACCCACAAGTTCCAAAATGCACACCATAAACGCAGCATAGAGTTTCCCCAGGCTCCCAACCATGCTGCACGGTTCTTCTCAGAGGAAGAGCCAGCTACTGCAGCCAGGCAGGGTAGGGTAGGGTAGAATAGACAAGAGGACATTAGCCAGCCCAGCAGAGCATGGGACCTCCTTGCAGAGAAAAAACCACATCCCATCTACACCAAACTGCAAAGGGAGGAAGCATTTTAAAATGCATTGCAACAAAGATTCAAGAGAGAAAGAAAGAAATCCTTCCACCAATCCACCCCCCTTAAATATTAAAAAGCAGACAATCTGGGTGGAAAACAGCAAGGGGACTCACTAACCAAGTCCATAAAGAAGAGCCAGAAGCAGCTCAGTCATGCCCACGCAGCTATGTCCACAAAATTGCCCTGCCCTGCCCTGCCTGCAAAATGTCTGCAATGGATGGTAGGGGAGATAAAACTAGATTTAAGCAGAATTTTTAAAAAGTGGGTTCAGGCCAGGGGCTGAGAGAGTGACTGGGCAGGGGCCAGGGAGGAATTTCCAGTAGTCTTCTTACCAGGTTTCTCTGGATAAGCAGGTTGCTGGTCTTCTTGTCTCTTTCCCTCCTCACATTGTGTCTCCAGTCCCTCCAAAAACACCAAAGGCCCATGGTTGTGTGTGCAGCTTCAGCCTCTCCTCCTGCCTCAGCCAGCCTGTCCTGACCACTTTAAGTCTGCCTCCGCCCACTGCTCCTCCCACCATGATGACTCGCAAAGAGTCTGACTCTGTCCACTCCAGGCAGGCTCCCACTCTTCCCCTCCATCCCCAGGTGCTGGGCGGCATCAGTTACCGCTCAACTACACTCTTTTTGGCTGAGTTCCACTAATGGAACTAACAAGTCCCTCCTCCTGGCCTGCCCCCTTCATTGAAAGAGAGCCATGCTGCATTGGGACGGCACCCGGCACATACTCTCTTTGGGGTGGTGGGCTGGCCCTACCGCCTGCTAGCTCCACCCCTGAAGGGAAGCACATGACACAGTGCTTCTGCACCCCCATCAGGCCCCACAGCCCTGCCTCCTGAGTCCTGACTTCTTCTCTTTGCGCACACCAGCCAGGAGGGAGGCGCTGCTCACTCGGAGCATGTGCCCGAACTCTAACAGAGAAGCGGCCACTGCAGCACTCCACAGAAGTCGGGAAGAACGGGAAGTGGCTCAGATGAGCCCAGGGACAGTGTGCAGGGCCAGGCAAGTTAATGACTGGGCTGAGTCAGCCACGGGGGACTGGTCACCCATTAATAAAACTGCTGCTGGATTAAACATCTGCAAGAAGCATGGAGTCTATTTAAAAGCACCATCTTGGAAGCCCAGATAAAAGGCAGCAAGAAGATCAAATGTCTTCCTGCATGGCTAAGGCTATTTTTTCATGGACGTGGGGGGATGGGTGTGCGGTGGGTGGAGGTGGGTGTGCAGCCTTTTCCACAGGCGCACACGCACCTCCACCCGCAGAGCCTCCTCTGGTTTGCTGGATGGCTCCGTGGGTTAGTGATGGGTGGAGGTGGGTGTTACGCAGGAGCACGCACCCCCACCCACCACCCGTGCTGTTTGCATGGACACACATCCATCCCCCCACCCACTGCCATGAAATTTGCACAGAGCCCCCCTCCCCACCGCACACCTGCCTGCACTCCCAGCAGGGGTGGCGGGCATCCTTGCAAAAATGGTCTAAATGGCAAATTGAAGAATGTGCTTAGAGCCAAAAAGGCGTCCTTTCAAAAATGGAAAGCTAGAGTCCTAATGAAGAAAATAGGAAAGAGCATAAGCATTGCCAAATTAGATGTAAAATATGAATATGGCAGGCCAAGAGGGAATTTGAAGAGCGACTTGCTAAAGATGCAAACACTAACAATAAAAACTTAGAAGCTAGTAGTCTGCTAGAGAGTCAGTTGGGCCAGGGGGTTAAAGGGGCACTCACAGAGGATAGAAGTTGAATTAATTCTTTGCTTTGGTCTTCACTGCAGAGGAAGTCAGGGAGATACCCACACTAGAACTATTTTTCGTAGGTGATGAATCGGAAGAGCTGTCACAAATCAACGTGACTATGGAAGAGGTTCTAGAGGAAACTGAAAAACTAAATTGTAACAAATCAACAGGAACAGATAGTATTCACCCTAGAGTTCTGAAGGAACTCAAGTATGAAATTGCAGACCTACTATTAGTAATTTGTAACTGATCACTAAAATCTGTAACTATACCTGAGGACTGTAAGGTAGCAAATGTAATGCCAATATTTAAAAAGGGCTCCAGAGCTGATCCTGGAAACTACAGACTGGTGAGCCTGACGTCGGTGCTGGAAAAACTGGTAGAAACAGTTGTTAAGAACGGAATTACGGGGCATACTGATACACACAGCATAATGGGGAACAGCCAGAATGGATTTAGCAAAGGGAAATCATACCTCACTAATCTATTGCAATTTTTTAAGGGTGTAAATAAGCATGTGAATAAAGGTGAGCTAGTCAATATAGTGTATCTGGATTTTCAGAATATGTTGGATAAGGTCCCTCATAAGAGACTCTTGAGGAAATTAAATAGTCATTGGATAGGAGGCAGTGTCCTATCGTGGATCAGTAACTTGTTAAAGGACAGGATGCAAAGAGTAAGACTAAATGGTCAGTTTTCACAATGGGGAAAAGTAAATAGTGGAGTGCCCCAGGGATCTGTACTGCAAGCAGTGTTGTTCAATATATTTATTAATGATCTGGGAAAGGGAATAAAAAGTGAGGTGATCAAATCTGCAGATTAGAAAAATTGATTCAAGGCAGTTAAATCCCAAGCAGACTGTGAAGAATTCTAGGAGGCACTTGTATGAAATTTCTGCCCTTTTTGCATGAGACGCCTCCACGTAATGCACACGTGCATGCCAGCATGTGCATGCATGGGGGAGTCCCATGTAAACACCGCAATGGGTGTGCAGGGGTGCGTGTGCGCTTCCACCTAACACCCATCTCCACCCATCTCCACCTATCCCACACACACGGAACAACCATCAAAAACAGCTGTTGCTTCGTGCGTGGAGGATAGGTGGAGAGGTGTGCGCCCGTGTAACTGTCCCCCATGCGCCACCCCCCACCCCCCGCAGCACACACCCATCCCCCACCCCCCACCCCCACNGCACCCCCATCCCCCACCCCCCACCCCCACACCCATTTCAAAAGGACCATTGTGGACAATACATTGAAATCTGCAGCTCAGTGTGTGGCGGAGGCAAAAAAAGCAAAGAGAATGTTAGGAATTATTCAAAAAGGGATAGAGAATAAAACTGAAAATATCATAATGCCTCTATATAAACCTATGGTGCAACCACACCTTGAATATTGTGTGAAGTTCTGATCATCCCATCTCAAAGATATAATAGTCTCTAGAACCTGAAAAGGTACAGAGAAGGGCAACAAAAATAATGAGTATGGAGTGGCTCCCAAACAAAGAGGGGCTTGATAGGTTAGGGCTCTTCAGCTTGGAAAAGAGGCAACTGAAATGGGATGTGAGTGATAGATGTTTATAAAATCATGGGTGGTGTGGAACAGGTAAATAGGGAACAGTTATTTACCCTCTCAAATAGTAACAAAACTAGGGGGACACTGCATGAAACTAAGGCCGTTTTACATCCACACATGAACACCCATAAACACCCATCAGATGGGTGTGAGAGTGCCCGTGTAAACGTCCACGAGTGGGTGGGTGCGCATTCATGACCCACCCACCAACACCCACAGAGCAGCCGGGAAGGACCCGGCATGCTCCGTGGGTGGAGATGGGTGTTCAACACCCGCCTGTCCGTGTAAAGACCAGAACACCCACACCCACAGGAACGGGTCCACCGAAACCACAGAGAGATGGCTAGAGAGGCCACGCAGGGGCCCCCAAGCACACACGCCCACCAGGGGAGATGCAGGATGCCTGCCCGGGAGTCCTTAAAAGGGATCCAAAACAGGACATGGGTGTGCTGGCTCCCAATATGTCTGGAAGGAAAGTCACTGACAAAATGAAGGGAGCCAGCGCCGCGACTCATGCGAGACGGACCAGGGTAAGCAGAGGAATGGACGGACCATGAACAATGGAAGGCCACAATGCACAAGGGATGGGTCCCAGCCGGTACCGGGGTAACGGGCGAACAGGCCAGACACAGGGGCAGCCCCTGGAACCAACCTCCCCCTATGCACAAGAGTGAAGGGCCGGTGACCGGAACCGAAAGGTCACCGAGCCATACGGGTTAACAGCCCCTGAGGGGTCCATGGGGAGGGCGGCCAAGGGAGTGGGAACACGTGACAGGCCCCTAGGAGGAGCTGTAATAGCACGGACCCGGGTAAACGCGGCCCCTGATGGGGCGAGCTCTGTGACCCAACAGAGGGGACATGTTGCACGGGACCCCACCCGCCCAGTAACATACACGATAGGGACAGACAGGAAGGGGGGGCGGGCACCCCCCTGGGCAACAGGGAGGCACAGCTATGGGCATAGAGTACGGACTTGTGAAACCTCACCCCCCAACCTGTGAACCTCTCCCACAGATGAGTGCCCCGGTTCGGCGCGGGGAGCTGACGCCAGGAGTGCCAAGAGGAATCGGGAGATGCGGGCCTGGAACAGGCGGAGGAGAGAGGACCTCGACAGGGAGCTGCTGGAGGAAACCAGAAGGTTAGCTGAGGTGCACGCAGAGGAGCTCGCCCTCACAAGGGAGGTGCAAATAGGGGAGGCGGAGAGGGACCAGCAGACAGTGGCAGCCACGCTAAACTGATCGCGCACCAAGCACCTGTGGGACAGGCACCAGACTGCCTCCCTCCACCATGAAATATGGCTCAAACAGAGCCGAGAGGGCGAGGGGACGTGTCACGCTGGAGGGGACCTCCGCACGGGCCCTTGACCTCATTGGGAAGGCGGTGAGGCTCCTGCGGAGGGAAGCACCCCCTCCAGGCCCAGGTGGAGAGATGGCAGGCGATTAACACCAGGGCGCCCCCCCCCGCAGTTCGCCAACAATGGTTTCCCCAGCAGCACACCTTCCCCGGTCTCATCAACAGGGTCCCTCTCCCCCACATAGCCCCACAACACGAACCCATGGGGCTGCCCTTCCAGCCCGCACCTCTTCCGGTTCCTCCACAGCTGCCTCCAAGACCCTCCCTCTGGGAACCATGGTCTCCCCCAGTGAACCCGGAACCTCCAGGTGACCAACCGCCCATGCTGGCCGCCCCACCAGCTCCGATAAGCCGGACCACATAGTTTTCAGGGAAGTGGGGAGGGCATAGCGAAGAGCAGAGGGATGGGGGGAGGGGCTGCTGTGTGGGGAGCAATGGGAACAGCAGAGGGCCACGGAAAGGGCTGTGGTGCCGGGGTAACAGTGAAGGCAGGGTGTAACACAGACCTTATGTTCCATTACCGCAGGGTCCAGCACCCCAGCCCGGCATGGAGCGGCCTGTGGACAATGGAGTACCCGGGCTGGCCGGCCGCTGCTCCCAAAGGACGGTGGCTGCAAGGGCCTGCAGGGGATCGAGCCCCGGTGGTGCACTGAAGCGGGCACGGGGAAGGCCCCACAAAAAGTGAACCCCCCCACCCCTTGTACAGAACCCCTAATAAACTGTGTTTTACATTACCATCTGCTGTTTGGTGTGTCAATGGGGGCACCATGGTGGCAAGGGGTTGCTCCACATGTAGTCAGGGGCAGGGCATTCACAAGACAGGTTCTGGAACCATACGTCTCTGGCCTGCAGGTAGTCGGGTGGGCAACAGCATCGCTCCCATGGCCAGGTACAGGACTGCACAGTTACATCAGTGGAGCACCGGGCATGCCACCGGACAGCCGATGAGGTGCCGAGCCCTGGTGTGGTTCGCTTGCCATGGCTAGAAGGCAGTGGGTTACCCAGTGGCGCGGGGCTNTGAGGTGCCGAGCCCTGGTGTGGTTCGCTTGCCATGGCTAGAAGGCAGTGGGTTACCCAGTGGCGCGGGGCTCAGGCCTCACAGGACATGGGGACCCCTACAACTCAAACAACAGGCCACAAGTGGATTGTGAAAACAGACATAACAGGATTTATTGTTACCCGTTACACGGTATCGTGAAGGGTGGGGGCTGTCAACGTGACTACTCAGTTGCCTGTCATCTGGGTTACAATGCGCCAACACAGAGCGTCCCAGTTCTCCTTAGATATGCAACAGAAAGTGCCACCCTGGACATGTTGGTAGAGGGGCACAGGACCCTCCCTCTGCACAGGTGCGGGGTAGTCAAGGGCAGCTACCCTGGTCTCGCAGACATTGTGCAGGATGAAGGCCATCAGTACAAGGATTTATTTATTTATTTATTACATTTATATCCCGCTCCTCCTGAGAACAGCTCGGGGCGGCTTCCAACATAATAAAACAATTATAAAATATAAAACAATTTTAAAAACATCAACAATTTAAATACTTTAAAACAGGGCATTAAAATGGGAATACAACTTAAAACATTAAAAACAATATACAGAGTAGGGTAGGGGCGATGAACAAAACCCTATCCCCCCTCCTCCCCCCCAAAGGCCTGGGTGAACAGCCAGGTTTTACAACACCGCCGGAATGACAACAGGCTTGGGGCCAGGAGAGTTTCCTCCGGAAGGGAGTTCCAAAGGCGCGGCCCGGCCACTGAGAATGCCCTCTCCATTGTGGCCCCCCGCTTTACGTGGGGGACCTCTAGGAAGGCACCCCCGGCTGACCGCAGGAGCCGCCCTGGGGCACGGAGGGCGAGGCAATCCCTGAGGTACAAGGAGCCCAGACCATAAAGGGTTTTATAGATCAACACCAAAACCTTAGACCTGGCTCGACACACTATCGGCAACCAGTGCAGAGTCCACAGCACAGGTGTAATGTGCTCCCGACGACCCGTCCCTGTCAGGAGACGAGCCACCACATTCTGCACTAGCTGCAGCCTCTGAACCAGGAACAAGGGAAGCCCCACATAGAGCGCATTGCAGTAGTCCAGCCTCGAGGTGATGAAGGCATGGATGAAGGAGGCCAGGTCCGGGCCAGAGACGAACGGACGCAGCCTCCGTACCAGATATAGCTGGCGGAAGGCAGCCTTAGCGACTGCCTCCACCTGCCGCTCCAGGCGGAGGTCTGCATCCAATATCACCCCCAGACTCCGGACCTGCTGAGCTATAGGAGGGCGAACCCCCCCAATCAAGGGGGCCACCACCTCCCTCGCTCTCCCCACCAACATCACCTCCGTCTTATCGGGGTTGAGCTTCAGTCTGCTCTGCCGCATCCATTCCACCACAGCCTCCAAACACTGGGATAGCAACGAGACAACCGGGTCTGGATCAGTTGAAAAAGAGAGGTACAGCTGAGTATCATCAGCATATTGGTGACACCGCACCCCGAACCCTCTCACGACCTCCCCCAAGGGCTGCATGTATACACTGAATAGTAATGGAGACAGAATAGAGCCCTGCGGAACGCCGCGTGATAAGGCACGGGGGCACGATGTCTCATCCCCCAGCACCACCCGCTGGCTTCTCCCCGAGAGGAATGAGTGGAACCATTCAAGAACAGTCCCATCCAGACCCCCCAGGTCACGCAGCCGCCTCAACAGCAGCCCATGGTCCAGCCGAGAGATCTAGCAGGATGAGAAATGTTGAACATCCTGCATCCATCTCCTGGCAGAGGTCGTCTACCAAGGCCACCAACGCCGTCTCAGTGCCATAGCTGGGACGGAACCCAGATTGAAAAGGGTCCAGGAAACCAATGCTGGTTAGATGCCCCTGGAGCTGGAGTGCCACCGCCCGCTCAATAACCTTCCCTAAAAAGGGAAGGTTAGAGACAGGTCGGTAGCTGGCGAGT
>QEPC01005691.1:797435-900378 GCA_003113815.1 Sphenodon punctatus | reverse complement strand
TTTTTCATCAGGGGGCACACCACAGCCTCCTTGAGGCAAGGCAACAACCTCCCCTGCTGCAAGGACGCATTCACTACCCTCGCCAACACCGTCCCCAACGTCTCCCTGGAGGCTTTCACCAACCAGGACGGGCATGGGTCGAGTTCACAACAGGTGGCCCTCACAGACGCCAAGACATCCACTGCATCGGCTGGCATCACTTCCTGAAACTCCCCCCACAAAGCTGGACCAGACAGGGCCTCCATCACCTCGCGCTCTCTCCCTACTGCCCCTAATCCAGCATCAAAGTTGCTCCACATCCGAGCGATCTTGTCTGCAACGTAGATGACAAACTCCTCACAGCGGGCCTGGGACAAGTCCCTGTCCAGGCGGAGGGAGGCCGGACTGACCAGCCCCCGCACCACCTGAAACAGCTCCGCCGGGCGTGACTTCACAGACGCTATGAGGGCAGCAAGGAACTCCTTCCTTGCTGTCTTCACAGCCCCAACATAGGACCGCAAATGGGTCCTATGGAGAAGTCGGTCGGAGTCAGCTTGAGTCCGACGCCATCATCACTCCAGCCTCCTGCCTACTTGTTTTATACACCGCAGCGCCTCGGTAAACCAAGGGGCCCTGTGGTGACGAGACCGAGGCAGAGGGTGTTTCAGAGCCACCCTGTCAATGGCCTTCTCCAGCAAGCTGTTCCAACGCTGGACCAGCTCATCGACAGAGTGACCGTCCAGGTCCAAGGTTAACTCCCTCAGGACCTCTTGGAACCGCTGGGGTTCCATCAGGCTCCGAGCGCGGACCATCCTATCTGGTCCTTTCCCCTTCTGGAGGGAGTGCACTAGAAGACTGGCCTGAAGGAGATAATGGGAGGATGGGGGTATGCTGCAGATTGAACTGGCTCCTATTCATGAACAGGCGCCAACACCTCTTGAGCAGCCCGAATGCCTGCTCCACCACGCTCCAAGCCAACGAGAGCCGTTCATTGAAGAGGCGGCCCTCTGCTGTGTGCACAACAGGATAGACCCTTAGAAGCCATGGGCTCAGCAGGTAGGCGGGGTCCCCTATCGCCACTGGGGCCATGGAGACCCCTTCAGTGACACGGTACAGGTTGGGGGCTATCTCCCTGTCAAACATGCGTGCATAGAAGGGGGAGGCCCGCAGTATGCGAGCATCGTGACTCCTCCCAGAGTGGCCAGTATAGACATTGGTAACCAAGCCCGGTGATCCACCACGGCCTGGAGATTGATCGAGAACACCTGCTTCTGATTTAGGTAGTCCGTCTTGGCATGTGGGGGCCAGATGATAAGTCAGAATGTGTGAGTATATGTGTGTGTATATACAGCTGCCTAAAGAATTTGGAGTCCCAGTACAACCTGGTAGCTGGTGGGATGAGATTATCCTGCCATTCAGTTTCTGGGGAGCATACTGGTACTTCATAATGGGTATTTTACACAAACAAGGTTGGGGAAGGGTACCCGGCTGCTGAGTTGCATGGCTGCAGGATGTCCACGTTCGCACGTGGACTGCCGGATGATAGGGATGTGGGTGCTTTCACCCCTATGCAATGGGGGAAGCCCACATCCTCAAAGCCGTGGATCACAACCTCTGGATCCCGGAGCTGTATGACCCGCTCAAGCAGTAGCTCAACTAGCAGGTCGCACACGTCGTGGAGCGCCCTGTTAATGGTCGCGGTCCTCACCCCGAACTGCTCCCCAGTGCTCCAACAGGAATCGAGGTGGCCAGTCTCCACACGGCCATGGCCACGCACATCCCTGGCGGCAGCGGATACCACATGTTGGTCTTGCGCCTCCAGAGATGTGGATTCAGGAGCTCCCCAAGCCGGGCCAACAGTGAGCGGTTCATGGTCTGTCCATTCCTCATCCGTACAGGTGGCCAGTCTGTTCTCCCACCAGCCATTGGTGCGAGAGGGTATCCAATTCAACCTCCGTGTTGGAACAGTGACACGGCGCCCGTAGACATTGAGCGGCCACCGGGACAGTATCAGGCGCATGTCCTGGGACACCGCTGTTCCAAATATGGACTGTCAGTGGACAGCTACCCTCTGTGCCCACCGCAATGATGCAGCTCAGACCAGGTTGGCTGCTCTCCTGCGCTGGACGCCATGGTTGTGGAAGCGGTGACCTGGCAGTAGTAGCTTGGCCCATTGCTCCAACACCAGCTCCAGGATCATGAAGCAGGAGGACAGGACCATTAACAGGACAGCCCTCCCCTCAGGGGGCTCATCAACAGGCAGCATGGTACCACCCACAACACTCACACTCTGGAGAGGCCCGCCACCGGCACCAGTGCTGGATAACCTAGCAGCTACCTGTCTAGGTGTTACGTGGCCGGGGAACCTGACCCAGGCCCAAGCAGTTGTGACTGTGTCCCCTTTACTCACCCACCCTGTGAGCGGCCTCTGCACCTAGCAATCACCTGGCTGGGATCCGTTCCCCCTGGCCCCAAGCCCTGTGCACCCTGCACACCCGCACCGTGCCTCCCATGTCCCCTGCTACCCGTAGCCGGTCCCAGGGACAGCTTCACAGGGTGACCTCCTGAGCACACCCGCCAACCCCCTCCACTGCACCTGCACCCCATTCTGGACACCAGCACCAATGATCTATCGCAGAGTAACCTCACTATGGCCTTTCATTCACCTCGCTCACACCACCTCTCACGCTACACCCCACGCCCGGCCGCAGCTACCAGCACACATATGTACTGTGGCAGCCCGTGTGGTCTGCCGTGTGATTGGCGCGTTACCATGAGTGTGTTCCGTGCACCTAATGGGGATCCCCCCTCGGTGGCTTGCCATCCCCCCCTTTCAGACCACCTGGCAGCCATGGGCCTTGGGGCGCTCTGGGGCTCCTCTGTGGGCTGGACCCCCACCCCCACCCCCTGTGCCCCTGCAATGATCCTGTGTGCTCCCTGGCCAGTGTGCATCCAGCCCAGCCTTGCTTCGGTCACATCACTTGAAGGCCACGGCAATGTGCAGCTGTGTCCCATCAAGATACGATGCATGAAGTGTCTCATTAGCTCCCTGCTAGAGGCAGCCGTGGCCTTGATGATCTGTCATCGCTACCACTGGAATTCACCCGCCAGGTGCGTGGGACACGGATTCACAGGGTCTTGCAGCCATCCCACTATCAGCTGTGAACGGCCTCAACCCAGCTAGCACTGCACAGCTTCTCACGCCTCGCTCAAGCACAGCCGCTCTCCATAGGATCCCTGTGCAATCCACGGAGCAGCCCTTCGAACGGTCATGGCTGGGTGCGGCCCCGAGGCCAGCAGTGGTGCAGGGGAGGAGTGGTCACCTTGTGCCAACATGCTGTTGGGAACGCTGTGGCAGAGCCATGATATCCAGCTGTTGATGAGCGACCCCCTGTCGGTGACGGATGGCTTCAACTTCCTGTCGTGGTACATGTGGGTGATGGGCCATCCATTCGGGGGTCAGGAGGCATGCCAGGGAGCTTGGCTTCAGCCTGCTTCAACAGCCTCTTTTGGACCAACCAGATGCAGTTGTAGTGCCCTGGACCGCACCGGAGATCACGGCTGTTCACTTGGTGGCTGCACGTCCGGAGTATGGACTGGCCCTCCAGGCCGGGGGTCCCCATGTTGCTACTGACTACACCAGCATCCTAATGCATGCCCATGGCATCTCCCATCCGCAATCGGACTGCCAGGTGCTTCTTGGGGAGCTGGTCTGCTACCCACCGATGTTGGAGGACCCCTGCTGACCAGGACCCCAACAACATGTGAACTTGGCACCCTCCGATCGGTGATGAACCTACGGCTTGTGAAGGCTGCCACTGCCACGGAGACCCCCCTCCTACCCCATTTCATGGTGGATGTGCATATGCATTCCTGGGGATTCCAACGGGGCCTATTCGCCTGGGAGGGTCTGGTTCTGGCCCAGTTGTTTCAGGGGCACCCTCCGGTCTCTCCATGAGCAGGACGTCCCGAACAGCCTCTCCATCGCATTGTCGTTGCCATGCCTGTGCTGTGGGCTGCCCCAACCTTCACACACACACCCTGCTCCGGGCCACAGTACTGTGTAACCCAGTGTTAGACTGGCAACTGTGTGCTGCTGATGTCCCATGGCGGTGCTCTCAGTTGTACCCCCAGCACTGGGTGGGGGGGGGGTGTCAGTGGGCCCCAACCCCTCCCTAGCAGCTGGTGTTGCCCTGGGGGCCATTACACTCATCCCCTGTCTGGCAGGGGATACCCATTGGTTGACCACCCCGCCTGGGCTGCCCCATCTTCCACCACTCCTGGCACCCCGTTGGTTGCTACCATTTGCACTGTAGGAGATGGATGGGTGACAGGCGCGACGGGCAGCTGACCGTGAGTGTGGGCTGTGTACGGGCCTGTTGTTGGCCGCCTGTGGTCCCCCTTGGTGTGAGCGGGTGGAGTGCTGGCTTGGGTGTCCCTGGCCACTGCATGGGTCGTGCTTGCTGTGTGGTTACTGACCCCTGCTGACCCACTCCTGTTCCGTGCACTCTCTGCCCTTCTGCCTCTCCCTTCTCCCTTCTAGCTACTCTGGTTGTGTTCCTGGTCGTTCTCTGCCTGGCACAGATGGATGGCCAACTGCAGCATGTGGTCTCGGATTTCCGTGCTGCGGGCCGCCTGTACAATGAGATCAGTGAGTGTGCTGCATGTGTGCGGGGCCCTCTCCCTGGGTGCCTGTTCAGGGTTCCATGGTGTTGGGGCCCACTGTCCCATCCTGATGGTCCCTTCTCTCTATCCCTTAGTGCAGGCGATGATTGCCGAGTGGACCAGGGAGCAGGAGGAGGTTGTGCAGCTGCTGCTGCACCTCCTGGAGCAGGTGCACTGACTGGATCGTGCCCAGGTGGATCAATGGAGCCGGGTACGGGACTGGTGTCCCTACTGAGACCGGGGCCCCGCCCCAGGGAGCTGTTCTCCATGCTGCTGCCCCATCTCCCTTGGACCTTTCCCATGTTCCACATCCTTCCCCCTTGTATTAAAGTTGCTTTGCCCCCTTCCTCAGGTGTATGTCTTGTTCTTCCGTGTGGCCTGGTCTCTTGTGTGGGCACCTCTTGGTGGTTGTGGCACTGTTGCCTGGCAGGGACCGGTTATCCTGTGCCCCCTCCCGCTATATGTCCAGCTGCTCTGCCGTATCCTTTGGGGGTCCCCCTGCTGTCCCTGGTCTGAGTTGTTTGTGGCCAGTTGGCCACCTGTCTTGGTTCCCTTCTGTCCCCCACCAGCCCGGTCTCTTTCCCCCGCCCCTTCCCCCCTGGTGCCTTGGGCTGGGGGGTCCATCCCCTTGGCTGCTGTCCTCGTGCCCTACCCTCTCCCGGCGTTTGTGATTCCCCCCCCCCCAATCGGCCACACGGATCCGTTGTTGGTGTGGGGATACCTACAGCGGGTTTGCTGCCGGTTGGTGTAGTCTGGGTCTTTCCCCCCACCATTCCCTGCCAGCCCGGCTGTGCTGTGGGTTTCCATTCCTGCCGGCATGCCTGCATGTGTCTGGTTTCCGGCTCCTTGGCCAGGGGCCGGGGGATTGGGGGGGGGGGATCCTCTTCCAGGTGTGTGTGTGTGCGCTTGTGTGCGCGTGTGTATGTTGGGGTCCACTGCTGCATCGGGCCTCTGCCCCCCTCCCCTGTGCCCCTTTCCACCCCGCCACCCCGCTGGGACCCCCTACCTCCTTGGCCATGCATCCGTTCTCTGTGTGGTTGTGTGCACGGTTGTGTGTGGGTGGTGTCTGGGGGGGGGGGCGTGGCACCCGGCTGTCTGGGCCTGTCACGCGGCTGGCTGGGGTCTGCTACTGTGTGTCATTCTAGATCCCTCCTACCCCACCCACACGGGGTCTGGCAGTTCGTGGGCGGAACTGCGTGCCGTGGCTTTGTTTGCCCTCAGTCGGCCATGTTGTGCCGTCACTGTGCTGGGCGGGGCTTCCCCGTCATTCGGTGTCTCGGGTGTCCGTGTAAATGTCATGGGTGTTTGCTCTGTGTTTTCTGGGGTGAATGTTTGGCTGCTGGGTGTGTGCCGGCCCCTCCCCTTCCATCCCACAACCCCCCGTGGTGCCGTCCGTGTAAACGTCGCCTGGCTCAGCGCCTCCAGGTGTTCGCCGGGTGTGCTCACCCACCTATCTCCATCCATCTCCATGCACCGGGTCTGCCGCGGCGTCCATGTAAAAAAGGCCTATCTGATAGCAGATTTAAAACAAATAAAAGGAAGTATTTTTTCACTCAGCTCACAATTATCTTGTAGAATTTGTTCCCAGAGGATGTGGTCAAGGCCAGTAGTACAGCTGGGTTTAAAAAGGATTGGATACATTCTTGGATAGTAGGTCCATTAGCAGCTATTAGCCAAGTACTAGGTTTAGGGAACATGACCTCTTACTTCAGGAGCTGGGAGTGAACATCAGGGAATGGATCGCTCTCTGGGACCTAGGTACTTCTTCCAAGCAACTGAGATTGGCCACTGCTGGAGACAGGTGCTGGGCTCGATGGACCATTGGTCTGGCCCTACTTACGTTATTAGAGAGGAGTGTTACATCAGAAAGGGGGTGGGAGAGACTCTTCATCCTGTTCCCTTCTGATGTGGTCCTGCCCCACACATGCACATGCACACGTGTGCACGCATGTATGCCTCTGTCATTCCCAGGTTCCAGGCACGGCACTCTTTAGCCGGGTCCTCCTTGGTCATATTGGAGAATCCTGATGGTAGCACCATTTTACTGACCTTACTCTAGTATCCCAAAATCGAAGCTAAAATAGCAAAACCTTTGCTTTTCTCTGCAGACCTCTGAGCGTGTTTCCCTAGGACACTGTGGCCAATTTAGCACACTTCCTTCAGACGTGTCACGGGTACAGGTAAAAAAGGCAGCGACCTGGACTGCGGAATTACTGGCTCACCACTGCTACCTCCCCCCACTACCTTCAGGAGGGGCACTCTGCACTGTTGGAACAGCATGTCTCACTACCTTCTCACAGGAGCCCCTGTTTTCCTAACAGCTTTAGCTCCAAATTCCTGGTTTACTCAACACTGGGTTCGTCGCAGTGTAGGCTGCGGATCCCAGGTTCTGCCCTCTGTACAGTAAACACACAGTGACCAAGTTTAACTGAAAGGAAATTTTATCTAAGGGACTGGGCAATGTATACGGTTCAGAGTAGTCTACAGGAAAGAGCAATAAGAAAGCAAATAAAAAAAACACAAGCGATACTGTCTCACTGTTAGTCCCTGTCTTGGTCCAGACTCATCTCAGGCATATTAGCGCATCAGTTGCATCCAGGGGTCCCCCCAGATGGGCACAGCCTCTGGATGCCAAAGTCTCTGGAGGCTCTCCTTACGTGAGGGATGGATGGATGTGCCTCTCCAGGTTTGGCAGTTCCTTAAGAGTCCTTAGCTGCATACCCCACATTCCATGCAGGGCCTGACTCTCTGAGCTTCTTTGTTGTCTCAAAGATTACTTCCTTTGTTGGTGGTGTTGATGTCCGCATTCTCTGAGTAATGACAGGCTGATGTCCACTATGTACCCATTTCCCAGTACTTGTGTTGATTGCACAAAACCATTGTAACCTGCCCTGGTGCATTACAATAACCCCCAGGTCAAGAAATGGCATGACATCCTCTTTTATACAATTAGCATATGATAGGACACAGAGGTGTAAGATACAGTAAGGGTTCACAATTGAGGTGCAGTCCACACAATATTCAGAACATAAACCAGTTGGGTACTGGTTCCTTTGGACATGCACACACCCAATTTGGAGCCCAGAAATGATTGGTCAAAATCCAGAGACTGGGTCAAACCCAGAGGGGTAGTAGTGCTATACAGAGAAATGGTGGTCTCTATAATTGACAGGTTACAAGCCAGTTAGGTGTTTCTAGGTCGAGGTCAATACCTTTAAATTAGATCTGGTCAAAAAACTGCAGGATAGCTTTAGAGGGAAATTCAAGTAGCATGACTCAACTCCCATTAATCCCATAAGAATTTAAATATTACTTTACTGCTGCATATAGTTCCACTGATTTCAGTAACACTGTTCACAGTGGTGAAGTTAGGATCTCTTGTCACAATATGCTAGTTAAGAGACAAACTGCTAGCATCAGATTCTAGGTTGAGTAAGCCATAATTCAGGAAAGATTTGTGCTGACTACATGCTTTACTCTGATTTTATCCTGCTGAGCCACTATTCCTATACCTACGATCGGTTTACCCTTATCCTTGCAACATGGACCTGCCTGCTGTCATTCTCATCGTAACCAAGCCAAGTACGTGCACTTGAGACCTCGCATCTTCATGAATGTTAGACCCCTTGTCTCTCCCTCTATTCCCCTTCCTAAGTCTCTCCCCCAGCTCCTGTCTCTCAGATTGTAAGCCCTAGGGGCAGGGACCGTGTCTATTTTATTACTTTGTAAAGTGCCAGGTACACTGCTGGCACTATATAAATGTTTGTTAATAATAATAAATAATAATACTTTATACATTGCACCTACTCCCATTACACAAGTAGTTCCTTTAACATCAATGAGCCTGACTCCCAGTAGTAAAGTTAAGCATGTGTATAGCATTTGCAAGATTCAGATTGTAATGTGTGGCCCTACATATCACATGATGCAGTTATGTAATGTTGTCCAGTGAGGCAGTCTAAGGCCTCCAGGTATGGTTTCTGAAAGGCTACATAGCATCTTTAAGAAAAGTTGGCATCTTCTCCAAGGTGTTCCCATGGACACAGTTCCTCATGAGCCAGTAAGGATGCAGGGCCAAAGGACAGGCAGTGGGATAAAGGTCTCCTAGCACCCCAACTGCCTCAGCGAGCATTTCAGGTCTGATAAAAGCCATTGTTAAATGAGACACTCTCACAAATGGACCCCCAGTGTCCACATGTGAGAGCGTCTTGTTTGAATGTGGAGGTGCATAGGCGCACGCTCCTGCGACACACACACCTCCACCCATCTACACCCACCACCACGCATCCCCCATGCACGGAGCAACCAGCAAAGGCCCTTTTGACACAAGCAGCGGCGCGGGGGGAGATGGGCGTCATGGTGTGGGAGCAGTGGGGGGATGGCCGTTACATGGGCTCACACCCACCTCCACCCATCCCCAAACACAGAACAACTGCTGCTCCGTGCATGGGCGATGGGTGGAGCATGCATGCACCCTCACCCACCAGTCACGGCAGTCACCTAGGCGGTCCCCCCATGCCCACGCAGCGGATCTGCGTGAGCGGGGGGGGGGGGCATCTGATTGACAAAGGCCAAAAAAGTGGGTTGCTCTGTATGTGGCGGTGGGTGTAGATGAGTGTGTGCCCATCTGCAGCCTCCCCACACACCTGGCCCATGCAGTAGTGCGCCACCCGCCACACACAGACCCGCCCATTTAAAAACAGCCAAAGATTGAAAACACCTAGGGGGCAACCTCCACCGTTAAAATTAGTAGGAGCTGAATCATTGGCCCTTTTTACATGGGCCGCAGCAGGGGTGGTCGGTGTTCACGCCAGTGCATGTGCAGTGAGTGAGGGGAGGGTGTAGATGGGTGCACACTGTTGCACACCAACCTCCACCCATCACACACACATGGAGTTATCGCTGTTTGTGCCAGTTGCTCCATGCATGTGTGATGGGTAGAAGTCAGTGTGCATGCATGTACACGGGAGCGCACACGCACACACACACACACACACCACCTGCTACAGCTTTTACACGAGACTCACCCATGCATGAACACCCAGATTTCTGGGTGTTCATCCGTGGGTGCCACCCGTGTAAAAAGCAGTCATTGCCCTCAGTGGATGGAGAATGTACCCCAGCCTGTTTCCTCTCCAAATGCCATTCTTCATCAGTGAAAACGGACTATCTGCTTGGATTTATCTACAAAATAATCCAAAATTTAACAAGAGGAACTAAAAGTAGCTACCAAATGAAGCCACCTTGGATTAACCACTGTGTTCAGGGCTAAAATCAAATTCACAAAAACAGATTTGGCAGGAACCAAAGTAAAAGCAAAAAATTACTTCTTTTCGTCCTACACAGGAGTGGGAAAGAACTCCAATGTCCATTGTGCTGCAATTGATTGTCTCCAGTCTTAGACCTCCACCACTGGATCTCTAAATTTCTTCCCAAACAACATCTATAAGCCAAAATTACTTCCGCAGTTGATTGACACCAGATATCAAGATGGTTATGAGCCATTCTGTCAATGGATGGGGATAAAATATATTGTTAGCATTCTACCAAACTCTCAAAAGACTGATATGTCAAGGAAATAATATTTCTCATCAAGGTTTCTGGTTGTAGCAGCCTTTGAAAGGAGACCATCAAAACTAATCCCAAGCCCTCGATAGGTTTTCCCCAAACTCAAAATGCTATAGAGAAAGTTCATGGGCTAGTTTTCAACAGTTTAAACCTCTAATCCATGTCCAAGGACTAGATCAACAGGGGACGAGCTATATGAACTGAACCAATCGCTTCTGGAATGATCCCACTAATAGCAAGAGAAGATACAAAGCAGCCGAGATTATTCCTTTTGTGGGACCGACTTCTGTTGAGGAGACTGCTCTGTGAAACTCAAAAGCTTGCACATACTCATCTGTGGAAGCTCGCCCAGTAAAAGGTATCTCCTTAGCAATTGTATCTCTCACTTTTGGGACCAGTCCAGCACTCAGGCTCTAAGAAGCACTAAGGACTAGCGCCTTTGGTGCCTCCACTGTCATCATGGGAGGGAACTTTACCAGCTCATGCAGGCATTCTGCCATGTAGTGAAGCAAATCAGTGTATCAACTAGTCCCAGTTTCAGGGCCAGATCCAGAATAGTGAACACTGTGACAGCAAGGAGCCTCATGTGTTGGAGTCCTGCAGGGGCCCTCAATATCTTGAGTCCATGAATAAACTTGAAATGACAGTTTGAGTACGAGAAGTACTAGCATAAGTACAGGCCCCCTGGAGTCTCAAATATAGGGAGTCCTAGCCCCTGGAAGGTCTGCAGTGATCCAGGAGGGGGCCCTGAAGATATGGGCTCCATGAATAAACTAATAAAATTACAACATATGGCTCCGCAAGGCCTGCAGTGCAAGGCTTCGACCCTAGAATGGGATGTTAAGTTTAACTGAACATCCAAAATTAATCACAGTCATATTTTCCTTTTTCTAATGGATGAGTCAGTGTGTTTCCATCAAACATTTCTATGTTCTGAGGGGGCCCACATCACCATTTTGCAGAGGGCCACAACTTCACTGAATCCAGCACTGCCCAGTTTAATTCAGTCTTCAGACTGTTGCACCCTGTATTTCATCCAGTCTCAGGACAAGAGATCGCATTCCTGTCAAGCAGGATCCCAACCACCCAAAAATGCCAGCTTCTCCTTAGCCTTCACCCTTAGCCTGGGTTGCAATACCATTTCTGACAATATGAGAGACTTTTACTAGGGAGAGGCAGAATCCCTGGAACCCATTAACTTAAAAAGAACCATATGACTTTGACCCACATCTGCCAAGGGCCCCAATAATTATCCTCCTCAGGATTGGGTTCCTGATGATAACCAGCTTTGTTGGCCAGCATTTACTCGCCAACTGACTGATGTTTTCTCCATATCCCCTCCAATCTCCCTAACTTCCCTGCAGCATTCAGTGTCTGGTTACATGGAAAGATGATATTAGAATGGTATTAATGAGAGAAGATGCAAATAAGCTTACTTAAATGCAATGGTTCAAGCCACCGCTCATTTCTCTGTTGCTTATTTCTAAGAGCGTAGGATTTCACATGTAATTAGTCCAAAACCTCCCCTCAGACCCTGCATCCCCCATTGCTTTAATCTCTTCAGCCACTTTGTGGATTGCTTCTCTTCCCATTCCCTTGTGTGTTTGCTAATCCAGAAAACAGAAACAGAAAACATTGTGTCCAAGCCCCAGTTCCAGTTCCACAAGACACCTCTGAAAAGGAGAAGAATTCAAGCATATTTACAGAGAGAGGGCTTGTGGTTTGGTTTCGAAATGGATCATACAACAGATAACTCCATTGTTGGAGTATGATTTGGTAGCTGGTCAGTACTTCTGCCCGGGCTACTTGACTAAACCAAAGAACAAGTATTAGTAACTTAGTGTGAGCTTGATTTTCCCAGCTCATAAGCAATGCAGAATGATTCCCCTTGCAAATGTCTACCTTTTCCTTCTCTTTTTCGACTCCATCCTTACAAAGTGAGACTTCCATTAGGAAATTGCTAGCAAGTGTCTGGACCCCAAGCCTCTGGGCAGAGTGAGCAGGTGTGTTACCTCCTGCTCCACTGTGGCCAGAGACTCAACCAGGGAAGTACATCTGATAGCCCAGGCCTGAACCTGCTAAGCCTCAGTGGGTCAGGTGACTCAGAGCCTAGACCCCCTTCAGCCACGCTCCTGTCTGCCTGTTTCCAACCTTGCCTTCTCTCAGCCTGCCTTCATCCTCCATCCAGACCTGATCCTCTTTCCAACCCTTATGCACTGATTCCCCAGCTTCGGTTCCTTGGCCTGAACTTTTACCTTGACCCCTGGTTACCACTCTTGGATTTGTCACTGAACCAGCTGGTTCCAGATTCTGTAAGCATGACAGTTACTGGCACCCAGCAGTTAGGGTGGCAAATTGTAGAGGACGTTTACGAAAAATACAGGTTGCAGGGCTGCATCTGGCCACCCTAACAGCAGTCCTCTCTCAGTATGTTTAAGCGAAGGGAAGAAATTCTTAGCTGTCCCTGTAGCCCACCGTATTCCACTGTTTAGGGGTCAGGTCAATGTCACTTCCTGTTATTAAGAAGAGTAAGACTGAGGCCGACTTTAGCTGAGCGCGGCGGCGCCCGCACTTGTTTTCAAAAGAGCCGGCAGTCCGTTCCATACGTGACGCTGTCGCAGAATACGCGCATGCGCGGGCGATGTGCATCCATTTCCGGCCGTGAACTGACCGGGTCGGCGATCGAGGCTGGTCGTACGCAGCCGGAAATGGATGCACATCGCCCGCACATGCGCGTATTCGGCGGCAGCGTCACATGTGGAACGGACTGCCGGCTCTTTTGAGAAACAAGCACAGGTGCCGCCGCCCTCGTCTGAAAACGGCCTGAGAAGGAAGAGCTCATGATCATGAGAACTCCTTTTCTCTATAGTCCATCAACAAATACAGTATAAAATAGTTATATTGGGTACTGAGACTATTTGTTCAGCTTTGCTTAGTCCAATGGTTCCCAAACTCTGTTCCACATATCACTGGTGGTTGACAGGGCCATGACAAATGATCTGCAGAACTGGCCATGGCTACAACAAAGCAGGCTTTGGTCCTCACCAGCAATGCAACTATCTTGGGGGGGAGGAGGGTCCAAGTGATAACGAGCTGCATTGCAGCTCACATGCAGTATGTTCACACACACACCTTGCTTCTCCCAGAGATTGCAGCAACATCAGCAAGGACCAAAGCTGACCATCTTCTGTGGTCACAGCCAATTCATAATAAGCATGCACTAGGTCGCTCCATCTCCAGCAGATGCATAATGGTCTATGAGAAATTCTGAGGACTGGCAATAGTCTGTCAGCACAGAAACTTTGGAAACAACTGGTTCAATCAATGGAAGACACCTAGTAAAAAGAGTCCTGGGCTGAGCTACAAGTAACAGGAAGTACTGCTGCCTGAAGATTGACAGATGCTTGACTATTGGGAGAGGAGAAACATCAGGGCCCTTGTAATGTGCTCTCTGTACCACAAGTGCTCTAGAACCACAGTACAAGAAACATTGTTGCAGCTTTTTGTTGTATCTCGTTCTGAGTGCAAGACACTAGACAGTTTATTTTCCTGTCTACACCATTGATTACAGCTCAGAGTGTACCTACATTACATTACCGCTGACAGCTGTTACGGCCATTGCACAATGTGCATTTTTGCCAAACTCAACACAAGGAACCAAATGAAAGAAACACCTTTGCTAATCCATTATTAAAATTCATAGTCTGCGAGGGACTGCATTGTTTCTAGGTGTGGAGCTGTCATGGTGGAATCGTCGGTGAGAGATAATCTGAGACCATGCTGGCTTAATAAATATCTCAGGAAGGATTTTTGCAGAGCTGGTCTCTCAGGGCTACATGTAGACTACAGGTCTAACTAATATTTAAAGGTAACGTTAAACATGTATGAAATGGAAAGCTGAGAACTGGAAAGTCACTTCATGCAATGGAGAAATGCAAAGGCATGCCAAATGTGTATTCAGAAAAAAACTAAACACCTCTGCAGACATAGACCATTGAGTTGCAAATGGATTTCTTCCTGTGGACGTGACTGAAAGCACAGAGTCACCTGGCGGGAAAATCAAACAAAGGACCCTGGAAAGGTACTTAAGAGGGGAGACAAGACAAAGAAAAAATCTCAGGGGTTTGAGATCAGCTTGTTCAGCATGATCTGCATCATCACATTTTACCAGCCAGAGAAGGGCTGCACCAAAAGAACTAGGAAGTAAGGACTCATGGAAACTCTAAAGACTTGTACCCAGCCAAACTTTCCACCTCTGGCTGTGACATTAACTGAAATAACCTTGGACCTTGATTAGGGTAAGACTAAATCAGGAGAATCCAAGTACAGATAGGAATGTGTTATTGCTTATGTTATTTTGATTTCTGCACTCTTGAATATAATCTTGTACTGCATGCTTATTCATGATTTATTCATTAAACTTCTTTTAACTGAACTTAGTATGGTCCAGTGGAACTGCTAATCCTAACACTGGCAGGACTGTTTACAAACACAGAGGAACCTAGAGAGAAAGAGTCTGTGCTGGGAAACTCTGTGGCTGAAAAGGTGACAAGAAGGTTCACCAGTTGCAGGCTCAATCAGTTCTAGAGAGAGAGCTGGACCAGTGAGATCTGCAAGGCAGGGAAACTGATTCATGACAGCCTAGGGTGGGGTACTGAGTCTCCAATCCCATGACAGTGAGAGATAATCTGAGACCATGCTGGCTTAATAAATAACTTAGGGAGGATTTTTGCAGAGCTGGTCTCTCAGGCAGAACATGCATAAACAATTTACAGCAAAAACAAAAGAAAAGAAAGTCTAGGAGAACCTGGTAAGGGAGCATATTCCCTCCACAAAATGTAGTTTTTAAACAGGAATAATCTGTGATTATTGAAAGAATAAAAAGTCCTTAGAGTGGGAAATGATAACAGTAAATTCTGAAACCCAACACAGCAGGTAAGTTCTCTATGGATCTTAAAATACTGTCCAGGACTTGGTACTGTCTAAAGCACATTTCTTTCAGCTGTCTCAGAAAGCTATAATTGTTATTACATAATGCAATGTCAAATCTTCTGTTTGTAAAGCAAGCATTAACCAACTTTGTTATTTAATTTGGAACTTTCCACTTACTGCTTACCCTTTATAAGGAGGCCCAGGGTTGTACCAAATACTGTGCAATTAACCACACACTGGAAAGTATTTCCTACAGATTTGGGAAGGAGATGAGTAGATCTGTCAATGCAAAGCTATTCTAGATAATGATTACTCAATGATTTGTGAGAGTGTGCAGTTATGTTTAAATACATGTGCCCTCTTTACAGTCCAATCCATATTCTTAAATGTCACTGACTCAAAGACTCCATTTTGAAACCTTCTGTTTATAGACTATCTGTTCTGGGGGCCCCAGGTTTGTGGCATCTATTTTAAAAATGTTTATTTCTAAAACCAAAGTAATCAATAGGTTTTAAAATCACAGTGTTAGAAAAATTAAACTCTTTTCATGTTAATAAGCAAAAGCCAGAGGATAGAGCCAGCATGGCTGCTGGGAAAATTCCTGACAATGGGGCCAATCCCATGGCCCGCATATCCTGCGCACATCCCTGCCTGCACAGCACAGTGTGCCCACAACAGAGGTGCGTGAGGTTCCCATGCAGCACAGCATGCCAGCAAGGGAGATGTGCAAGGTTCCCACGCAGACAGTGTGCCTGCAATGAGGAGTGCGAGCTTCCTGCAAAGCACAGTGTGCCCGCACTGCAAGTGTGCGAGCTTCCTGCCTAGCACAGTGTGCCCACAATGGAGGTGCATGAGGTTCCCATGCAGCACCATGTGCCCACAATAGAGATACACGAGGTTCCCATGCAGCACAGTGTGCCCACAAAAGAGATACATGAGGTTCCCATGCAGCACATTGTGCCCAAAAGAGAGATAAATGAGGTTCTCACGCACCACGATGTGCCCACAAGAGGTATACACGAGGTTCCCATGCAGCACAGTGTGCCCACAAGAGAGATAAATGAGGTTCCCACGCAGCACAGTGTGCCCACAAGAGCGATAAATGAGGTTCCCGCACACCACGATGTGCCCACAAGAGAGATACATGAGGTTCCCATGCAGCATAGTGTGCCCACAAGAGAGATGCACGATGTTCCCATGCAGCACATTGTGCCCACAAGGGAGATACACGGGTTTCCCGTGCAGCACAGTGTGCCCACAAGGGAGGTGTGGAGGTTCCTGCCCAGCACAGTGTGCTCACAAGGGAGATACAGGAGGTTCCCGTGCAGCACAGTGTGCCCACAAGGGAGGTGCACAAGGTTCCCATGCAGCACAGTGTGCCCGCAAGAGAGATACACAAGGTTCCCATGCAGCACAGTGTGCCCACAAGGGAGGTGCACAAGGGTCCCATGCAGCACAGTGTGCCCGCAAGAGAGATACACAAGGTTCCCATGCAGCACAGTGTGNATGCAGCATAGCATCAGCAGAGGTACGGAACATGGGGCAGTGGTCCATGAAGTCACTCATCCTTGTTTTTTCCTCTTTTGAAAGGCTCCTGGCCACCTCGAGCCCCAAACCCGGCTCTAACACTCTGAATGCCTGCACCTGCTGCTGCTCCAGCTCTGTCATCACTCTGTTGAGAGCATAGATCTCTCAGCTCACTGCTGCTGTTTGAGGTCCTGCTGGACAGCACGCTGCTTGGCCTTCTTGAGGCAGTTCTGCGGCTCCTCGGGTGTCAAGTTTCTCCTTGCAGCTGCTCCGCTCCATTGCCGCTGCTGCCTCAGATGTAGCTTGCCTGCAGCATTGAATTATTGGCTCAGATTGTCCTTTCTAAATCTAGAAGGTCTTTTTCCATTGATTTTTTCTGATGTTCGTTTGTGTTTGGATAATCAAAGTAGAGGATAAGATCAAACAAATGGGGCTTTCTATCCCCTATCTAATATCGCAGGGATATGCAAGGGCCAAAGTGGAACTTCTCCAATGACTTGTAGATATTGAATACCAGAATGAAACATCAGTGATCTCTCTCTGGCTATCTACCTGTAATGCCCCATGGGAAATTTGGTGCAAAGTATCTGGTCGTCTCCTTTCTCCCACACAGAGAGCTATGTTGCTCAGGGCGAGGCTAAACATTTTCCCATCAGCCCTGTTAGAGGGCCGATATAAGGGTGTTCCACTTCATCTAAGAGTCTGCCCTTGTGGGTCAGGTGAGGTGGAAACAGTTGCTCACATCCTACTGTATTGTAGACTATATGTTGATACCAGTGAGAGGTTACTTTCTCCTTTATCAGGAAGGTTACAGGAGGTTTATGTTTCCTTCTTACTGGCTGATAGTATTCCGCCCATAACTCTTGCTGTTGCAAAATTCTTGGCATACGTGTGCAGGATCAGAACACAATAACTCAATGATTGGGAACTAGAATAGGTCAGCTTACTTAATTGTGTTTTTTTAGTTATGTATTCCACAGGAAGACTGTTTTACGTTTGTATTTTTATATGATTCTATTTTGTTATCTTTGTATTTATTTATTTGTTTGTGTATATGCCAAGACCTATGGTCAAGCATTCCAATAAATATTCATTCATGTAGCTTGCCCTTGGGACAGGGTGGGGGAGTGCACCTGTGAGCTCTGGGCAGCTGCATCACCTGTCCTTATTATGGCTACACCCTTGCCAAAACACTTAAACAGGACCAACCTGGGTGGCCACTCTGGGCTTTGCTCTTTCTGGGGGGCCCACAGTGGGGTATGGTGTGGGGCCCCCACTCCCAGCAGGACCTCAAACATGACCACCTTTAGGGCCCCACAGAGGAGCCCCTGCATTTTATCTTTGCCCTGGGCCCCACAAATTCTAAGGCCAGCGCTGCTCTCAAATAACACGTTAGCATTACAGCAGAACCACCGCCATTGCATTCCCTTTTATCCAGACATCTCTGCATTCTGCGTATAATGTATGTCCCCAAAGTATCCAGATAAGGGAGTCTCTAAGCCAACCATGATGTCGCAGAGGAACAGGGCTTTGTGTTAGGAGTATTAGGAGTTGTCCTTTGTTATTCCAATTTACCTAACTCCTTAGTAGAAAAATGTGATGAGCAGGGTCTGGATGATTCCAGGAGTTGGTAATGGGGATTTTATCTCTAGATTGTCTGATCCAGGTTGGTAGCGATCCCAAGTCTCAGCTGTTGGATGACTCTTTGGTAACAATGGGGGAAATAATAATACTTAGGGTTTTTTCTTTCTTAGTTCTCAGTGTAGAAGTAAGTATCATCACCCGCAGTTTACACATGGAGAAACTGAGGCATGGAGTGGTGTCCAAAGTCATCCCACAGGCCAGTGGGTGAGTGAGAAACAGAACCCACCTCTCCAGAGTCCCAGACACAAATAAACTGGGGACTTCACTTCATTTGCTGAAGAGATATCCCACTAAAGTTAATGTTAACACTGGAAACTGTATTAGCCCAAAATTAAGAACAGAAAATATATCACAATTGGTATTCATAGCAAAGAGAACAAAGAAGAACAGTGTGATCCTTTAATTGAATAGCGCTAGCAGCTAGCGTGCTTGCAAGTCCCATTCACCTCTAACCATTTAGAGGATGACACCTTGAGTGGTTATTAAGGCTCTTACCTCGCTGGTGAAACTCCCTCATGATTAGATTTGAGGCTGGTCATTGGGGCAGCTTGCACTGCTACTGTCTGGGGTATATCTCTTCTGTTCATAAACAGAGGGATCAAAGTAGTTCAGATTATATCTTTTATTTAACCAACTTCTGTCAATGGTTTCTCTATGTGTAAATATCTTTTATTGAGCCTGCTTCTGTTTATGATTCATTATTATTTTTATTAGTATAGTAGTAGTATTTATATAGTGCTGGCAATGTACCTGGCACATTACAATAATCTGTTATAGACAGGTCCCTGCCCCAGTGGGCTTGCAATGTAAGAGAGACAAAGGAGAAGAGATGAAGGGGAGGGGAACAGAGGAAGAGACGGAAGGTGAAAACAGACTTGAAAGCGGCGAGGCAACGCCCTGCCCCACCCCACCCCACCGTGAGACATTGCAGTCGCCACTCGCCAAGTCGGCATGTGGCACAGAACAAATGTCCATGCAACCCCTGGTGGCCAGAGAGTCATCCCACCACACACACACACACACACACACACACACACACACACACAGGTAGGGCAGAGGAAGTGAACACATGTGTGGGCATCCAGCCCCACACCTCCCTGCTCCCAGCACCCCACCCTCCACCATGACGTACAGCAATGGTGAACTGCGGGAAAAGAAGCTGCAGCAGCTGCTTCTCCCTGCCCTACAGAGTACGCCGGAAGGGTGGGAGTGGAGACTGGCAAAGCAGCCCCTGGCATCCATGCCAGCACAGGGAGGTGCTAGCCAGCCACAGGAAGAATCAGTTGCCATCCACGGAATGCCAGCTGCAGGGAGCAAAGGGCACACGCTATGGCAAGCACAGGAAGGAAAGGGGAAAGCAGAATGGAGACATGGGAAAGCCACTCAGGCCAAACAACCAGTCCCCCTGACAGGCTGCCAGTCCAGTCCCTTCCAGCCGCCATACAAACCACGGGTCACAGATCGCTCACACTGGCAGTCCATAGGGTCCATAGGACACCGTTCCAGGGGGTCCTGGCAGCTTGGGAGTGAGGGTGGGGAACTCCACTCCTCCCACAGATCACAGACGCAGGCAGTTCCATAGGGCACAGTTCTAAGGGGATCCTTGCAGCTGGGAGGGAGGGAGGGGGGCATGCTCCCTCCCCCTTCAGAGATCACTCACAGACAGGTGGTTCACAGGTGAAAGGTCTAACAGGGTTCTGACAGCTGCAGGGTTGTGGGGGGAGTTGGGAACCTCAACCCCAGTCCCTCCACATAAAACCCAATTCATACATGTCCCTCAGGTAGCCCCTCACCACCATATCCTGCACCACCATAGCGGAGATCAAAAGCATCCCCGTGGGCCAGGGCAATCTGGACCTCCAGCTGTGTCCACACCTCGTACAGGGCATCAAGCTCGGCTGCAGTGGGCTCTTCTGCTGGTAGGCAGCCCTCCCCAGGGTCGCAAGGAGGTCCAGCTCCAGCATCCGATCAAGGCATTCATGCCATCACCACATGGGTTCCCTTGCCCTCAGCAAGGCACTGGCGAAAGAAACAGACAGAGAGGGTCGCCACCACCACAAGGCACAGGTAAAACTCTGGGAGCTCTGAAATGTCCTGCAAAGCCATGCTCTCAGGTGCATCCCATGGTCCCATCACTCCTGGGGGCGCCCCACACACCAGCGGGCCACAGCACCGGCAAGCCCAGCTTAGCTGCCCAGTTCTCGTACTCAGTTACGGTGGCCCAGGTGATACATATACTGGCTCCCGAGTCCATAGCCGCCTGCGGCCACTGAAAGATGGGTCAGCCAGCAGTCTGTGCACCTAGCCACTTCATTACATGAGGGTCCATTCTGCACCCCACCCCCTATATACCACCCCACGGGAGAGATACCATTGTACGTACACCTTGGTGATCCCATGTTACCCATAAGCTGCAGAAGAGCAAGGCCAGGGCTGGTACAGGTTGGTACCCCCCCTCAATTCAGCTCTCCCTACCCCCACCCCTGAGAGATGCTATGATCCCATGTTGCCTATATGCTACAATGAGCAAGACACCCAGGGCCAACACAGGGCGGTACCCCTGGGGTCAGAATCAGACTCTCAGCTATTGGATGGACCATCCCAGCCAATAGCTAGGTGTGCAGTGGCCAGGTGATGGTGGATCGGTGGCTTCGCATGGCACATCACCACTTCAAAAGCTAACGCGCATTGTCTGAGGGCACCACAGCTATCTACTGGAGAGCCATGGAGCAAGAACAGTTAGCTGCCCTGCAATCCCTCCTCAGCACTGCTGAGGCATGCAATAGAGAGATCCAGGTAATGCAAGCCATCTGCGCCACCTGGCACAAGGCCATCACCAGCTGCCTTGGGGTCCTCTCTGGTCTTCAGGCCAGAGTGCTGAAGCACAGCTGAATGTGGGGTACCCACATGGCCAGCCACCAGGCATTAGCCTATGTCTGTCAGTGACGGGGCACACTGGCAGGGATTCAGGCAATGCAGAGGGAGCTGCTGCAGGCTGCACATTCCCTGTCCAGGGACATTGTTGCCCCCGTGAGAATGTCCAAGTGTGGCTCAGAAGCCATATGGAACCCCAGAGTCCTGGGGGAGGGGTGATTATGGGGCCACCAGTCCCCAAGTGTCCTCTGCTCCTGAACCAGAACATTCCAGAGGCTCTGGAGATGGCAGCCTCTGCTGATGAGGAGACTGGGCCAGGTCACTGAAGGGAGGGGTCAGGCACAGTGCATCACTTAGAGCATTGTGGGCAGTGCCCCACAAGCCCCCAGCGCCCCCCCCCCCCCCCCCCCCCCCCCCCCCCCCCATGTTGTACCGACTGTGCCTGAGTTCCTTGGAGCGGAACAGACTCTGATGCTGTGGCTGGTGTTGCTGCGGCAGTGGTGCCACCATTTTAAAACAGCAAGCCAGCACCACATTTCCGGGTCTCCTTGGACATGAAGCTGGCTGGCAACTGTGCATGTGTGACCAGAGCCTCTACTGCACATGTGCTAGTGCTTGTTGTGCAATGTGCTGGGCTGGGTGCCACTTGCTGAGAGGCAGGGGCAGCCTGGAAAGGGCAGGAGACACATAAGGAAAAGCATTAGGGACACACCATCATTCTGCCGTATAGGCGACTGGATGCACTGTCCATACCATGTGCATTGTGGATTGTGCTACTTAAATTTGCCCACTAGAGGCAGAGTAAAAGAGCTCCAATAGAGAAGGGAGAACGGAGCTCTTTTGAGGGTGCCTGGGGCAACAGAAGTAGACGCCCAGGACGCAGAAGCCAGAGGTGAACGTAATGCACTGCACTCGTTCAGTGAAAACTGCAGGGGAACTGACCTGGGTTTGGGATGCAAATGAGCGGGCAGGGCAGTGGTAAGGACGGAGTCAAGGCCAGGCTCAAACTGTGGCATCATGTGAGCCAGTGCTGCTGGCACCACCATGACTGTTGCTGTTGTCTGTGCCCTTGAGTCCTGTGGGATGAAGAGGGACTCAGGAGAGAAGGAGTGCAGACACTGACTGCACGCACTTCAGGCTTGGAATTTTTTATATATTTTTTTGCCTTTTGCCCAGTGCCCATTGCACCATTGCACTGCTTCGCCAGTCTGCTCCTGAGTGTAGGACTACTGTGAGTGAGTACACTGTTAGGCTTTATTGGGAGTTTTGTGGTGGGGAGGGACACTGAGTTCAAAAGTACTCTCATTTTGTTTTGTGAGGAGAGATGGAAGCAACAGTGTTCTCAGGTTTCGACCGGGTGAGGTTGCTCAGGACATAGATTAAATTTGGTTGGCATTTGCTCATGGTGTAAGAAAAGACATGCCCCCCCATGCATATTTGGGCTGGGGGAGATGCGCAGCCTGAATATGCACAGGGAATTAGCCAGTCTGAAAGGCCCCCACTGTGAGGCTTTGCTGGCAGAGACGTGCAGGGATGCAGAGCTCCATTTTTTTTTCTGCCAGCAAAGTTGCATGGGGGGGAGGGGACTTTCAGACCAGCCGATTCCCACGCATATTCAGACTGCGCATTCCCCCTGCCCCCCGCAGCCTAAATATTGGGGGGGGGGGGCATGTCTGAAAGTGGCCTTAGTCTGTGATCTAAGCATGCCAAGCTGGAATAATTAGAAAGAATGAATCCATACTATAGGATAGGTCTTTGGAGGTTGAAGGTCCCCCAGGATGGGGGAAATGTTCGGGTATGTCCGCACACTGCTGGGGAGCCTGAAGCCAGTCTACACTGCCAGTGGCACTGACTGGATGGAGGTGGAGGGGAGGGAGAGGTAATGTCTGGAAATACACTCCTCCAATACACCCTCCAGTCCTCCTGCTGGAAGGCTTCTAAATGGAACATGAAGGAACGCTCCCCCAACAGAAGACCTAGGGCAGCAGCATCTAGAAAAGGGGATTCAGTCTCCATGTTCATTCATTCTAGAGATTTTCACTCGAGTCTGTCAGATTAATACAGGCCAGTCTTTGAAGAGAGAAAAATTCAGCCTCTCTTCCAAATTCAGCCAAATGTGACCTAGAGTGAGCAGGTGAAACTTCCACTGTAGGCTCTGGGTTCAATTCATGTCTAAGTGGTAGTGGGTGTAAGTCATACATCAGCTACAGTGGGTCAGACAAAAGGTGTACGATGTACAAGGCAGACAGGGTGAGGAGAGGAACTAAGAGAAAGATGCAAGGAGATGCAACTCCTATGGGCCTCTGCGGCACTCTTCCAAGTTTAGACTAGTGTAACTGGGAAAAGAATTGGGCCCACTTACCACAGGTTGAATTTGGTGCCCACACTAGGGATGCTGGTTTAGATGGGGCTTGTTTGGTTGCAATGCAGGCCTGCAACTGCCCAAACATTTTTTTTAAAGGCCTGTTTGTTTGGACGGGCATTTGACTGCCGGGGACACAGTGTAGGTACTAGGGATGCTGGTTTGGATGGGGCTTGTTTGGTTGCAATACAGGCCTGTAACTACACAAACTTTTTTTTAAAAGCCCTATTTGTTTGGTTTGCTGTGGTTAATTTGGACCCAGTGGGAAAGAGAGAGTGGACGGGACCCCAGTAAGAAGGCTCTCTATCCCCCAGTGGCAGTGCTTCATGCAGCAGCAAGGAGTGCCCAACATTAACTAATGTAATGGGTAGTGGCTCAGCAGCTGCAGGGACATCTTGACCACGTCGGTTATCTGGACCCCTCTCAGTCGGGATGTCATCCAGGGTATGGCACCAAGACTGTGCTTGTGACTTTGGTGGATGATCTGAGCCGGGAAATGGACAGGGATCATTCAACCCTGTTAGTTCTATTAGATCTTTTGGCTGCATTTGATATGGTTGATCATGAGATGTTGGTGATGCGCCTGCGGGACTGTGCAGGGGTGGGCGGGACTGTTCTTGAATGGTTCCGCTCTTTCCTGAATGGTAGAACTCAGCAAGTGGTTCTTGGGGAGTTTTTTTCATCATACCAAGACCTCTCGTGTGGTGTCCTGGAGGGTTCGGTTTTCTCCCCTCTCCTGTTCAATGTATACGTGCAGCCACTCGGTGATGTGATCAGGAGGTTCAGTGTGCGGTGTTATCAATATGCTGATGACACCCAGCTGTATCTCTCTTTTTTCAACAAACCCAGGCCCTGTCCTACACTGTCCCATGGCTTGGGCCTCCCTCAGAATGATTACTGGGATCTGGGGTTCATGGTGTGCTCCCACCTGGTCCACAATGAGGACAGACCCCATGGTTGCAATAACAGAAATCACTTTATTCACTGTACAAAAGTTTTAACAGAAGGTTAGTTGCTTTGTCTGCCTGCCCCTCCACCTCCTGGTCCCAGCTGCCTGCAGTCATTTTGGGGCTGGTCCAGCTGTAGGAGAGGGTTGTCTCCTCCTCCTCCTGGGTCTCAACGGTAGCAGGAGGGGTCACTGTGGCAGGTGGCAGGGCACTCGAACTGCTGCAGGTCTGGCTGATCCTGGGTGGGTGCAGAGAATCAGGCCCTCAAGCCCCGTGGCTATGGGGCTGGCTGGTGGTGAAAGCCGGTTGGGCATGAGATCCAGGGGGGAAGTGGCAGCACTGGCGTACCTTTTAAGGCTTGGGCCCAGGGCCCGCCGGGACCCTAAGCTGGAAGTTAACAAGTCCACCTGGGCCAGCTCCTTTCTCCTGCCTGAGCTTGGTGAAGGCTTGGACTCGTCACTCCAAGTCAGAGCCTGCACGGAGCCTCGGACTCTGAGTGATGAGTCCAAGCCGCCACCGAGCCGAGGCAGGAGAGAGGAACCAAGAGACCATTGCCCTTGCCTCTGCCTAGCTCTGCTGCCCGGGGAGCTCTGTGGCTGACTGTGCAGCTGGCACTCAGGGTCTGGATGCTGCCTGAAGACGGCAGAGCTGGCAGGGGAAAAGAGTCACTCCCCAAACAGCTGCTGCCCTTGCAGAGGGCACACTGCCTCAGTCAGCAGGAGCGCACACACCCTGGGCACACCGTTAGCTGTTCCCCACATCCCCCTCCAGCTGGCACCCCCTTGGGTCCAACCAACCCAGCCTCCTGCACCCCAATCTCTCCTCAGCCCCTTCCACCTAACCCCATTTCTCCTGCCCCCCAGCCAACCCTCTTTCATCCCAGCCCCGCTCATCTGCAACTCCCACACCTCATCTTCCCCACCCAACTCTCCTGCAGCCCACTCCCTCCCAGTTGCAACTCCCCCATTCCAGCTCTTTGAGCCCCTCCCACTCCAACTCACCCAGTCCTTTCCACCTGCGCTCCCCACTCCAGCTCCCCCACCCCCTCCCATCCACCTGCACCCCAGCTCCTCCCACCTGCACCCCACACTCCAACTCCCACCAGCCAACATTCTTGCACCCCCAGCTTCAAGTTCTCACATAAGCAACCACCCAAGCAAGCCCTCCTGTGCCCAGGACTGAGCCTGACTGGGGCAGGAGACAGTGAGAGGAGGCAATGGACAGAGTCCAGACCCAAGCGGTGGGTTCATCACAGTCAGAAACAAGGTAGGGGCTGGTACTAGCAGCCCCACCACCTCCACAGCAAGTTAACATCCGGTTGGGAATTTTTAATTCTGGATGCTGTGGTTTGTTTTTGATTATTTATTTGTTTGTTTGTTTAACTTCCAAGTCGCCTGGGGGGGGTGGGCATAATTGTGGACTGAGCCCAGGCCTCCCCAGTCTTGCTATGCCCTTAATGTGGCAGGGTCTCCAGGGGGAGGTCAGCACCTGTGACCTGCCCAGTACAGCAGTGGTAGCAGCACTTACAGTGACCACATGGTAGAGGAAGGCGCGCTAATGCCGTAAGGACTGCTCCATGATGTTCCACAGCTCGTGGCCCTCCCTGTCCATGGACCCCTTCAAGTCCTGCATCTGTTGCATGTGGGTGATCCCACTGCCACCTCTCCATCTGGTGTTCCCTGCAGCCCTCTGCGGTGATGTCCCTGTGCTAGGTGACGGACTGCCACAGGGAACACTGGTGTTCCTCAGCCAGCCCCTGGATGGCGTCTCAGATCTCATCCGCCCAGTGTGTGGTCTTGTCCAGCAGCTCCTGCACCAGATCCTCCCTGCGCTGTTGGGCCCATGCCCGCTCAGTACCCTCTGGTGGTCCTGCTGGTGACACGCCCACTGGTGGACCTGTAGCGGGACAGAAGGGATGGCTATTGATTTAAGGCCACTCCTGCCTTCACAGCCCAGTGTTTTCCCCCATCCCTCATGCCTTTTGCCTCAGCTCCCACTGTGTCCACTGCCCCCCACACCTGCCTGTCCAGCCTGTGAGCCCCTCCCAGTTCACCATTGTGCCTCCCACCCACTTGCCATGCCTACCTTCCCCGAGGAACCCTCTGTGCCCTGGGCCTCCACAGGTTCCTCCTCCTCAGCCTCCCAGCCACCTATGAACACAGCAAAGAACAGGAGTCATGTTGCTTACAGGCATTACCTGACTGCTCTGTCCTGTAGCTGGGTCACCTATCCCCCCTGAACCCTCTCTGTTACATTCACTTACCACTCCCCTTGAGCTATGGGTCCCCTGTTCCCTCTGTCTCCATCTCTGCTTCTTTGGGTGCTGAGTACTGGCTCTCTGGGTTTAGGGGGCAGGTGATGAGGGTCTCAAGGGTGGTGTCCGAGTGCTCTGAGTTGAAGGCTGGTTAGGGGCCAGGGGTGTGGTTAGACACAGTGGCCTGTGTCCCTGGGGGGCTAGCCTCCTCCTCAGACGGGGGGTGGGAGTTACTGCCGGAATGAGTGGTGCTTCAGGGACTGGCAGCAGGGGAGAGGTGTCTACCCAGTGGCAACCCTGGGTGAGCCCAGTGCCCATGATCCATGGGGCCACAATGGAACAGGTGTTGGTGTTGATCTATAAAGCCCTATACAGTCTGGGCCCCTCATACCTCAGGGGCCGCCTCGCCCTCCGCGCCCCAGGGCGGCTTCTTCGGTTTGCCGGGGGTGCCTTCTTGGAGGTCCCCTGTGTAAAAAGGGGGGCCACAATGGAGAGGGCATTCTCGGTGGCCGGGCTGCACCTTTGGAACTCCCTTCCAGAGGAAGCTCGCCTGGCCCCGAGCCTGTTGACATTCCGGCGAAATTGCAAAACCTGGCTGTTTGCCCAGGCCTTTGGGGAGGGGGGGAGGGGAGGGTGAGGGGTTTTATCTCCCCCACCTTACTTATTATTTATATGAGTTAATGTAGCTAGCCCTGTTTTAATCTTGTATTGAGTGTTTTAAATTGTTTTTATTGTATTTTATTGTTGTGAGCTGCCCCGGGCTGCATTGCAGGAGGGGCGGGATACAAATGTATTAAATATATAAATTAAATAAATAAAACAGTCCATGCAGAGGAGCTGATCAAGGAGGTCCATGTAACACTGGGTTTGGTGTCTGTACCCAGTCTTCCAGCTGTTACCCTTGACCTCCTTGAAACCCCTCTGCAGGTTCTTAGCCTGCTGACAGCACTGGCTCACGTCCCCATTGTAGCCCAGCTCCACCATCTGGGTGGCGAGCTGCTGGAACACCCACTCATTCCGGTGCATTAGGTGCCAGTCATACTGCACTGGTGTGTGTCCCCAGAAGCTGATGAAGTCCTGGGTCTCCTTATCAGTCCATGGAACCCTCCTCTGGTGGAAGGGGGGGGGGGCCTTCTCCTAGCGTGGCAGGGTTCTGCGCTCCTCTCGATGGGCAGCGATTCTGGTAGGTGCCTGTGAACTGGGTGATAGAGATGACACCACATAACTTGTGCCTACTACATGATAGGCACAGCAGTTATATGCTGTCCCAACATATAACTTGGGATAGCTGCCATGCCTTTCCCCTCCTCCCCCCGCCGTGCTGACTCACCAGTCCAGCCTATCCCTTCTCATGCTCCATGTTCTCCTTTCGGGAATTCTTGCAGTGGTGTGGGCTGGGTATTGAGCACAAGCTGCTGTGCAGACCAGGGACACCCACTGCAATGTTGCTTTTGTTGCCGATTCCCGTGAAAGGTGCCAGGCCCATCTTGTGAGGAGGGACATTGAGGCACAGCTACTCTGTTGACTGTTCTGGGCTTTTTGCATGCAGCTCTTTGGTCCTGGTGGACCTTGCCCCATGGTGGACCTAACAGACATGTGGGCACTCGTTGGCCCGTAGTGGCCTGGGTGGGCGGGCATTGGCCCGGGATGCAGCTCTGAGCTTTTCCAGAGGATGCATCCCATAGCAGTTGCCTGTCCACCCCAGGGCGTACACAGGCCAATATCTGGCGGTGACAGAACAAACTTGCAGGTGAGTTCTGGGCCAAAGTGGGCCAACTCAAGCCACTGTTGCAGCTGTTTTCACCCAGAGTATGCAAGCTTTCAGGTCACACAGGCCCTTTCTTCAGTCAAGTAAGAAGTCAGAACTACAGACTGAGCATATAATGGTCAGCGAAAGATATTGTTTGTTACTCTTTTAATTTACTTTTGTTACTTTTCTGCTTTTTTTGTTTTGTTTATTTACCCATTAATTCTTTTGTAATTGGAAACGGTTAACTCTTTCCATGATCCAATGTACCTTATACTTCACTCACTGCAAAGGTTTTTCCCAGTGAGTAATTTAATAGCGCTAAACATGAAATGGAAAGATGTTGTAATCATTCTTTTGCTTCAATAAAATTCTTTCTTTTTTAAAAAAAACCTACAAACTGAGCAATGCAGGACAGGCGTAGATGGAAGGAATCACTTGGGAAGGAGATGTTTGGGGGAAATTTGTTAACATTTCCAACATTTACATACAAAGGGGTATGAATGGATAGTCAAATGAAAAGCAAAGGGAAGGAAGATCCCTGAACACTTGCCCACTCTCACCAACAGCAATTGCTCCAGTAAAAGAACATCTGAACTACTTTGCCTCTATCACTTACATTTGGGACCAACACAGCAACCACACTGTCTCTAAGCAGAGGGAGTCAGTTTCTAGGACTGTCTTTAGGTGACTTTTGCTAACATTAAATTTGCTTTAAGCATGCACATAAACAAAGGGTGAAAGACAATAAAACATGCTGTGTTAGCAAGGCTGTTTTAAAACACTTCTGTGAGTCATCTGCAGCTGGCCTGTAAACAACTCCATACACACTAGAACATCCAAATAATCAGCCTTAAAAATGTTGACAGCCTTGTTGGTGGTGAGCACAGCCAACAAAGTATGCCCACGGCACTCTAGCTAGCCAGGCCTAACTGTACATGTGGACATATGAAACAAGAGAGTTCATGGAAATGTAACTGTTTTGCAACCTTTGAAAGTGAATGATTCAGAGACTGCATGCAAATCTCCCAGCCAAAATCTCTGACCAGAACAGCATTCGGTGATCAAATGAAACTTCTTTCTCTCACACTTGTGACTTGCTGACTAGCCCTCACAGAATATTTCAAGTCATTAATAGCACTGACCAAACCATAGGTCACCAGTCACTGAGCTGTAATATTAAATCCAGTAGACACCATATCCAGTTCATTTTATAAATGCAGAAGAGTCAGACAATAAAGAAATGGTGGATATTTCCTATCCTAAAAATTCCTCCTCAGCTCCCTATTTCCACAGTCTCTCCAAGGACACCCTATGAAATTGAACTTGAGGACACTCTATGAAATTAATTGGCAGCAGATTAAAACAAATAAAAGGCAGTACTTTTTCACACAACACACCATTAACCTGTGGAACTCATTGCCAGGAGATGTTGTGAAGGCCAGTAGCATAACTGGTTTTTAAAAGGAGGATTAAGTTCTTAAAGCTAGATCTATAAGTAGCTATTAGTTAAGTTGGTCAGGGTAGGAGATGAGGCCCCTGACTGTTGGGGGCTGGGATTAAACAGCAGGGAATGGATCACTCCTTTATAACCTGTTGTGTCCTTCTCTGAAGCAACCAAAGCTAGCCACTCTCAGAGTTAGGAGGATGCTGGGCTAAATAGACCATTGGTCTGACCCAATATGGCACTTCTTAATATCCACTCAGCTATGCTATCCTTCAAAAATAATGAATTAAATAGGGGGCAAGAAGAACTGACACAATGAATTCCACCAGTGACTGCATAACGATGGGCTGTGTCATGCATCATCATTCATTAATTTCACAAGGGAATTCAGGTTTAAAACTGGTGACACAATTTTATCCCCTTGCCTGATTATTAATTATTTATTATTATTATTATTATTATTATTATTATTATAAGCACTTGTATAGCGCCAACTGTGTATCTGGCGCTGTACAGAACAATAAGATAGATGCGGTCCCTGCCTCTGGCTTACAATCTAAACGACTCGGAGGGGGGAGACAAGGAGAGGGGACATTGGGAAAGACAAGGGATAAAACATTCACATGGATGCGAAGTCTCAGGTGCATGTGCTTGGCTTGGTTGCAGTTAGGGAGGAGTCAGGGGGAGGGCAGACAGTAAATGTTGAGAGGAAAGTTCTAGCAAGCGTTGGGAAAGGCGGCGAGGAAGAGGTGGGTTTTGAGGAGGGATTTAAGGTGCGGAGGGAGGGGGCAAGGCGGATGTGGACAGGGAGAGAGTTCCAGGCATGGGGGGCAGCAAGGGAGAAGGGACGAAGGCGGTTAGGGGAGCAGGGGAGACGAGGGAGAGCGAGGGAGGGGGCAGAGGAGGAGCGGAGAGTGCATGCAGGAGTGTGCAAGGAGATAAGGACTGAGAGGTAAGGGGGAGCCAGGCTGTGAAGGCTTTGTAAATGAATACCAGGAGTTTGTGAAGGATGCATTGGGGGAGGTGATGAGACCCACTTAAGTTGAACTTGCATAATTGAAATTTCTGTGTAAGTTGAAGAAATATGTTTTCCCCAGCCTCAGGTCTAACAAATGCATTGCATTTCATATTCTTCATTTTTAGACAGCTGCAATCTGTCATAGAACGAAACAAAGAAAATGCAATGAGAAATTTCTCTAAGTCCTTTCAGAAAAGAGTAATGAAAGGTGCACTTTTCTCATTGCTATTCTCATTTAATGAGTATTTGTATAGTTCATAAATATATGGTTTGTTATCAAATTATAAAGAAGAACAGCCTTTTGAAGTCTTTGCTTAATATCATTCAATTCAGAATGTTTCCTGTTCTTTTGTATTTTTCAGTAGCTGTTTTTCAACTGCTGGTGTAAAGTCAACATTAAGAGGAAACATGACTGCAAGAATCTTAGGGTCTCTGTATAGAAGACACAAGTTCACCAAGTAGCAATAGTAGACAAATTTATTTTACATTTCCCTGACTTTGCTCTGAGCTTTACCATCCCATCCATAAAAACAGTGGCAGCAAAGAGGTCCAGCTATGATTCTGGTATTCTTCAGAGCTTGTGCTCTGGATTCCAGCTATCATGTTTTCTGTGTCTTGCAGGATTTAAATATATGTGTTTTTGTTTGGATACAATCTGTCAAGGAGATCACCATGTTCACAGAAAGCATTAATTTCTACCGTTTCACAGGAATCCTATGAATTTTCATATTTTATGAGCCTGGCTAGAATTAGTGGAGTTTATTGCTGCCTGATAACAGTGCAGAATGCAAGAGATTGCGCTCTTCTTCCAAAGATGTCTTGCAAGATGATACATGTGGAATCAAGCATGACAGCTTCATAGTGTACAACATACTGTTTTCAGGATTGTAGAGATCTCTAAAGGGTCTACCATTTTGTACTTGAATGCAGCAGTTACATTTACCAGTAGCCAAAAGTCTTCCTGTTGTTGATTTTAATTGGCATGTTTGAACAATGGGAATCCTGTTAAAAGAGACACTTTCACCACTTAAAAGTTATTGTGTAGGTTGGTGTATCAAAAAACCCATATCAGTTGGTGACCTTTCTGTGGGTTTTAATTGTTTCTCACACCTCTGCTCTGAAATTCACGAACAATGACTGGGACAAAATTGTAGCTTTGGAACTGTTGTTGTTTTCTTCTCAGGCTCTCAAGGTGTTTTGCAGACAGGAATGGGTTACATTTATGAAGTGAGGACGGACAGCCTGTCACCTCCACTCTAGAGGTGATAGCACAGAGAGATTGAGGCAAGGCTTTTGCCTGTGTGAACCCATTATAACACTTATCCCGGAACCCCAGCTAACAACAAAGACATGCAAATAGTAACAAATATCACTTGCTACCAAGTGAACAAATATCCCTTGGACGCTCCGGCGTCCAAATATCACATTGGCAGACAACGGGAGCCTATTTGGGGTCATGACCAACAGTTTGGGAACCTCCCGTTTTGTTGTTCTTGTTGTTATGTCTATAAGCAACGTGCCTGGTACTGAACACTGACAGTGATGATTACAGAGACAGGTTCCTGCCCTATGGCACTTAGGGGAGAAGCGGGGAGGGGCACATTGGAAGGCAGCCTAATGTCCCCCGTTGAATTCAGAAGACTGGCTTTCTTTAGCCGTCCGGTGCTAGAGAAAGCCCATCCCTTCCCACCCTCACGCCCCCCGCCCCCCTACAGAGAGCCCCGGGGAGGTCCTGCTTACCTCGGTCGGGAGCACAGAGGCTGCGCTCAGTCTGCCTATCACAAGCCCGCCGAGCTGCCCTGGACAGGCAAAACCTCCCCTCCCCTGCCGGGAAGCCAGCGCTCAGCATCCTCCTACTCCACGAGGTATTTGCGGCGGGCAGCGAGCTACCTGTGGCAAATGGCCTGGGACAGCGAGGTTCATTGTGGCCATGGTGCCGGAGGGGGGCTTATCGCCTTCTCCCTGTCAGGGCCTCGCTGGGGCTGGGGGGGGGGGGAGGGTTGGAGACATCAGGGTCTTTAGCTGGGCAGGGGGTACAGCACAAGCCGCGTCCTGCTGGCAGAGGCGGGGGGTCAGCGCCGTGGATCAGGCAGCAACGTCTCTGCCGGGAGGGGAACTGTGTTCCGAGGGCTGCAGAAGCTGAGCGGGGGGCGCTGAGACCACCGGTTCCGGGACTTTCTGCTGGTCAGACTGTTATCCCCTCCCGGGGCAGGGCAATTCCAGGCGATCGGGCAGGAGCGGCCACTCGAAGGGTCTTTACCGGGAAGGAAGCCTTCAGCTCTTCCGCCTGGGGTGGGTCGGTTTGCGGGCGCTGAGCTGGGCTTGCTCCGGATTCTCTCCGGCGTCCAGAGATCGAAGCGCGGGGCTGCGAGCTCGTGTCGACTAGGAACTATCGGAGGCTGATTTTTTGAAAGACCAGAGTAGTAACTCAGAGGCGGGGGTGCAGACAGAGCGGCAGCTTGAGCAGCAACTCCTCACTTAAATTTGGGGGAGAGGGGGAAAATGGGGGGGACGAGAGGAGAGGGCAGGGGTGCAGGGCAGGGCCTAGCTTGAGGAGCAACTCCTTACATTTTTGGAGGTTTGGGTCATAAGGTTGGGGGGGGGGTTCAGTAAAATGGTGGAGGGACTCCTCAGACGTTCAGGGGGGGAGCTGCACCTCTGCTCCGCGGACCTATCCTCACGATGCAACTGAGGTCAAGCCCAGGGTCCCCCTGGGAAGGCAGGAGAAAGCAAAGGTGGAACAAGCCTCTTAGCAACACAAACGAATCCGGACCTGTCTGAACCGGGTCAGCGCTGAAGCCTCTTGCAGACTGCAACCCAGGAGCCCGGCAGGGAGCGCTCTCCCCCGGGCTCTATAGAGTCGCGCTGCAAGCAGACTGCGAGGAGCGCAGCCGGCAGGTGTCAGCGACCGACATCCATCCGCCCTACTGCACTAGCGAGAACGGATGGATCGGAGCTGCTGATCGGTAGAGAAGGAAAGGGAGTTTGCTGAAAAGCGGGAGTCACCCCGCTCCTTTGACTCGCCGACCCGTTCGTTTGAACCCTGGAAAGGACAGGCCCGTTTAAAACAACCTAAAACGTTTTCCCGGAGCAATCCGCGTCTTTCTGCAGCTCTCTTCAAGGGAAGGGCGTCGAGAAAATAAAAGGAGATGTTTGCAAAATAAAGCAGTGAGGTTTTGGCTTCCGGTCCTAGCAACCGCGATCCCGGAAACACTTACTCCGGAGTAACCCGAGGGCGTCAGTGGGGCTACTCGGGGTAAGTGGTTTGTGGATCGCGGTGGTAGGGCCTACCCCCCTTCCACCAAAGAGTTGGTATCTGGTCACGTTTGTATTTCACAGCGCCTGATCGATAGAGGGATTAGTTGGCATGGTTAGGTTCCTCTCGGAAACAATTGTCGCAAGGAGCGCTGCACTGATCCGCGCCGGCTCCTGCTGTCAATAAAGTCAAAAAATGAGGAAGAAAACTCCACAAATAGCCGCCCAGCTCCTGTCTGCTCTGATTTTAAGCGGAGGCTGCGGACAAACTAGTCAGAGGAAAACTGGATGTTGGAGAGGCGCCTTCGATTATTTTTTTATGTGGAACCTCATGCCCGCGGACCAAATGCGACCAGTGTCTAGTTGGCCTCTTGCCAGTTTCTGGATCTGGCCCCCTGGATCCAGTTCCTAACCCCACCCCAAGCGGAGAGACCGCGCTAAGGGCACGTACACAAGGCTAGGGGTTTGGGTCAGTTTCACTACATTTCTGGGTCAAGGTATCAGGACGAAAGATACTGCCGGTGCTCTGTTCCCTGAACCCCTCGCCTCGCTTGTCTGGGGCCATTCACAATGGGGCGGGGGGGAGGGGAAGTTGGCCGCTGATGAAAGGCAGTCGAGGTCTGTGCGATGGCGGACAGACTAGCTAAAGGTTGCTTTACCTGGACTCCTCTTTGTACCTCGAGTCCTGAGGCTCCCTAGTGCGTCGCTTTAGTGCTGACCGCTCACATTTTAATTGCATGTGCTACTCAGTACAAGACAAGAGACGATGTTGGAGGATTTGGTTTTTGCGCAGAACACCAGCTTGTTTTCCATTACGTTGTTGTTACAACAAGTTGGTTCGGCGACAGGGTTCTGTCTTTCCAAGGAGGATTTGCAGACGGTGAGCGCTGGTCCAGCTTTGTGGCTTTTAATTACTATTTTGTTCCCTTGGCTGTTTGAAGAGACTGGCGCCTACGTACGATTAGCCTGTCTACCCCTAACTGGGCTCGGAGACATGAGGGGCGTTTCGCGCTAGGGGGCGCTGGAAGGCAACGTCATAAATTGTAGTAACTTGACTGTACACGTGCTTTCCTTTCACCCCGCCTGCCTTTCCATCAGATCTCTTTTTAAAAAAAATAGAATAATCATCCAAGGTAGTTTCTTAAAAGAATCATGACTTTATAGTAGTAAACAATGAGCAAGGAAGTTACCTATAGTCACAACAAAGTCAGGCCATCCAATGTTCATTTAGCAAAGTGCTATTTCAACGGGATGTGCCCCAGGAAAAGAATTCAGCTAAATTTCCGTTTCTGGCATAAACGATGAAGAGCAGTTCTTTCCAAAAAGTGATCGGTGTCGCTTTGGATTTCAGACTGATCAGCAAAGAATAACCACCCTGGTTATAACGCTGATGAGGATAACAATGGGCAGTGGCTTCCCAAATTTAAATGTTAATAAAGATAATGATTTGCATATTACTTTGGGCCTTTCATTCAAGACTCAAAGGGCTTTGAGAGTCGGTAATTAGCCCCCATAGCTACAGCCCAACGTTGAGCCTGCTGTTGTATGCAGTACCACAGAGGACACTATTGAAAGACATTGGCCTTGATCCAAAGCCCACTTACTTCAGAGTAGCCCCACTGACGCCGGTACTCCGGAGTAAGTGGGTTTGAGGATCTCGATCACTTGGTACGGTGACAGAGCACTTATTGACTCCTTGCAGGCTAATTGCAACAGCCCCATTTCCCATACATGGATGCAGGAACGGAGGCACAAAGCTGCTTGTCCAGCGTGGTATATCTGGCCTCGTGACTCAGGCGCCCTAGTCGCTTAAGCACAACAGCCTGTGGAGATCCTCATGCTGGACGGCACACTACCAACCGGAGGTGTGTGAAACGCTTGCTAACACGAAGAGGATGTGCTTGGGGGGGGGGGGGGAGCATACCAAGGACAAATGGGAGTTTGGAAGGGCTTCTGGTGGTTGCAATGGCAAATACAGCATGGGTCTGGAACAGAATGGGGTCAAATTTGAACAGACTTAACAGATGATGATGATGATTGATGATGATGAACAGACTAGCTAAGGACCTTGGGCTGCTCAGGGTCTGAATAGGCTAAATCTGCCTCGGCACGAATCTGGGTAACCTAGTATCCGGCTGTGCGTCTGGCTGTTCCACGTTCCCCCTGGCTCTCTGTATTTATCTGTATTGCTACAATGCGAACACTCAAATGGCACAAATACTCTGTTTTGTGTAAACTCCCTGGAGGCTGGTTTCCCCCCGCCCCTTGCCCTCCCTCCTCTCCTCTCAGCACGTGTCACATGTGAGGCAGGCGCCTCCTGTGTCTTGGCTTTCTATGGAACCCAGGGAGGGGAGCGAAGAACTCATACAAATGCGACTGGGGCGCTGGATTGGCTGTTGCTAGGTGACGTAGCCCGCTCTCACGTGACTGGTGTTAAATGCCCGCCTGGCAGCATCCTGCGCCGCAGACAATCGTACAAAGCTGCTGGGGAGGCAGCAGAGCAGTGGGCGTGGGTGTGAGAGAGAAAGAGCGTGTGTGTGTGTGTGGCCGCCGGGCTAGGATGGTGTCTCCCCTAACAGCGGTAGCAGCAGAGCGGGAGCTCCAGTGATCTGCTCTTCTCACAGGGGCGCGCTCTCTCTGGGCTGCTTTCCCAGCGCTGAGCATTGCCTCGAGGAGCTACGCTACCTTTGCCCCCCGCTGCCGCCGCCTGTGTCTGTGCCTAGCTGTGGGGCGAGGCGGGGAGCAGGATGACCGGAGTCTTTGACAGCCTTGTCTCAGATATGCACGCCAACCAGATTACCTCCAGCAGCTACCACCAGCACAGCAGCCTGCACAAGCCCCAGGAGTCCCCCACCTTGCCCGTGTCCACAGCCACCGACAGCAGCTACTACACCAACCAGCAGCAGCAGCAGCACGGGGCAGGAGGCGGCGGGAGCGGGTCGCCCTACGCACAGATGGGCTCTTACCAGTATCACCCCAGCGGTATCAGCACCGTGCCCTACTCCACCAAAGTCGGCTACGATCTGGGTTACTCCACCTCCTACAGCAGCGCCTACGGACCCTATGCGACGAGAACTTCCCCGGTCAACCCGGAGCCTGGTACGTGTCACCTGGGGCACGAGAGTCTTAGTGGCTCTGCCTGGGGGACAAGGGATGGGGAGGGAAGGGATCGGGGGTGGGGGTTAGGGAAGTCGGGGGTGGGGCGGGATGGAAAGGCTGCTCTCCTGGGCAGCAGTGAGCGCGGTCGCTACTGCCCCTTGTCCCAGATTTCCCGGACGGCTGGGGCTGGGGGTGACCGTTGTTCTTGTTGCTCTTGCAGCTGAGAAGGAGGAGGGCGAGCCCGAGATCAGGATAGTCAACGGGAAGCCAAAGAAAGTGCGGAAGCCCCGGACCATCTACTCCAGCTTCCAGCTGGCGGCTTTGCAGCGGCGCTTCCAAAAGACCCAGTACCTGGCGCTGCCCGAAAGAGCCGAGCTCGCCGCCTCCCTAGGCCTCACCCAGACCCAGGTAAGCAGGTGCCCTGCGTCCCCACCCGAGCCCCAGCAGCGTCCCCTCTCCCGACTTGACCTGGAGGCGGGGGCCCGCGGAGTGATGTCTCTGTGGGAGGATGGAAACGAGGCCCTTCCCCGCTGCACAAAAGGGTTTTAACTGGCCTTCCTAACTGGCCAGTTCGGGTTAAATAAATTAGTTAATGCCCGATCCGGACAGTAAGGTCTGGCTTACAAAGTGACCGCCGAGCCTGCTCACAACTCAGCGCACATATCCCCCTCTCCATTTACACATAACATGAACACAGCTAGTAGCCTCGACACACACCACAAAACTCCCAGTGCCCTTTCTAACACATAGACACCCTCATCGAACACACACACCACAAACCCCAGCACCCCTGCCCCAGATACAGTTTATTTTATAAACAGCACCCCTAACAGCACACAAAACCCCCAACACCCCAAATATGCAAGAAAAGTACCTGGAACCCCCAACACATATAACACGACACTCCTGCCCCAGTCATGTACCTCCCCCAAAAAAACTCTTAACAATACACAATACCTCAAATGCTCACACAACCTTCCAACACACACCACAAATGCCTAGTAGCAACACATATACCACATATACTACACCCAAACTACCTGCGCCTGTTCACAAAATGCAGCAGGCAAATACACCCACAAAATCCCAACACCCCACACCCAAACCCTGCATCCTTCCCTAAGACATCCTCCCCAGCAACCGCAGATGCTCACACACATCCGTGTCTGTCTGTCTGTCTGTGTGACTGATGCCTGTGTCTGTCTGGCTGCCCTGGGCAGGTGAAGATCTGGTTCCAGAACCGCCGCTCCAAGTTCAAGAAGATGTGGAAAAGCGGAGAACTGCCCCCAGACCAGCACCCCGGTGCCAGTGTCTCCCCGCCTTGTGCTTCGCCCCCGCCCTCGGCCCCTGCCTGGGACTTTGCTTCACACCAGCGGATGGGCAGCGGTGGCGGAGGGAATGGAGGCAGCTCGGGCTCCAGCCCCAGCAGCGGGGTGGCTGCTTTCCTGGGCAGCTACTCCTGGTACCAGCAGGCTTCAAGCAGCGCCTCCCACCTGGCAGCAGGCTCGCCTCTCCTGCAGACAGCGCAGCACCCCCAGCAGCAGCATCACGGCCACCACCAACATCCCCACAGCGTGCCCGTCAGCGTAGGGACGATTTTCTAACTGGCGGGGGACTGAGCAGCATGGGGGCTCTGCTCCCCCACCCACACAGCCCAGCCGACTGAGGTACAGACACTGGTGCTCTGATGAAGACAGAAAAGTGACCTTCCCCTCCCCTACCTGGGTACGTTCTGATCAGGGGTCCCCCTCCCCTTCCCCCATAATCACTCCTGTGAAATCCAGGCTCCATTGAAACCCCTAGCCTGCAAGGGGAGTCAGGATTTCACTGTCACAAGTCTAGCTGCTCACACCCTTCATATAGGCCACAATCCACAAACCACTTGCTCCTCAGTAATGGGACTACTCCAGAGTAAATGGTTTGTGCATCATGGCCATCGTTTTTCTGTGAGCGTTAGTTCCCCCTCCCCCATATATCTTTGATACCTCTCTCTCTAATCCCTGTACCTTTATGCTTCCCCCTCCAGGTTGTTCTTTGCAAAAATAAAGAGTGCAACCTTAACTCCATTGAAGCCAATGACAGTTTTCCCAGTGGAGTATGGATTACTCCCAAAGTTGTTGTTGGGTGTGTTTTTTTTAAATAAATAAAAGTCCTCAGATTCACTCATCTCTCATTTCTCATCAAATCACCAGTGCAGAACTTTTGTTAATTAATGTTATTTTTTATTTTTGTAAAAGTTTATAGGTGCCTTTGCAGATGACCTCATTTTGATGTTGGAGGGGGAAAACAGATACATAATTTTTATATGTAGATATAAAATAAACACAAAAAACCGCTCTCCTCCCCTGTGTTTTAAATTATCTTTTTTAAACGACAATGTTTGCAGGACTATTCTTCACAAGGAGAAATGTTTGTAAATACAACTATTTGTGAGAAAAAAATTTCCCTGGTTTCTTTGTATAAAGAAAATATTATGAATAATAATGGTGATGATGCCATTCATTGCATCAGCCTGTATCTGTTCAGTGAAAAGCCTGGCAGCTCCAACCCCTTCTCTGAAGCCGCCTCACCTGCTTACCTTCTTATTTCCACTCTTGGAGGAGTGCCCTCTTTTGCTGTCAGAATAAGCTACTGATTGTAATTTTTTTCCCTCCCTCCACAATTGTTGTTTAACCCTTTGGAAGACATTTTAAAAGGTATTTTTGGGTTATTTATTATGAAAACAAAAATCCTCTTAATGTTGCTTTTACAGTATGAAGAGATTATTTAAATAAATTATTGTTTTCACTGTATACTTGTTGCGGCGTTTGTTTTGGGAAGGGACGGTTTGCTCCCAGGGTAGCTACCCTAGGGTAGCGGTTCGCGCAAGTTGACAGCGTGTGTGCTGTGCGCGCCACAAGATCACGGCTGCCATTTACACTCTAGGAAATTGTCTGCAGGGCACTAACTGCGCGCTTACCTTGTTGCACCCATCGGCGCGCATGGAGGCCAGGCGAGGAAAGCAACGGCCTCTCGTTTGCTGCCATTACAACGATCGCATTGACTATGCCGACAATACTACCCCACCCCCACCCCTCTCTCTTTTTGTGTCTCCAGTACAATCTCGCCCTGCCAGGCTGCAGCAAGGAGGAGGCGGCAGCAGCCAGCAGCTATGAATCACTCAGCAAACTCCTCGTTCTCCCAGACTCGGCCCCTCCTCCCCCTCCTGCGCGCTGGCGCCACAGACATTTAGCGCGGCCGGGACTGTAGTCTCCTCTGTAGAACCGACTCCTTAACAGTCAGCCACCTTGGTAACCGGCTCCAGCCCTGGGCAGTCCCCGCTGGGCGCTGCTTTGCCACCACAGGAAGCCGATTGAGCACCTCGTTCCAAATCCCCACTTGGGGGTCTGGGGTTCTGCAACTGCACTTCCAAGTGCTTAGAGGCCGGCAAGCATCTGTAGCCGGGGCGCAGGATCGAGCCCTTCTGCAGCCGCCCAACTTCAAATTAATCCCTTAACTAAGGATGGCATGGGGGCACTGCCCCCTTGTAAATCCTCCCCACTCCACTAAATAAGATATGTTCCAGGTTTCCCCGTCTAAAGAAATGGCCCCCTTATCAGTGTGCACCCACCCACGTCTTAGATCTGTCTCACACTCACCCGGAGGCATAGGAGATTACTGGTTTGGCCGGGATCTACAAAGCCCTTGGGAGCAGCAGAGAAAGGGCTTTGTGAATCACCACCCTTCACTTGGATTTCAATGGGGCTACTGCAGTCCTTCTGAGTTTCTTTACTTTCACTTGGGTGGGGGAAATCACACTTTAACCAAAATCCAAGATAGCTTAGGTTACTGATGAGACCCTGCCCCCTAGTTCTGCGTTGACACCCTGTAGAGCTGGAGTCGTTTGTGGTGAAGCACCGTGGAGTGGCTCCAGACTGAAACTGGCGTCACTGTCACCGACACCCCCTGTCCCGCTCCACGTGCTGCCTGATGCTGTTGTTTGGCCTCTAGCTTTTGGCAGGACAATAACAACTGCAGAGTGTCCCTGGACTTGTTCTGGGTCTCCCTCTCCTGTCTGGGTGGGTGGCCAGGCAGCTCAGCCTGCGTGCTACGGCCGGGAGCAGCAGCAGCAGTAGAGAGGCGAGCCAGTAGGCTGTGGGCTTTGTGCCCGCTTTGCCCCCTCCCAGCCGCTGCTGCAGCTGCCCCAGCTCTTGCCTTGAATGCTGCCCTTTGAAGCGGAGCCATTTCGGGAGGGCGGGGTTATTTTTAGCAGCCCAGCCGGAGCCTCCCCGAGAGACGGCTCTGAAGCAAGGGCTCTGTGCTTGCAGGCCGCGATCCACAACCCCCTGACTGCCGACTGGAGCTCCGCTGAAACGCTCCAGAGCAAGTGGTTTGTGGCTCATCAGCGACCTTGACTCTCCGGGGAATGTGTGGCCCCGTTGTTCCCGGGCAGGGAGCGCTGCGCTGGGCAGAGTTGACTGGTGCAAACAGGATGACGAAGAAGCCTTGGCCACAGCGCCCGAGGCGAGGAATGCGCAACCCGGCTGGAATCACGCAACGGGCCTAAGGAGGGGGGAGAGCCAGCCTCTGGAGCGGCCCCACAGAGGCTCCGTCATGAGTCCCAGAGCCTGACAAAGCCGCCTGGGCACCCGGGAAATCGTGCCCCCCCCCCCCCCCCGCAGAGGGAGGAGGGGGAAGGGTCTGGGGGAGAGCAAGCCAGCGCCAGGAAAGGAGGGGGGAGTGGGAGACGGGGGAGCGCGAGTCTCCAGAGCCGCCCCGGGCAAAGCTCTTGGAAGTGCCTTTCCCACCAGTTGCAGTTTCTCTCCAAGACACAAAGCCGCAGCAGACACTTCCGCCCCTCCCTCCCCGGTGAGGAACGCTCCTTCCAAATGTGCTGATGACAAATGGAAATGGGAAACAGTCAGCTCGCTGCACCCACGGGGAGCCAGTCGCCAGCCGGGCTGCTAAACCCCAGAAAGCTGCGCTGGCACACGGGGGAACTCCCAGGGGCGCTACCCTAGCCGGGCGGGGGCACTTCTGCACCACAATCGGAGCGATGTTTGTACACCCCCCCCACTCCCAGGAATTTTATACTCAGCGTTGGCAAAACCAGACAGATAAAACCGGGCTGGCTCCGTCCGAGTCCTGCAGACAGGAAAGGGCGAGCGAACCAGGGCCCTGGGTGAGAGCCGCAGGGCTCAGCTCAAGGCGGGGGCTGGGCCCCGGGAAATGTTCCCAGAAGAAATGTGTGCACCAAATTGTGACAGACTTAAGAAAAGGCTGGTGATACCGGTCATTCCAGGGTTGGAAAGCAAAGTGGATGGTATATTAGGCTTTCATGAAATACTTTTCTCTCCCATCCCCTGCTCTCTGGTCATCCTATATGTGAAGCCACGAGAACGCCTCTCTTCAGTTGTAGTGAGGCAGGGAGGGGGGTCTAGCAGCTGGCTTACTCGCTGGAAAATAGGGTTCATTTCCTGGCTCTGACAAGCTCTGGGGTAGGTTCCCCCCCCCCCCATTCATGTTTTACAAATTAAGCACTGGGCAAAGAGGAAATAACACCGGTTGGCTCTGCACACACATTCATTTATACCCACATGCACACCAGGGTACACTTCTTAGGACACATTAAAATCGGATGAGCGCAATAATAATTGCATGGAACATTGTGTGTTTTTAAATGAGACACGTCCATGCACGGCCCCCCACCAACCACCCGTCCAACTGCTCGTGTGAAGGTGGTGCATAGAGGGGGGCACTCCCGTGAGCCACTCACCAGCCATACATGGAGCACCACCGAAAAATCAGGAGTGCTCTGTGTAGCCAGTCACATCTGCAGCAGCTGCCTCCATACCCAGAGTAGCCACACAGGGAGCTGCCCATGTGAACTCCTCCCCATGCACTCCACGTACGAACATGCCACTCAGCAGCAGGATACCCTTCCCCCACCTTGTTCGTGTAAAACACCCATTATAAAGTACCAGTATGCTCCCCAGAAACTGAATGGCAGGATAATCTCATCCCACCAGCTACCAGGTTGTACTGGGACTCCAAATTCTTTAGGCAGCTGCCTATACACACACATCTACTCACACATTCCCACTTATACACAGTCTCCATGTGCACACACCAGGACTGAAACAGGGGGACACAGGTGGCTTGTGTCCTTCCTAGGAATCCCCACACCTCCACCCCTGAGCAACTCTTTGATTGGTTGAATATTTGTTCCATACAATGGGTGTGGCTCACCATAGGGCCACACTGCAGCCCTGCAACATGTATAGTGGGTGGGTGGCGAGTGTCTTGTCTGGGTGGAGAGTGGGTGGGTGGCGAGTGTCTTGTCTGAAAACGCCCATATATGCACACCTCCGTAGCACACCTCCCCACACACATATGCAGGCACCCATATCCACATAAGCACCCCCACCTCTCCCCCACCCCCACCGCCCGCCATACAGACCCATGCAGTCCCACTCTCACCGTGTGCTCCACAGACTCAGCCCGGCCTGCGGTTTGGTTTTAAAGTTTCCCCACTGGGTTTTTAGGGGAAGGGATTTCCGCTTGTGGGCAGCGATTTCCCAGGGCCCTGAAGTGTGGTTTGGGAAAGGCCACTTGAGCGATGTTTACACTGAAATAGAAGAGCCCCTTTCCCTTCCCTTCTGCTGGGGCTTCCCAGACAGAGACTGCTTTGAAACGTGCCGGCGGGGCCCGGCTGCAGCCGGCCGGAGAGAGCACATATTTTAGCCGCGATCCACAAACCCTTTAGCAGAGGGCCTAGGCCCGCTGACTCCGAAACAAGCGGTTTGTGGCTCACGGCGGTTGTGTTAAAGACACATCGCCTTCCGGGCTCGTCTGACCCGGAGCAGGGACAGAAAGAGAGCCAAGGCCGGGAGTCATTTCTTAACTACCCCCCACCCGCATTTAGAATTGGAAGCCAAATAGCCATCTCTCCCCCCCGTTATTTTGCCTCAGAGAAGAAGTTTCTCCCACCGATTTGCCAGCCGGTCCCGGCCGCTCTTTGAGATCTTTCCCGCTTCAAGCACCCTCCACGCTGCTCCCATGTGAGTGTGAGAGACCCCCGTGGGCATTGACCTCACCGGCAGAGTTGTGGGGCAGCAGGGGTAACCGAGGCCCCGGTGGGTTGTGTTTGGGTGGGCAGCAGGGACCTATTGCTGCGATACAAGCCGTTACATTCCGCCCTGGGGCTCCGAAGCCAAATGATCTCCGCCTAAGCCCCACCCCCTCTCCGGGGAACCACCTGAGAAGTGAAGAGCCTGGGAGAGAGGGAGACTGATTGACTTGATCCTGAAAGTGGCTGCTTTTCCCATTACAATTCCGTGTGAATGCAACCTACCTACCTCCCCCTTTCCTGGGGTCCCAGCACCTCGGCCGGCCGCGATCCACAGGACACGTACTCCGGAGTAGCTTCACTGAAGCGTGCAGGGCACACTACTCCGGAGTAAGTCGCGGCCCATGTCTTTCCAAAGGTGCGCACAAGCGCTCCCGCGGGCTCTCACAACGGAACAGACAGTGTAGCAGGAAGATTGGGTACTTCGCTTCTCCTCCGGATTGTGAGTCCCTGTGTCCTTTTCCTCCCCACTAAGATCCGGCCAGCAGGATGTGGAATCGATGCCCCAGAACAATGGGGTCCTTGCTGCTCCCTCTGCCACCCCCTCCTCTCCCCTCCTAGGCCGGAGCCGAGGAGGGGACAGACAGACAGATCCAGCACATCGAGGCGAGGGAGTGATGGGCTGAGAGCCGAGCTGGGGGCACGGGGGGAGTGGGATGTGCCTTCACATGTAGGCAGGGGGTCCCGGTTCTTGTCCCTCATATTACCCCATCCCTACCCCACAACCTCAGCGAAAGTGAACGGATCTGCCCGCAAGCTCCTACTGAACCCTCTCCACACACCCACCCCACCAGCTGCACCCCTTTGGGGGGGGGGTGCTGTCCTCTGCCCTGCCTCTCCCGGCTCCAGCAGCGAGGCAGAGCTGTGCAGCAGTCCAGGCTGTAGCGGGAAGGTGGGGGAGACGAAGAGCCGGGAGAGGAAGGAGCGGGGTGGGAGGGAATCTGGTGTAATTAGCTTCCCCTGCTCTGTTACCAGATTGAGTCCAGGGGGACCAAGGCTGGAATGGAGCCTGAGCAAAGAAAATCATCTTCCTGGCACATTTTGGTGGGGGTGGGGGGAGGCTGGTGAAAATTTACCACGGGTAGGCAATTTCCTCATTTGGCCCTATTAAAAGAAAAGGCCCAAGAAATTCAATTAAAGCAGCTCTGGCAAAGGAGCTATTTGAGGCATGAATGTCTCTCCCCTAAAGCTGCAGCAATCATGTGGCATTAGACACTTCCGGAATCCTATAGCCAACTTGAAAAATCCCAGACCCCCTTTTCCCCTAATTTTTGCTCTGATCTGTAATTTTATCCACATTTGCACTAGTTTGAGCATTCTGGCTCTCCCATCTGAAAGCCTGCAATTACTATATAATTCTTCGCAATTTCACATGTCCTAATATGGACTGTAATTTTTGCGCAAGACAATTTCCTGCTATTTCAAGCATCAACATTGTCAAAGTTGTATGTACATAATAAATGGGAATATCAATGCATAGTTTTTAGCATAACATCTTGACTCCTCGATAATTATATCCGTTCGGAGCCTACGCAGAATTAGCCTGAATTGCATGGTAACTGCTGCTGCTTTAAAATTTTTAAAAATTACTCATAATTTTCCCAAAGATTACCAAGATCTCGAGTGCACAATGTCATCAGCGTAATGAAGAGTAAACATTTATGCTAATAATCTGCAATTTTTTTCATCAGCTATAAAGACAGAGGCTATATAGCAGAAAATTTCAGTCATATTCTGCAAGAGCAGCGCTGCAAAACCCCTTCCTGCGCTCAGAGGCACGTTCATCTATCTCTCAGGCACCTCAATCCACATTTGCACTCCCAGGATACTACTACTACTACTACTACTACTATTAATTATTAATTATTATTATTATGATTATTATGCTTGGTTATTTTTTCCCTCTTTCCCCTCTTCCTCTCTTTCTCTCTCTCTCTCTCCCTCTCTTTCTTCCTTTGTAACTTTCCTAGCAAAATGCCGCCTTCGATCCTTTTGATTTGTTGTAAAGCCAAGAGCTGTCTGTGCCCAGATTAACTGAAATTGAGACCGAAGGTAAGGGTGACAACACAGTTTCATTCTTTTATTTTTTTTTCTGAGGGGTTGATTGGATTTACGCTATGTCGATAAGTTTCCCAGTTCGGGGAGTAGGAGGGTGGGGGAGTGATTAAATATGCACCAGGTAATTCTTCCGTCAAAACTTCTTGTCAGTTGTGTCACGATTATTAAAAGGGGGGGGGGGTTGATCCTCGATCCCTGAAGATTCATTGTATAATGTGTGTGAGTCTGGCGGGGTTAGGGTGGGGTGACTTGGAAGAATCTAGTAGCTGCTGTTCCCCCAGCCTGGGGTTTGAGGTAGCTGACTATAGAATACAGTGTCTTTGTGGCTTTCAGTGTTTGCGTTAGGATAAATCACAACGCATGCAATGGCTGTGAAGCGGTGGCTAGTCCAGGCGCTGATCAAACCCGGGTTTGTTTGTTTTTCTCCTCCTCCTCCCTGTCTTTAATAAAGAGGTCAGGATGCAGACTTGAAGCTGTGTTAGGGAAGCACAGAAAGAGGAATAGACTTTTATTGATCACAGTTAGCTTTTTTGTTTGGTTTTCTTTCTGGTGCTGCAGGGTTTCTCTTTGGGAATTTTGCAAAAAAATGAATCGAGCGTGTCACACTTCTGGGATTTTTGAATTTGGTGCAAGCGTGAATATTAATTATGGACGAATAAATATTAATTATGGACGAATAAATATTTGCCAGCTGAGGGGGTTTAGATAAGGGAGGGGGGAACTTTTGTGAAATCGGCAGGGAGTTTTCAGGAAGTCTACAGGGTGCAGATAAACTTGAATGTGTGGACAAAAATGTGGCTTTGGTATTTAGTAGAGCAAAGCGGAGGAAATGCAAACTGCCTAATATTTTTTAAAAATATTTCTCCCTTCTCGATCGCTGCTGTGTTCTGCAATTAGACTGACACCTCCCTCGCCATTCAGGGGTTTCTGAAAGGCAAGCAAGAGGGAATGAGGTTTTTTTTTTATTAAAAAAACAACAACACAACAACAACAACAAAATGATGGATTTTTTTGTGTGTGGAACATATTAAAGAGGTATCTGTTGTTTGGCAATTTTGCTAAGTCTGTCTTCATTACTTCAACATTGTGCATTTGCTAATTTGGAAGCCCCTTCCTATTTACAGCCTTGCACCGTACACCTTCAAGCAATTTGCAGCGCTCCAATATAGGCGAATTGCAGGGAGATGGCAGCTCGCACCTATTTGGTTTTGTTTTTTTCCCTTTCCCCTTTTCTCAGTGCACAGCAAATTTGGCTTTCAGTGCGTTATCTCTTTTGTTAATGCAAAAAGATTCCCTGGGCGAAAAAATTGCTCATAATTACCAGAGAGATGGGGAAACTGCATTAGAATAAATAAACCTGAAATTACTGTAATTATGTTGTGTTTGATGGGCTCGGCTTGTAATCAAGAAGAGAATACAGTGAAATGATGCTGACCCTCTTGGGTTTGCAGCTGTACGCGCACTTTGGGGTCTTTTCTTGCAGAAAAGAGTCATTTTGATCATCATTAAGCTGTGTGTAACCTATTTCAGAAGTGTTTGAAAATGAGGGGCACATTTCCCCCAGTTCCCCAATAAGAGACTTACCCCCTAAAAAAAGATCTCAACCCATCTCTCCCAAAATTGCATCATTGGCAGAAACCCATCCCCTAGAAACCTTATGTTTGCGGATTGACAATTGTATCAGGCATAATATTGGAAATCAGTATTTAATCATTGTAATGAGGTATTGTTTCAATAGAAGCACCTTCGGATTATTCCTGCTTTAATTAATATCCTCATTATGAAAATGTTTTAATCAAGATATTTGATGAACTCCTTGTCAGCAACAAGGCAGAATTAATTAGGAGATTATTAACATTTTCCAAGGTACAAATTAGAAGAGAGTCGAATTCGAGACCGCCTTGCGGAGATAAAACTAATAATTTCTCTATTTGAACGGTTAGCAGACTTTATTGAATTATGAGATGCCACCCGGGGCTCTGATGCTTGACCAAAACCGCTTCTGTCCGGTCTATTTTCTTTTCTACCTTGCTCCTCCAGTGCCTGGTCAGTCCCTGGCCCAGGCGGGAAAGAACCACCAAGAGTCCCGGAGTTTCTCTTTCACTCCCTGGGGGACTCCGGGAGCCCCCTCCCCCCCGTAGTCTGCTGCTGCTGCTGCTGCTGCTCCAATCCAGCTGCACCCCCCCCCCCTCGCGCTTTATCTTTGGAAAGTGCATTAAACATGAGCGCATCATTTGATCACTCATCACCCAGAATTGAAAAATGGGTGCGTGTCACAACAAAAATCGATACAATTTATCATTCTCTAGCCTCCTCCAAGCAGCCTCCCGGAAATCCCCCCCCCCCCCAGCAGCTCCCCCCAGGTTCGTGCAGATCCAAGCACTGCCACCGGAATTTAAAAAAAAAGGAAAAGAAAAAGAAAGGGAACTAGATGCAACAGCGTCAGAGCATTGGGAGCCGAAGAAAGTGACTCTCACAGGCCTGGCCGCGAGTCACAAAGCAGCCGCCTCCAGAAGTTTATGGACCGCGGTCTCGTTGTTTCGATGAGTGCAACCAGAATCATCGCTAACTTCCCCCAAGCAGCCGGCCGGCCGGCCGGGAGGAAAGCTGGTGTGCAAGCGCTTTGTCAGGGGCGCATTTCCCTTGTGGAACCCGCCCGCCGCGGTTTCCTGCTCGGGTTGTTTTGGCTTCTGAGGACATTAGTGATTACTAGCCGCTGGCTCAGAAACTTGCGGGTGCGTTTCCTGGCCTGGACCAGGCGGGAGCATCCTGAGCCAGCAGCGGTGGAGCCCCACGCTGGCCCACACAGGCTGCTGGTGTGTGTGTGATCAGGGACCCCGGGCGCAAGGGGGGCGGAGAGAGACGGGGGAGGGGAGCTACTCCGCCCCAGGCCCTCCTGACACCACTTTGCAAAAGCCAGGTAGATCGCAGCTCGGGAGCCAGGGGCCAAATGTGCCCTAAGGCTAGTTTTTATTGGGACCCTTTCCAGTTCTGGATCTGGCCCCTAGTCCCTCCTACCCTACGCATTAAGGAAATGAGGGCACAGAGCCATGTTCTGGATCCTCCTTCTCCTGAGCCCCACGTCCCCCCCTCACCGTCTATGCAGCCCTTGGAGCTTGTACTGATTTCCAGAGCAGCCACGAGGAAGGAGAAGGTTCCCCACCCTTGTGGACCGAGAGCATGGGCCGTAGTCAGGTGGAGACACTTTCTATAGGGCCTCCCCGCCCCAGCCTTTGGGAGCTCGCAGAGCCAGGTGATGTGTCTGTGCTCACTGCTACTCCCCGGGCAGCTCTCGCCGTTCACAGGCGGCCTCCTCAGCTCCCATCTTACAGGGAAGCCTCAGGTTCTACAGCTGGGAGCGCCTGGATCAGTCAATCTCTCGCTTGCACCCGGGGCTTGACCGCGCAAGCAGGTCACGGCTTGGGGAAGGCAGGGTGCCTTGAGCAGGCAGAGCACGCGGCTTGGGAGGCCGGGAGCGGCTTGTCCACTCCTGCAAGACCAGCCAGCCTGCTCCTTGGCCCTGTCACTAGAGCTCCTCCACCCCACCCCACCCCACCCCACTTTAACTCGCTTTCCTACAAACCGGCGCAGTCTTTCTCTGCAGCACCTGCTGCTGCTGCTTCTGATTCCCTTCAAACACATCGCTGCGGCCCCCTCCCCCCATTGTCGTCCAAGGCGCCGGAGCCCCTGCTGGAGCCGAGTCCAGAGAAAACCCGGCCGCAGCATCCTAGCTTGCAGGGAGTAGGGCAAATCATTCAGCCAAGCGGAGTAAGGAGGGGAAGGGATGGGGGTGGGAGGAAGGGTTAATCAGTCGCTTTGGGGCTGAGATCTGGAGTCAGAACATCCCACGCTCTTATCGTTTCCTTCTGCTTTTTCTCCTCCCCTTCAAAATATATCTCGGGGCCTGCGGGCGAGCTGTGGGGACGACTCCCCCCTCCCCAATGACTAGGAGGGCGAGCTGTCTGTTTTGTCTGCCACCAACTATTGTTTTCAAGTCGAAATCTGAACCGCAACCGTAGCCAGCGCGTCTCCTAGGCTTGTGTGGCTGCACACAGAGAAAGAGCAGACCGGGACCCTCACACACCCTCAGTCCCGCCACGGCTAAGCTCTTGGGGTTTATTCTCCGGGGTAAGATTGCTCTCCTCCCACGTGCCCTGCTCGCCACTGGTCACATTTAGAAGACAAGGGAGCCATCGGCCGAGGTCTTGTTCCCCCAGGCAGGCTTTGAAAAGAAAAGGGCTGGTACTATTTTCCCTTGCGGAGAAAGGGTCCTGGAAGCCTCCGCTGACAACAGCTCTTGGTTCTGATCAAATGGCTGCCGCCTGTCCCAACGCTGCCATAAACAGCACTCGTGCGGCGGCTCTTTTTCCAAACCATATTTTTACTGTCTCAAAGAAACTTTATAACTTATGTACAAAGATTTGTATGTCCATTTTTTGATGTTTTTCTTGTTGTTTCATTTTCTCGGATACAAAGCAATAAGTTAACATTCTCAATATAAAACTAAACTTTGACATAAAAGAACACGAAACACACAGCTGGTTTCAGCTCATCACATCTTCCGAATTTTCACAAGTAAAATGTCAAGATTCTCAGGTCACAAAGCATCATGTTTTACAGCCACACGAAAAAATCGAACGGGAAAAAAAGGCTAAATTTGTGCAACATGTTTACAGAACAATCATAATAATAATAATTAATAATAAAATATGTACAGCGATCAGAGCCTGCACTTCGGTTATGTGCATGGAGGCTTCGGATTGGCATTTCTGTGGTAAAGCCTCTGGAAATTGTGTTTAAAGCTGCATTTGAGCCAACTGGCGTGACTTCTTCCCTGCCATCTCTTTCCAATTGCTGAGTATAGGGAATTAATATATATCTCTATATACATATGCTTCACATTAAGTAAAGCGATGGACAGCCCCTGCGATCCCGCTTCAACTTTAAACCAAGTGTATTCGTTTTTCCTTTGTTCCAGATAACACTGGGCGTGTGAAAAAAATTGCAAATCGGTTGGACTCAAAACCTCTTCACAAAGTAGAAAAGTTATTGTAAAAGTTAAAAATCGCATCCTTTGCTTTGTTGACGATCCCCCCCCCCCCTTTTGTTTAAAGTAAACTGTGCGTTGAAACAGTGCACTTTGCAAACCAGGATAGTCCACCTGTAAAGGATTTTTTTTAGCACTCTCGTAGTGGTAATTTACGTCAATAAATAAAAAAACGCTTTCCCCCTTTTATAAAAAAAATAAAATAAAATAAACATCCAAATTACACGGATGAAAAGTGAAGAGCACAGGAAGATGCAAATAAAAATTAAATATAATAAAACCTCTGGGAACAGGACTTGTTTCCCCCTCGCTATCAGAGAGGGCGTTAGGAGTGGGAGAGTAGGAAATAGATGACCTACATTTCATCAGGACGGACACGACAGACATACAGACAGGACAGAAGAGAGCTTTGTTTTGCTGCTTCCCCCGCCCCCTACAAACATATTTTTTTCTGATTGTTCCACAAAGCCGAGTGTCGGGGATTCTGTCTGCTCCCAGGCTGTTCTCCGGCTGAGCTAATGGTGTTCGGTGGCTGCTCTGTCAGCTGTCAGCAGTGGGAACCAGCCCGCATTACATCTGTGCTTTGCCTGCCCGGCCCCGCACCACACCGCACAGCGCAGTGCCCTATGGGCAAGAGAGCGCGGCCGCGGCCGCTGCTGCCGGGTTGCTTGGTTTCTGTGGTTTGAAAATGGGTTCCTTATTCTTGAATTGTGTGTTGGTTTGATGGTTCTGATTCTGGCGCGACGTTGCTTGCACTGGGGCGCTCGCTCGGTTTGTAATCACATGAGCTGAGGTTGCTGCATAGCTTCCTGGTGGGCTGAGGGGTACCATGAGGTGTAGCTGGGGATGTAAGCGCCCGTCGGGGTGCCCGTGGAGCTCTTACCCGAGGCAGAGGTGGTGTTCCACACAGCCGGGACCGGGGGTGAGGTGCCCGAGAGAGCCCGGCCGTTTGCCAGGGCACTGCTTTCCAAGGCCGCCCCGCCCTGCTTCATCAGTTTCTTGAATTTGGAGCGCTTGTTCTGGAACCAGATCTTTACCTGGAAAGCAAGCGAGAGAGAGCGCGCTCAGCTTGGACAAGGGCCCGCCCGTCGCTGGGCACAAGAAACCCCCCAGCCCAGCCTCTCCGTCCGCGGCACAACAGGCCCGCTAGAAAACCCCTCGCCTTGGCTTCTAGCCCCAGGTTTGATCACTCCAGACCCTCTGCCCAGATAGTTCAGACACACCGACTGCCTTCGCCGGCCTTTGGAAATTCCCAATTCCAGTAGGAAACGTTTTCAAAATCGCGCTGCCAAAGAAAAGGCTTAGGTATCAACCAAGACCATATATCCCTCTTCCCCTTCTCCCTGATTCCCCATCCCCTGTAAAATAGGGAGTGGGACCTACAGGCAGCTGGCGCGTTTTTTAAAAAATTTGGGAAATAAAATATTTATTTAGCATACCCTCTTTTCTTAAAAATGCCCCAAAATCTCGCCTCTGCTCAACGCGTTTGGTGTGTTTCAGTTCTGTCCATCTCCAATATTCCCCCCCCCCGCCCCCTTTGCATATAGACCTCAGTATCTCAGTCCCTCTGTCTCTCTCTAGCTCTCTCTGTTTGGGGTAAATCTTTTCGGCCAGACTAAACATATTATTATTATTGTGTCTTTATCGTTGTTCTTTCAAATCCTCTGGAAAATTGCAAAAACGAGCAATCCTCAAACGCCTGAGAGATCAGAACTGAATTGCCAAGACAAAACCTACAATTATAGGCAGGAAAGTTAGTGTTTCACATAACAAAAATACAGACAGGCAGGATAACTTTGGGAGGGGGGAAAGAGGAAATACCATTGGGAACAATTATGGCTGATGACAAAATAGATAAGGATGGCGAGGAGGGGGTGATGGCAGGTTTGGGGTGTGTGAAAGGTTGAGAGTTATTAGCAAAGCACTTGAAAGCCCCAGAGGGATTAAGATGCGTTCTATTGTTCCAGGAGTCCGGCCACGCGTTGCCCCCTGAGCACCCAAACAAAACCCCAAGCCCCGTCCTTTCATGAATCAAACTGATAAGATTTCCCCGGCGAAGTGTAATGAGAGGGGAAGGGGAAGGAAAAAGCAAGGCAGGAAGGGGAGGCTGGTGTGGGAGGAAGGGGCCGTTAGTTGTGGTTACCTGCGTTTGGGTGAGTCCTAGCGAGGCTGCGAGCTCGGCTCTCTCGGGCAAAGCCAGGTATTGAGTCTGTTGGAACCGCCGATTCAGAGCCTGTAGCTGCAAACTGGAATAAATAGTCCTGGGCTTGCGGATTTTTTTCCCTTTCCCATTAAAGCGAACTTCCCCTCCTTCTACCACAGTGCTTTTCTCCGTTTCGGCCCCTACAGCCACAAACCGTGAAGGATAAAGAGCAGGGATAGTATTGATAATAGTAATAATAATGATGATAATAGTAATAACAGCACCAGCAGCATCAGCTTCAACAATACCAATAATGAGGAGCCAAGAGAAGCGCAAGGAAACGCTAACAAAGGCTCCAGGCGATTATGGCAGCAGCCCCAGCTCCTTCCCAGAGAAAGTTTGCTATTTTTACAGGCTGCAGTTTAGGTTTAATTACCCTTAATTGCATACATTGTTTATAGCGCTACGCAATAAATAATTACGAAGACTAATACGTGCACATCTGGGTTGATTTCTTTTCCAGCCGGGCATTGTGGGCTCTGTTCATTGATCCCCTCAGTTCCTCAGCCTCTCCCTTTCTGAAGCTTTTATTTTATTTTTATAGATATATGGATACATAAATTTTTATAGCAGAAACCTCCCTCCCTCCTTCCCCTTCCCCCTCCCACTCCCTCCCACTTTCCCCAAAGCCAAGTGCACCTACCTGTCTCCTCTAACCGGGTCTGAGTCAGGCTGGAGCTGTTGGGATAGGATTGCACTGAACTGATGTAGGGGTTAGACGAGTGGCTGCTGACCGAGTTGACATAGGGGTAGCCCAGCGGTCTGGAGAAGGACGAAGATGTGCTGTAGGAGCTGTCAGGCTGCGAGTGGCCAGTCGAGTGTAAACAGTGCATGGAATAGTGTCCGTGGGACATGGGAGAAGGAGGCATTTGCTGGCTGGGTGGCCCAAACTCCATAAAGACAGCCTTCCCTGAGACAGGGCTATTAAGACTCTCTGGCATGGTAGTCATGGTCATTTCTTGTCGCTGGGTCTGTGTGTGTGTTCTCTCTTCAGCCTGCCTTTTTGGGGTCTGTTGTGTTTCTCAGGACAGGAAAGAACCCAATTTAAGCGGAACAGGGCTTTTCACTTTCCATTCATAAGAAAATGGAGTTTGTCTCTTTGAAAAGTCTAAGCATGATGCTGTAGATCTACACAAACTCGCCTAAAAGCTTTGACTCAGCCAAGTCTATGAATATTCATGAGCTGGAGGAGCTGATTGGTCCGCCGTCTTGCATAATCGCTGTGGATTGGCCAAAGGCGCTTGGGGCTCGCCTGGACCCTAGTGAGTGAGGAGAGCTGGACTTGGGAGAGCTAAGAGTCCCCCCCGTCCCCTGTGTGTGATCATCTGGAAGAGAGCGGCAGCAGCCGGCGGCACAATAACGGCAGCGCGCAAAGGAGGGAGGGAGAGAAGGAAGGAGAGAGCGGGGAGCACTGCCTGCCACACAAGGGATCCAAACTCTCCCTTCCTCCCGGGAGAGGAGCCTGCCAATCCAGCCAGGAGACTCTGGAGACCCCTTGGCCCTGCGCGCCCTGGGATTTCCACTCACTCCCCCTATCCCTATCCCTCCCCGCTGGCCACATCCGCAACATGTTGGTAAACAAGAGTGCGGGAACGGCCAGCTCCACAGGCCGCCGCTATGTCCCCGAGAGATCACCCTACCCTGCCCCGCCCCGCCCCTCCCGAGGTGGCAAGGACCCCAGGGCAGGGTTCTCAGCTCTGCATCAGCATCTCCCTGGGTGCCACAACTTGGAGGAGATGGCCCATCTCTGTTCTGGCACACAAGGCAGTGCTGCATTTCTCCTCCTGGAAAGATTAGAGACTAATGGAGCTAGTTAGAGCTCCCCTCCCCCTTCCCCCCCGTCCCCCACGCACTGCTCTCTGTTTCAGCCACTTCCTCCAGACCAGGGTGGGGACAAAGTTGCAGTAATTGCACTGTTGGTTTTTAGCGCCTACTAGGTGCGTATGCATATACATTACTACTACTGTCACTCAAACAGGCCATTTGTAGCATAGGAGCGACAGAGTATAGGTATGTATTAACACACAAGCATGCCATATATAGTATAGACAGACACACAGAATATATACCACACGAGCATAGCATATAGGGATACACAGAATATGTGCATTCTGTGTCATGGCACCAGCATGGCATAGACAGACTAGAGTATTTGTGGACACACAAAATATCTACATGTATTTAAACCCAAGTTTGCCATATATGGTATATTCACACAGAGAGAATATGTACATATAGTTACACTGACTCATGCATGCCAAGAGAAACAGGCACACAAAGCATACACATATGTTCACACATAAGAATGCCATATATGGTATCTCTTTCTCTATATACAAAAGCAGAATATTTGTATTGGTATTTGTATGTGAATATGTGTGTGAATATATGCATAATATATCCATAGATTACATATACAATTGCAATGCACAGAAAAGTACTCTGCATATATTCCTAAACAAGCATAAATGGTGTGTATGTAGCATTTAATCAATCACACATAGGCCATGTATGTATACTTATACATGGGTTATCTATCTATCTATCTATCTATCTATCTATCTCCTGTGCTGTGGGTGTCCCTCTCCGTCTCTAGACATGCTGATTTGTACCATCTCCTTCCGTTGTCAATCTCCCTCTACAGCCCCTTTCAGCTTTTCACTCCCCAAATGTGCCCTGCATCCTAAACTGGCGCGCAGACTTCCGCGTACGTGCTTGGTGACAAGGTGGGACTATGAGATCCTGCCCAGAAAGCCCTACGCTGAATCCCAAATTACTTTGTTGGCTAATTAGAAAGTGTTGGTAATTATTTCTTTCATAATTTCTCGGTGTGCCTGTAACAGGGAAATGATCTCGTGAAAGTTCACACGTGCAGATGTATTAGTTACTGATTCATTTGATTAAATGCTAGTCTCAAGTGCTCTGATCCACAGCTGAAGGCGGTTCCATTAGCATAACACTGATGTTTAATTTTCATACGCATAATTAGCCATATATTTAACACTAATAGCAACATGCAGTCTTTCAGCATTTAACAGCCTGGGATTTGATCTGGCCTGAGCTGAACTTTTCTCGGTTACACCTAGATTGTCTAGGGTGCGCAGTTATCACAGAACCAAATCTCTGTAATCAAGCACATTTTGGCACAGGGAGAACACGAATAAAAATGAACATTCAAAACAAATTACATTGCTGATGGCGTTAAAGATATTAGTACAGGCTTTAGCGCCTGCTGCAGCTGCTGCTGTTGCCTGCTACTGCTGCTCTGGGGCTTTTTCCTTCACACGGGTGCAAGAAAGCTGCCTGGGACCCCCCCAAATTCACCACCAGACCCTACAGCCAGCGCTTCGGAAAAGGAGGCGAACAGCTAATGAGTATGACTGGGCGAGCTTAGAGAGCCAGTCTCTCGGCTCCTCTTGGGTTAGCGGCTCTGCTGCTTTTAATTGCCCATCTCTGCAGACTCATTTCCCAGCCGTTTCGGCGGCTGCTGCTGCTGCCCTCCTCCTCAGTTCAGGCTCATTTTCCTAAAGTAGCTGCGGACTTCACTGGTGCGAGAAGAGGGGGCCAGCGCGCTATTTCCCCTGCCTGCAATCAGCTCTCTGGCGCGGACTGCTCAGCGGAGCTCTGAGCGTAGAAGTGATCTCTCGAGGCGGTTTTGCGCGCTTGCAGTGGGACCATGGTAAGGGGGACCGGGGCTGGGGGATGGGGGAGGTAACAGGGAAGAACTAATAGACTGTCTCTAGCCAAACTGGCTAACGCTGCCTTTAACAGCTGGACTCAACAGCTTAGGCAGAGGGATGGGGTCAAATCCTGCCCTGAGCTCTTGGGTGATCTCCGACTGAAGGGATCCCGTGTGTCCCCCCAAGACTGAGCTACCTGGTCAGCGAGGAGGTTCCGCCTGGGGCTCTCAAAATTGCGGGTTCGTACTTTGGCCAGGTGAAAACGCCTGAGTCTCACTTCTCCAGTGTTGGGTGCTAGGGACAGACTGAGCAAAGGGAGAAGTTTCTGCTCCCTCAAGCTGCTGAGTTGTCAGGATTCACGCCCAATATTGGTGCTTACTTTCTAAAGCCCCTCAAGAAGCCCCAGGCACAGAGCTACCTTGCTTTCCCATCTGCTCTCATCCAGAGAGTGTGATCCTGGTTCCATTTGGTTGCCTGGTTCGCAGGCAGTGGCCCTGATCTGCAAACTATTTACTCCTGAGTAGTCCCATTGGCTAACCCGGCTGGGGAGTGCCTCCATCCCAAATGGGTCAGCTTCCAAACAGCAAAGCTAGACGGGGGTTCACGCTGCCTTTAATATCTGGACTCTACAGCTTGGGCAGAGGGATGGGATCAAATCCTGCCCTGAGCTTGTGGGTGATCTCGAACTGAAGGGAGATCACCCTTCTGGCTGTCCTTCAAACCAGACAGTGCGATCCTGGTTCCATTTGGTTGCCTGGCTCTCTGATCCGCAAACTATTTACTCCTGAGTAAGTGGTTGGCAGAGCGGGGCCAATGGAGATATTGCCACTAATGTCAGTGGAGCCAGGATTTCACCGAGAGAGAAACCAGTATCCCAGCAGTGCTGCTCTCTGTGACTGGATGTAATGGTATCCAGATACGCTGGGAAGCCCATCAACAAACTCAGGAAAGTTTGGTGCTTGCAAGAGAGACATCCCGCAGGCCTGCTCTTTAATGCTTGCCTGGGAACACATTAAGCATGAAATCGTCTAAAGCCCGTTGGCTCCCCTCCAGAGCTCGAACGTTTTTACCTTTGCAGTCACCTTTATACTTAGGATTAGAAACGTGTGCCATAAAAACCGCCACCTCGGTCTAATTGCTAGGCAAACAGCTTGTTGCCGCAGCAGTTGGTAAGATCCTGTCATCCTAATAAAATTAAACTTGGGGAAAACCTCCGCAAGAAGCTGGACTGATCGCTGGCAAAGGGGGAACCGATACATCTCACTCTTGTCTCGAACACCTTTGCCCCCTTAGCTGCCAGGGCGGCTGTGTCCGAGGAGTTTGCCTTGCTCGCCTGGAGAGCGCACGGAGCTGCTCGGGACGCTGCGGCTCATTGCTGGCTCTAGACACTGCTAGGAATTCCTAGCTGGGCAGCACCTCTCCCAGCTGAACCCCTAAACTGGGGAGCTGGGGCGAGGTGTCCCCACTTCCATTCATAGGCTAGGTCAGAACAAGGGGCTGGGTTCCTATGACCCCCAAAAGCGAGAGAGATTAAGAGAAAGTAGTTTAGAGCATGTATTTTACTGTCCCAACTTGGGTTGGGGGAGCGTGCAAGCTGATCCAGTAATAACTTAGCGAAAGGGAGTGACATTTGGGGGATTTTCTACCTCGTTTCCACATTCTTATTTTAAACCCCAAATTCCGTCCAAAGTCTCTGGCATTTTAAAGCGGTTTTGCGTTTTTAAATTATCTCAGGGAATTTAGTACCGGATCTTGCAATTCAATACGGCCACAGGGCCGGATAAAAACAATAGCAAAACTTTTTCCACTGGGAGCCAAACAGTAGTGGGTGTTTTTTTAAAAAAATATTATTTTTAAAGGAACAAAGTGGTTCAAATTATATCTTTTATTGGACCGACTGTTGTTGTTGGAAATAAGCAAGCTTTCCGGCCACACAGGGCCTTCCTCAGGACCACACTCTCTTTTTAAAGGGAAACTTGGATTTTTCTCAGTTCACTGTCCTGGGCGTTTAGCGCTCCTGGGTGAGAATTTGTGGAGCTGAGCCGTCGTATATATGGTGGGGTTTAAGGCCCAGTTACCTCCCAAAGGCTGCATTCCTGAATCCATTGAAGCCAACAGAGTAGCCCCAGTGAAGCCTGGTCTGTAGATCGCATCGTCAATGGCGCTTCTCCGGAGCAAACGGTTTCTGGGTCGGCCACTGACTTTAATGGGTAGAGATAGCAGCCAATAGCCCCAATATGCTGCGTCTTTTGTGAAGGCTGATGCCCCTGCCCCCCAATGTAAGAGTTGGGACCCTGCAAGGCAGAGTTAGAGCTGACAGCTGGCGGGATCCCGGTAGGAAGACCAAGCAAGCCCACCGCCAACTGGGGTAAACCCTTCGGCTTAGCCTCCCCGAGAAGCATCAGCAGCTCCTGCAGGCCAGGCAATAAGAACTAAGTCTCAAGGAGCCAGCTACTAGAAGCAGTTGGCCAAGGCAGGGCTGGCGTGTGCCCACAATGAAGCTCATCAAAGCAGCGCGGCTTCCCATTTGCTTTTGGGGCCGTGCTTGGATGGCACTGGGCAGCCAAGCCCCCAGGGGGGGGGAAAGACTAGCAGCCTGGGATACACTGCAAAGCCTCCGGCAAGTCAGACTGGCATTGGGCAGGAGCAGGGCCGCCCTCCGCCCGAAACTGGAGTCGCTCGGCTGGACTGGGCCTGGAAGCAAGCCCCCCCGGTTAAAAGTCAGCAGAGCTGAGAACTGGAAGAGGCGAGATCATTCTGGGGAGAAAGTCAGAACCCGGCCAAACCCACCAGTTGCTGGTTTCCAAGGCCAAGAGGAAACTCGCTTTAGAAATGATGCCTGGAGGGAACCCCTTAGGCAAGCCGCCGCGAGCTCAATCCCTGGGCTTGAGAGCCCCAGCACCGGCTGGGGAAGTTGCTGGTGTAGATTAGCAGCGTGGGAAGGAAACGACAAGGCGCTCAGATCGTTCCACAACTCAGGGAGAAGAGGAAATTACCAGGTGCCCCTGTTTTCTCAATTGCATTTAGAAAGTGTCGCTGACCCTGGCCAAGCCCGGATCGGGTATCTGGAAGGAAGGGGAATCGCTCCACTCCGCCCCACCTTTATGATTAAGAAACCAAACTGCCCTCGCTCGCTCCTCGGGCGCAACTGACTTTTATTCAGTGCTTCTCGGTCAGCTCTAAGCGCGCGCGGGGGGCAGGGGGGCAGGGGGGGGGGGACCGCAGCTTTCCAGCTTCCTGGTTAATGCGGCTCCAACTGCGCCGCCCCAGCGGGTCCTGGATCTTCTTTCCGCAGCTGGGTGAGGATCTCGGCTCCTCTCGAGGTGATGACAATGGTGTGCTCGAACTGGGCTGATCTGAAAGAGACAGGCAGCAATAAGAAGGGGGCAAAGGTGGCCACGTAACACTCCCCCGCGCCTTCCACCCCAGACCCTCTCAAAACTGACTTTACAAAGCGGGCACCTTTTATTGTCTGCGGACACCGCCGTCCAGCGATCCTTTAAAATCTTAAATTCAGGGGACCCTTCCATTATGATTGGCTCTGTAAGAGAAGGGGGAAACAAATGATATTCGGCACCCCCCCCTTTTTTTGTTGTAAAAAGCAAGGTAAGACGGGTGAGCCCTGAGCTGGCTCCAGGGAAACCCAGAGGCGGAGGAAGGGCAAACCAAATCTGAATTGAGCGACTACTACTTCTTCTTTAAAGACTAAAGAAGGGCATTTTAATCAAGCTTAATTAAGACCCCGCGGATAATAACAAGCAAAACGCCAGGCACTTTTCTAAACTGCAGATAGTCGTAAAAATATTTGAATTTTTTAAAAGGGCTTAAAATGTTCATTAAATCAACAAAACAACAATTTTCTTATTTCCCTCTAATTGCTGCGCCATTTAGGCGCACAGTGATAAAGAGGGGGTTTTCTCTCTCCACCCCCCCCCCACCCCCCCAGCTTGGCTACGATTGGTATTTAGTACGTTCAGTCTTGCAGGGAAAGCAGCCTGACTGGTTACCTAGCATGGAATACATCAAACCTAGACAGCAGCTCCCGTCAGGAAGTAAATGACATAATAGTTCCCAGACAGGTTGGTGTTAAAAACACTGGGATAGTTCTGCACAGACAGATCCCTCCCCCCCCCCCCCCAAAGGGCTTGGGAAAGTGTCTGCATTAGCCAAATAGGGATCCAGTCTGCTATTTAATAAGATTTAGGGGTTTCCCCCTTCATCTTCCAAATCTTAGCACTTGGCGCCCATTCTTTCTCGGATGCAAATATTCATAGATGTTTTAATCTCTTCCCAGGAGACTCTCCTCACTGGAAATCTCCAAATCTAAGGAAGCGGCTCTCGATAACACGGTCACACAACACAGAGAGATTGGGGAGGGGGACGACACACCCATCCCGACCCTTCCAGCCACTTACTCTGGAGTCGCCCCAGTGAAGCTTACGCCGGTAGCGGCTACAGTTACTAACCTATTGTAAACGCCATCCCCTCTTGCATGCACAAATTAGCGTCATTCTCTACGAAAGAAAACAATGGTATTTTGAATGAGGATTCTGGCCACCAAGCGTAGGCGGCATTTGCTTTAGAAACTCTCCCTTGGCTCCTGAGTGAGGATGTAGCTCTGGAGAGCGCGGAGGGAGTTAGCGACTACCTACCCCCTGCCCCAGACAGGTAGAAAGCATCCCCGCTTCCAGTCGAGTACCAAGAGGGACGGAGGGAGACACTCCCCGGCCTCCCCCAGGATCATTGAAGTGAGGCCCGGCCGGCAGGCGGTGCAAGGCCTGAGCTCCTCACTCAGGCCGGCGCGGCGACTCGGATTGTCCCCACCCCCACTAATCAAGATGTGGCTTCTTGGCCCGTTTGCCGCCCATGGGTTTCTTTGGGAACAGAGAAAACTAGCCCCAAGGGCCTTCGGGAAGGGCTCTCTAGCTGTTCCCTTCCCAGGAGAGGAGATTTGCCTTGGGGCAAACAGAAAAGTGCAGCCAAACAAATGGGGCTTTCCCCCCCCTCCTGATCATTTTGATGGTAACACAAATCCAAACCAAACTCTTGGCAAATGGAGTGGGATGACTGTGAGCGGGTGCGGATCGGGCAGGCGGGCCGCTTGGCCCAGCACTCAGTGGGTGGTGAACTGGGGGGGGGGGGGGGGACTAGTTACATTCTTCCTCCGCTTCCCAACCCAGGGCGCGCTCCCCGGAGAGCCTGGCACAGCGCCAGGATGCTAAGCCCGGGGCCACAGAGTCATGCGGCGCTTCCCAACTCCACACGCGCAGAGCTGGGGCCCTCCAGATAGCTTAGGATCCGAGCCTGCAGCAAACCCTACCTAGGCCCCAGAAGGGGGAGATGTAGGACACCAAGCATTCCCTCTGCCCCGATCCTGCCTGCCCCTAGCCCCTACCCGGCAGCGGTCGCTCGCTGCTTTTAGGCCTGGCAGGCAGGGGTGTCTGGCTGCGGTTTTCAATCGCAGCCCTCGGGAGGACACAAGGAGGCCAGGTCTTTGCAGGCTCCAACTCGCTGAAGAGGTGCATGCTGCTAAATCAGCTGTCAGCGCTGGGAGGATGTAATGAAGCTTAACAACAACAGTCAGCGGTTTGAAAAGGGGGAAGAGAAAGGCAAACAGAAAACAGTCATAGAACCTGCTGGGATATTGATGCAGCGGTGCTTTGTTTTTATTAATTTTAACTTTTCCCCCCAGGCAAATAATCCCAGTGCCTTCAAATCACACGAGAAGGGAGGAATCCTGCAGCAATTCTGTCAAAGAAATAACCTGGGTTGTTTTTAAAAAAAATATCTTCCTAGGAAAAGGCAAGCTAATGAGGGCTCCGAAGAGAGTGTAATGATTTATTGGAAGATGAATCCTTTTTCAAGCTGGATGAACTTTTATTCAAGTGCTCCAGTGAGCAGTGGAGACAGCTCCTCCCCCTTGATCCATCACTCCTCCTCCACTGATGGCAACTTGGCCCATTTGTCCAGCCCCTGGTAAATTCAGCTTCTGTCAGGAAGCAGCCTCAAACTTAGAGAGGACCTGTCTTTCCTCCCATTCACCCCACCCCTCTTGTTTAACTCCCATGCCAGGCAGGGTCACCTGCTGCTTTCCCAATGGGCTTTCTTACCATGATGCCAAACTTCAGGGTGTCCGTGGAAGTAAGATCCTATCCCATGGCCAACAAAGTAGGGACAGACTTGGAAATTGTCCTGCTGTGTAATGTGGCTTTAAGGGAGAGCAGAAAGGGAAACATGAAAAATAAGATTATGTCAGGTACGGCATCCATCCTGTTACTAGAATTTGTGATTGGGAATGTGTTTTGAGATGTGTAAAGCAGGGATGGGGAACTTCTCCCCCAGGTTTGTGCAAGCTCTGTGGAATGGACAGAAGTCAGGAATAGCAATGGTTATGGGGTGTGTGAAGAGGAGAGGCCAGATGATGGGTATGTGCCATGAATCCAGCCACACTCCTTGGATGCATGCCCTCCGCTCCTCTGCTTCCCTGGAGCACTGCTCCTTCAGGGCTGGGTGGTAGGGACAGGATCTATGGACCAGATCCAGGAACTGGAACGAGGCCAAATGGAAAGCTGCCCTCCCCCCACCCCCCCATCATAAAACTTTAGGAGTCACAAGTTTGAACAGTTTCACAAATGTCACTCTTATAGGCTTTCGCCATAGGTGCTTTTAACTTGGTGTTGCTTACAATAATCTCTTGGAAGTGCAAGACAACACAATGCCACTGTTCCTGTAGGGCTGCTCATGAGAACTGGTTCTCTGGCACTATTTGTTTTTGGAAGTAGGAGGTGGTCAGAGCAAGGGTCACAGAAGAGTAGGATCTAAATTCCTCCCAAAACACAAACTCTACCTACTAATGTACAGGATCAAAAATGAGCAGGAGTAAAATATTTGTGTTGATATTAAATGAACATCATTAGATTTCAGAATTCTGATTCCACTGCAGTGGAGGGGGAGAGCTGAAGGCACTTGGCTTCAGTAAGGGCACTTTCACATAACATGCGAACCCCCCAGAAAGTGGCAAACCCCCCAGAAAGTACCACATGGTAATTCCTTACAGATTTGTGTATATATGAACACTTCTAAATCCATCACTTGAATGGATCACACAGATTTACCATGGGGTACAAGCGTTCACAGGTAACCCAGCCCCTTGTTCTGACCAAGCTTATTAATGGTAGTGGCGACACCCTGCCCCAGCTCCCCAGTCCAAGGGTTCAGCTGCGAGAGGCACTGTGCAACTAGGAATTCCTAGCAATGAGCCTCTGCATCCTGGGGAGCTCCAGGGTGAATTGCCATCCTGTTCTTTCCACTTGAAATCATAATGTTTGACAGCATTATCACTTTATATTTTGTTGCATTATCCTTGTAAGCCAAAGAAATAGGGATGTGTTTTTAAATGAAAGTTCAAATTCTACAGAAACTGTTCCAGGGCTACCGCAGAGGCAGTAGCCCAACATTTATCAGCTCCATCTGAGCTGGGAAATGGTGCACTGCTTGGAAGCTGAACTTGGACTTACAGTGATGTTTGAAAAGGGCTTTTTGGTTTTGGTTAAGCATAAGATATTTCATGCCTATTCCCCTGTTATGAGCCCTTGCAAAGATACCATTTGCCTATGTACTTCTAATGTGCCCACCCCCAAGTATCTAGCACCATAAAGGTAATCAAGAGCATCCATTCTTTCTGAAACAGGACTGATTTCAGCCTCCCTTACTTTATGCTGCTTTCACAGTTGCACTCCAAGAGCAATGCTGCTGTGCCATTAATGGTTTAGGTGAGGTGTGTGAAAAGTCTTAGGTTACAGCTTAAGGGTTGGAGGATTTGGGCTGTCTGCTATCCATAGGCAGGTCTGTGTGAGGGGGTTAACATGTTAAAATTTGAGCTGAACCTGTACTAAGTGTGCAGTCTTCACCCATTTAAAGTCAACAGGAGCAATGTCATTGACTAGTGAGGACAGGATTGCATCCTAAGTTTTGTTATCTGAAACATACTGAAATCCTTGTGTAAACAGACCAACACATGCTTTATACCCAATTGTTTGCTAGCTTTGTACATGTATAGGGTTACCCAGGGCTAGCCAACGTATGTTTAAACTGTCTACATGAAGATTTTAAAACAAGTTAGTAAACTTATTAGAAGCACAAATACATGTTAACCCCCTGTGTAGGCATGCCCTATGGGACGCAGTCTATAGTTGGGGACCTTCCTAAAGAATGCTCTAGCCCTGCCTCAGTTACTCACCACAGAATTTTCCATGCTGGTAGATGGTTGCAATCAGGTACAGAGAGAGCATGTTCTCCTGAGCTTTTTGTGTTTTTACTAATTTAAAGATTGGAATTAGAAACTCTTGAGTTCTCACTGAGTTTAATTTCTAATATAGTGAGTAGGGAGGAAGGAAGGATGGTTCAGTGGTTGATGTCCTAGGATTTAGTGGCTTCAATAACCTACTTCACCACAGATATTCGATACAATCCTGGGCAGATCACCAGTATCTCAAAGTTTTCCCATCTGTAAAATGGAGGGAACTTCCTATTTTAGAACCGGTTTGTGAGGATAAATGAGGTTTGTGAGGATTTGAGATTGTGATAGCAATGAAGGCCATGCATGTACTGAAGATGGATTATTTATATCAGTGATTTAAAACATTATATTAGTGTCAAGGCTACTACATACTGGCCATGAGCCACAAACCACTTATTCCAGAGTAGCCCCGTTGAAGCCTTGTGAGCGTCAATGGATCTGCTTCAGATAATGTGGTTTGTGGATCACGGCTAATGCATTTATCATATGGATTTGAGATAAGCTGTGATGGTAAGTGTGTAGTTTTTCCATCTAGTATCTTAAAATCAATTAATGTACAGAAGGGTTGGTTACATTTTAAGATTGCACCAGGAATGCTGAACATTTGTATTGGTTTGTTATAAAATCCCATGTACCTGCATGTCTAAGTAGGTGTGCAAAAATGCACAAACTCCTTCCTTTGGACAGGTGTACTGTGCAATACTCACACCCTTTTATACCACAGGCCAAAAATGTACTGCTACTGCAATTGAAATAAATAGTTAAACCACCCTACAACTGATGAACCAGAGCAGAATATAAACTCAAAACTTCTTAATAATGTAGCAGAGCTCAGAGCCCAAATAGATTTTTTCAGACAGATCCTACAGAGTAGCTTCTACCTGGCTCCTGCATTAACAAAACACGTAGCTATTGGTTTTGGTTTGGAACAATATAGTGATTTCAAGTGTAAGAGAGCTCCAACTTCTTTAGGGAATTCCCCAAAGATACATTTTGGACTCCATTCTGTTGGGTATTTTATTTGTGCTACTACACAGTTTAGATTAAAATGAATAAGAACCCTAGAGGTAAGAGATGTAAAAAAAAAAAAAAAAAGGTCTGTTAAAGAAGGTCAAGATAATCTCTCAGCAAAGTCAGTATGAAGAAATGGAAAAAGGCACTGACTCGAGTTGGTGATGTGCCCTTGTTAATGGTTAAAGAGCCCTATACTGGAGGGACAGACGCAACCATGCACACTGCAAAAACAACAAAAGCCACAGAAAGGAGAGCTGACCTCTAGAACGAGTGTGTTTTTTGTTGTGTCTGTCCCTCCAGTATAGGGCTCTTTAACAATTAACAAGGGCACATAACCAACTTGAGTCAGTGCCTTTTTCCATTTCTTCATACTGAATTTGCTGAGAGATTTTCTTGACCTTCTTTAACAAACCTTTTTTTACATCTCAAGTCCATGCAACAGCAGTTTGGCACATTTTGCACCAGCTACTTCAATCCTGACTTGCAATTTCCCATGTCTCAGGAGATCAGTGGCAGCATGTCAGACTATCCTTGCAACACAAAAACTGTCTTAAGGCAGAGTAATGCTGTAATAGGGTGCATCTTGGATATTATTACACTGAAGACCAAGGAAGAGTTTGTGGAAACGGGGAGGAACTGAAGAGTGACAGTTTACTCACTAACACAGAATATACAAAATGGGAAGAAGTGAGAAGTATAAGCAACAAGAACTAGTGTATCCAGAGCAATATGCCATGGAAGGGTGAATTGTTCAGAGGGCAAGCCTGCCAATTGTCTGCCATGGTCTAGGTCTCTTCTATAATATGCTGCGATATCGATGAAGCACAGCCAGTTTCTGTGCTTCTAATTTTTCTGGAAAGATGTTCTTTCAAAACTCTTCTACCACATGCAATACATACTTGTCTTCTGTGCAGGGCTTTCCCTAAGCATCAAGACAGGTTATCTTCTACTCAGCAACTGATATTAATGAACACTAAAAATAAGTTGCTTTTGGGCACAAAAGCAGGAGCATCATGAAAAACAATGGTGAGAAATTCTCTCATCTCCTGCAATGAAATAACTAGGTTTGGACACTTCATTGGTAGGGCCTGCCATTTTCTTGCAGGACAACATGCAAAAGGTGATTAGTACAGGGCCGTAGCTACCATGGAGTGAGGGGGCCCTGGAGTCTAGGGGGGCCTTCTGCAAGCAGACTGGACACTGCTAGGAAATTGTCACCCACTTTGAAAATTTTCTAGTAGCACTGGTCAGTCTGCTTGGAAAGGGCCCCACCAAGATAGATTTCATAGTGGGTAGGGGTGGAGTGTTGGCCTCACTGTCTCTTAAAACTTCTGGGTGTTTTTAGACAAGTGCCTCCCCACCCATCATGCATGTTGCAGGGCTGCATAGAGTGCCAAAGTGGCCCTGCAACATGCATAATGAGTGATGGGTAGAAAAGTGCTCGTCTAAAAAACACTTCTCTCTTGGCGGGGTTGCTGCCACTCCAGGGCCCCCGCTGGGGGCCAAGACAACACCACAACCTTTGCGGGGGAAGGCCGAGGCCAGCCAGGAGCTTTGGGAGGGCTGCCTGCCACTTTGGAAGACCTCATCCCCTTAGATGGGCCCATAATTGGGAAATGAGCCTGAGCTCTCCCCAGCCTTGCTGTACCATTGCATTAACATCCATACTTGTTGTCCAAACACAGAGTGTATTTGATATTTTTAACTTTAGTACCTAGTAGGGACCCCACCTCACCCCGACAACATGCAGCCCTAGAGCCTGGCTTGTCTCTCTAGACAATGGAATGTTTACTATAGAAAGGTGGGCAGAAGGCTTGTGTAGAAAAAAAAAACCTGGGTACAGAACACAGCCACTTTCAATACATTTTTGCTAATACTTGCGCTTACATAGTGCCTTACCATGGAGGATTCCAAAGCACTACAAACATACCATCATTAAGCCTCCTAAACCCTCTCTGTGAGGTATGATAATCGGTCTCCATAACTCTGCACCCACAGAATTCACCCCTTGACACAGCTTTATGCTCCAACATCCTCTTTTCTTGTCTGTCCTGTCTCATAAAATCAGTTTCTAGTTCTGCTGGCTTCAGAAATAACTATGAAAATGTGACCTGAATTTACAGAGATTCAGTGATAGCTGTGAGTTTGCATTTAGTCTGAGATCTAAGTCTGTCCTTTCTCCTCACGTGGGATGCGACTCTGTTGGCTCTAGGATGCTATGGATAGTTACATTGAAGCTTTATCCTAGAATCTGGCATGGGATTCATCCCTTTGCCAGAAATTGAGTATTCTGTTCTCTGCATGTCTGCCATGTAAAGCGCTGCTTTCAGCAAGGCATGTGTTCCTTGTACAGTTCCAGGAAGCCAAGCTGCAGGAGGCTGGGAAGAAAGCTGGGGGTGGGCAGGAACTGGAAGGTTAGGCTGGTGAGCTGGGCTGCCTGGAAATCACTGACCCAGTGAGTTGAACCAGGCAAGCTAGCTAGAAAGTTCTTCCTATCCTTTGTACATAATATGGAGGGGAAGAAGGCCCTGAGCCACGTTCTTAGGATGACGACAGAGTAAAGGCCTGAGAAGCAGTGGCATAGCTAGGTTTAAATAGGGCCCTGTGGTAAGTCAAATTACAGGGCCCTATGCCAACCCGGATAATGGGGGGCAGGGGGGCGGGGCCAAGGCAGTGAGAGGCTGGGGTGGCATGGAGGGAGGCTGTGGTACAGAAAGGCAGCAAGTCATGGGGAGCACTGGAGCAAAGGGAAGAAAGTGAGGCACTGGAGCAGACTCAGGCATAGGGTGTGTGCTGGGGGAGGCATGGGGACAGGAAGGGAAGCAAGATATAGGGGAGCAGGGGCAGGGTAGTGAGGCTCTGAGGTTGAGGTGGCAACAGTCACTGATAAGAGTGAACCGCTGCTGGCTCCCTGGGGAAGGCGCAGGCAGCTCTGACAGAGATAAGCAAGTAGGGCTGGCCTTACCACAGGGACGATCTGGGGCAACCTCTGGGTCCCATTACCACTTCTACTTCCGAGGGCCCTACAGTGGTTTCCATTTTCAACAGAGTAGAGTGCGGGACCCCCAGGATCCATGGAAGGTGCCCCGAAGGGATGGGGCCACTGGGGCCCTGCATTTTATCTTTGCTCCAGGCCCAGCAAATTCTAAGGCTGGGCCTGAAAGCAGGACATTTTGATATCATGACAGGGATGGCCCTAATGGCCCCCCCTAAAGCCTGGGTCAGTAGCCCCACCTGTAGCTACACCCCTGCTGCTGAGTGGAGTACAAGCAGACTATCTGGACAGCATAGAAAAAAAGATATGCTTAAAAAGGAGCCGTGGAGAAAATAACCACTGACAAATTTTACCGCTGACTGCTTTTAGATGTGCGTGTGGCGCCGCGGCATCAAATCACACGCCATGTAAAAAATCCCATGGGAAGGGTTTAGACATGACGTCGCGCATGATTAGCCGCTCGCACATTCTTTAGAGCCGCGGACTAAAGCCTTGATATCAAAGTATTTAGTCCGCGATTCTATTGGTCATTTGAAGGATGGAAATGAAAGCCAAAACAAACCTTGGCTGGTTTATCTGGTTTTCGTTAATGACTTTCCTGCCCCACCCCCAGAATTAGTCACCATATAGATTAGCTCACATGAACCACAGTCCATTTTGTTACATATTAAGTACAGCTTAGTGAGTATTTTCAACTCTGAGCAGGGCTGTATCCATCCAGGCAAGTGCATGACCATACAGGACTCCATTTGCTGGTGGGCCCCATAGGGGCTCACAAATAAACATGAAATGGGATGCATAGGAGGAGTACTGGTGTCAAATAAAGGCCTACAGACCCTTCAACACAAGGAGCCCTGGCCTACAGATGGCCTGTGGTGATTCAATACCTGGTGTCAGGCTCCAGCCCTACACACTCCACCCTTGGGGTTCCTGGAGTGGCGGCCAGCCCACTGGTGCCATCGCCTCAGCCTGCCTCTAGTGCAGCCATTCCCCTCATGAGTCCACCCTGCCTTGCCTTGACCCCGCCCCATCTCTTGTATGTATAGCCCTTGTCATGTCTCCCAGCTTCCCGGTTGGTTGGCTGCCAGTCAGTATAGAAGACATGTTGGAAGTGCCAGGAAGCTGGGTGGAACAACACACCCTCATACATCACTCCTTGCACACTGTCTGGATCGACCCCTGTGGTCCACCAGGAGCGCCCTTCTCCAAGTCCCCCGAGTTGCTCGGGGGGCAACTATGGAGAGGGCATTCTCAGTGGCCGCACTGAGGCTGTGGAACTCCCTTCCAGCAGAGACCCGGGTGGCCCCAGACCTCTCCTTTCGACAAATGTGTAAGACCTAGCTGGTCTGCCAGGCTTTTGGTGAGGGAGATGGATAAAGGGTGGGGGTGGGGTTAGGGTAGGAGGGGTTCTGCTTTTTGTTCTACCTCCCCCATATGGACTAGTTTATATTTTACGGACTTGTTTATTTTATTGTTGCATTTTATATTTATATTTAAATTATTATGTGATTGTTAGCTGCCCTGAGCTGCTTCGGCGGGAAGGGTGGGCTATGTTATAAATAAATAAATAAATAAATCTGATTCTTGGTCCCACCCATTTGTCCTTGTATCTTGTGCCTTGCTCCCCGCTCCCCCATGCCTCCCTCTTGTCTCCAACTCCCATGTTCTACTTGTCTCTCCTCAGTCTTGTTCCCTCTTTTCCTGTTCTGGTTCTCTGATCCTAAGCCTGAACCCCAAACCCCACATACACTCAGGTCTTGGATGCCCCCCTCCCCCCCAGAACCCTTACACCTGTGGCTCAGGAGTAAATGAAAAGTAGCAACATAGGCATAACGTATGGGCCTGTAATGCTGATTTTAATTGGAAAAGAAAAATTAATCACAGTCATATTTTTCTTTTCTAATGGGTGAGTCAGCATGTGGAACACTCCTATGGTAGGAGAGGTCCTGTACCTCTTTTTTGCACAGGGTCCCAGTTTCCCTGGATCTGGCACTGACTCTGAGCAATGGCTGGGCTTGCATGCAGGCGGGCACTGTAGGATATTTCATGAGGACTAAGTCATTTAACACTGGGGTTGTGCCATGGAATTTGGCATATTGTGCTGCAAAGCACATGAAGCCCTGGGCAGTGTACCCGTTTAAGAGATGGACAAAGAGATTGTATGGCCTTGAAATAAGGCCATACAATCAGACAGCAACAGAACTGGAAGCTGAGCCAGACTGTTCCTCCGAGAGCCACATGTGGAAACCCTCTATGCTGATAGAAGGGTAGAGGGTGGGAGTGGGAGGGTAACCATATTCTCTGGATCCTGGGCCAGACTTAGGATTTTAGCACCCCATGGCAACTCAGACTGCCCCAGCCCCAGAGCTCTGGGGAAGGCAGGGGCTGCTGTCTGGGGCAGGGAGGGAGCCAATGGAGGTTCCTGGCACAGAAGCAGAGTCTCTTCCTCTGTGCTTGGCAGCACCGCAGAGCACGTTTGCGGGGGATTTGGGGGCGGAACGGGGCTTCTCCAGGTGGGGATGGATGGGGGTGAGGCAGTGCGGTTGTGGCAGCGGCGGGGAGAGGAGGTGCCATGACCACGTGGGCAAAGGCTGAGAATAGAAGCCCCCAGCTCCATCAGCCCCCCATGGCAGATGTCTACATTGCCTGGCCCCAAGTCCGGCTCTGCCTGGATTCAGGAACAGGGAGGGGAGTGTAGGCTAGGCATCAATACATCCCCACCCAAAGAAGCAACTCCACAGAAAAGAATGCAGTCTGGAGACCAGACTTTCTACAGCAGGGCAGTCCTTCGTTGGCATCAAGGGACAGCACTGTGACTGCTTGGACGTCACACAGCAGCCTGGGGATCCCCTGTACTTTCAGCAGCTTCTCCTGAGATAGTGGGAGATTGCAAGTGGCTGCAAGTCCTTGGGGTGGAATCCTCCACGGAATGGGAGTCCCCATTCTGTGGTAAGATGATTTGTGGGAAATTCTAGGAAAAGAAGCTTGTAATCCCGCTCCCATGCACCCCAAGCTTTCCGCCCACAGGACAGCAGGCCCAATACTCTAAGACAGGGGTGGGGAACCTTTTCTTTGCCGTAGGTCATGCTGAAAATTAATACAAGCTCCACAGGCCAGGTCAGAGTCGGGATAGGGGTTCTCAGGATGGGGGGGAAAAGGAAGGAAGGGTCCAGATTGTGGCTCTGTGTCAAAGATCCACCTTCCCCCTTGAGACTGGATCCATGAGGTGAGATCTAGGAATTAGAAAGGAGCCAAAGAAAAAAACGTCATCGGCTGGAGGCTCCCCATCCCTGCCCTAAGCAATTGCCAAAGAAACAAGGGTAATCGGCTTCATCCTAAACAGGTAGACATCTGCTTCTCTACATTTCAGCCACACACAGCAGTGGTTAGCTGGCCAAAGGTAAGTTACAGGCAGTTTGTATCTTGGGAGTATGGCAAAGTACTGGTAATCCTTAACTTTCATATTTTAATTCCAGTTTCCTTTTAAATAAATTCAAAGCTTAAAAGAAGATCTTTTAAAAAGAAAAACTAATTACCAACTCAAAATTTACCCCACACTGATGGGATAAGTCAGCTTGCTCTACCACTAGGAACAGGGACAGATACCATGTCTATTAAAAGAACACTTGCTTGAAAATTGGCCTAAACGCACAGGACTCGTGTTTTTCTACCCTACAATATTAATTTGTACAAATAATGGTCACTGGACATGAGATTAGATTTCTTGTTACATTTCTAAAGGCATCACCACAATTCCTCTTCTAAAAACCTGTTTTCATGGGGCTGTGTTACCTCATTGGGTAGGTTACAAAATCCCATTAGGAGATTTCAAGGTATTTTCTTTTAAGTAGTAATCTTAGACAAAGGGAATGCACAAGTTGAGGGATTCCCTCTAATGACAATGAATGCTGAAGTATAATTAGTAATATTTTTGAAAGCCAACAATTGTTTTTTTGAAAGAAAGGTACATTTTTGGTTTCAAACCAGAACACAAATTACTGTATTTTTCTTACAATAGTGCTGAACTTTTATTTGAGGTTCTCTGTTTCTGAAAAGCAGACATGATGGATTGAAATAAAAGATAATTTATTGCAATGCTTACTTTCAAGAGCAGAGAGAAGCAGTGTAATTGTAATTTACAGTAGCTGTCAAGGAAAATCTATCACAGATGACATTAAAATGACTTATTTTGCCTGAGCCACTTATTGTTTAAATGTGCATAATCCGGTAGAAAGATTTTTTTTTGTGTAAAAAACCCCTGCTTTATATTGTTCTAAATTAATATCAAAACATATACTTACAAGTTAAACATTTTAAAACCATTTATTGATACTTTCATCACAGCAGTTTTACCTACAAGTTTGAAATTGGTTTTAACTAACTGTATCACATTAGCATTGTTTGGATCTATATATTCAAAACACTCTCAGATATCCAAAGCCACTGTCTAAAAACTATAATTCAAATCAGATTTTAGTCATATCAAAGAAAAGTGTTACAAGAAAAGAATAGAAGAAAATTGAATACCGGGGCCCAATCCTGCTCCTACTGCAGTCAATGTGAACTGTGGTATCAACTTCAATGGTAGCTGAACTGGACCCAAAAAGATTAGCAATTTTCTAGGCAAGGGAAAACTGATCTGGAAATGTATTTTTTATTTATTTATACATTTCATCAGGTGACTCTCTCCTATAAACTATATCCTTACTTTGAAAGCACAGAATAAGGAATATACTGAATTACAGTATAGAGATCCATTTTGGTGATGTAATAATTACCCCCATGCCCATCCCAAATAATCACAGTGTGTGCTTACTTGTAGCATCTATCCTATGGATGGGATGTTCAGCATTTCTATAGCAAACACTGGCAGGAATGGGATCTATCTGCACAGCACCAGTGCAAGGATTGTTGCCACCTCCACCGCCTCTCCTGCCCCTCATCCCGCTGCGGAGCTTACTGGCAGTGGGGTCGGCTGCAGTTTTTGCTGCCCTCTTCAACTTGCTGCCCTAGGCGGCCACGTGCACGGCCTCTATATGGTAGTGCTGGCCCTGTACACACATTCACAGTTTGAGGGTCTATACACTGCTGCCTTGCAGGCCTCCGCTAACAAGTATTATATTATCTGTCCACTGAGCTCTGATTTTGACTGCATATGCAAATATGAAATGACAGATAACCAGAAAACATGATACTGCAACAAATCAGGACAATCCTACATCAGGCTTAGTTGTGCAGTAGCTTGAAACAAAATAGTACATTTAAATGGTCTACACAATAAAATCTGAGAGAGAGAAACAACCACAAGCTCATGATCTGTTCTACTGTCTGTAGCCTGGAACGAACCCACACACACACACACACACAATTCTGATTAATGTGCTCTTCAATGGCGCCTTTGCATATATATTTACACTCTGGGAGAAAACTGACCTCTGCATCAACATAGCAAAAAAAAGAAAAGAAAAGAAAAGAGTCCAATGTCACTTTCAATTCTGTTCCTCTATTTTCTATTTTTTTATATAACTAGAATTAATGTAGTGAATCTGTAATGAAATGCATTATCCTGCATGGAGATTTATCAGATTTTCCAACTGAATGCCACGCTTTGCTAGCACTAGCTGGAGTTCACCTGCATGTTGGTGTGGCGTGTGGCTCTTTTTTGTAAAGAGTTAAGTCGTACACAAAAAAAGGGAACAAAGGTCAGCACCCAGCCGCCACTTGAATGTGAGATTTTTCTTTTTATTTCCCTTGATGTATACTAGGCTCTGTGTTATTAGTCTTAATGATGGAAAATTGTAGTGTTGATACAAATCTTTTTTTCAAAGTAGTAGGCGGGAGCTCCATTTGTTAGTAAGTTTTTTTGTGACTAAAAGCCACGGACAGTACATTTATGTAGCAGTAAAAGGCCTAGATGCTCTTTCCATAGCAGAGGTAATTATTCCTACTGTGACCTTACTGATCTACCCTGTTCCTAGTACATCTCATCTGCACGCCTGTTCCTCTGTGTAGATGGTGTCAGAGAATATGAAAAACCCTATAATGAAACCATTTTCATGATGTAGAAAGGCTACTGGAGTTGCACTTGCTACAAAGAGGCTCAATTATATGAGTAATTGTGATAATTTTCTACATTCATAGCCTTCAATGGGGAAAAAAGAATGAGAGCCACAAAGGAAAATTACTTTAACAAGAAAGTACAGAGAGTAAAAATGGAAGAAGAGACAAAAAAAAAAAAAAGGGGGGGGGGAGAGAAATAAGCAGGGGAAAAAAGTTTAAAAAATAGATTTGGAGGGAGGAATAGCAAGACAGGGAGAACAACAGAAATGCTCAAAAAGCCTATGTGCAGCTGTGTTGCACAATTAAATTGAATTTTTTTTCTGCAGTTGATGAATGTGACTACTGCAAATGTGCCTCTGTAGTTAGCTATCATTTGTTGTTCCGTGACAGGAAAAGGATAATTACCTCTCAGAGAGAATCAAAGGCTGACATGCCCTTTAGACACAGCCATGAATGCAGAGCTCGATAGAATGCTTGAATAAGAATCTAGTGTTCTGTGCCCCCTTCTACTCGAGAATAAATTTTGTTAAAATGCAAGAGCCACCACCAGTAAATTTGTTGAACCCTAGGTGTTCAAAAATATGAGGTGCCATCTACCGACTCATCCCATTTGCAAAAATAAAACTACATTTTGAATGCACTTCTATTATATTCATGGACAGTAAGATAGTGAGATATGCATTAAATTTCTTTTCCCAGTAGGGGTCTGATTCAACATTTCCTATGAAAGAACAGAAAGACACTATCCTTTTTCCCCAAGCTAGTTAGCCTATAATTTAAAACTGTCAAAAACACAATTTTGTACAAAGTCTTCAATAAAAGCTTCTCAGATATAACCCAAAGTGGTTTTACTAAAGTTTGATTCAGACTCTGTTACAATATTTTTAAAGCTATAAATACATCTAACTGATATTTTGCTGCTTTCTTTTTTTCACCTTAAGTATTTGAGTATTTTCAAAGGTGGAGGGGAGGAGGCAGCATCTCTTCAAGGTGTCTAAGCCTGGCATCTTTTCAGCAATCAGGATGCCTTTTTGTCTCATGTCCATGGATGTACATAAATGTATCAGTGTGATTAATGAAAATATATAGAATGTGTTGGTTTTTAAAATGTTTTGGGGGGGAAATAAATTGAAGATAGATAACATTTGACAAACAAAGGAATATTTTAATTCAAATCTACAAGTTCAAGGATTTAATTTTCTTGTGGTATTTATATAAATGCAAGATAGGAAAATCTCTTAACGCAATCCATCTTTCCTTAATGCATTTTGTATGCATTCTGTTTTGAAAGGGTAGAATTTCTGGAGCTCAATATTTTTTGTACATATTTTAACAGAGTGACTTATCTGTGTTGACTAATTCTGCTAGAACATTTGTCACATGACAAAGAAATAAAAGAGCAATGGTTTCTTTTCATCCTTACACAATTTTATTTAAGAAAGATGGAAACCTTGCAAATTTTAAAGCTAAAAAGCTCAGGAGTCTTTGAAACATCTTTGACTCTTTCTACAGGTATCTTTGCTGACCCTAGTGTAATTCACTTTTAAAAATCTTTCTTACCCAGGGAACAACATTACAACCTGGCAGTTCACATACTGATATCAGACTGAAATGATGGTTCTGAATCACAAAACATGTCATAAGCTTTATACCAAACCACCAATAACCTTTGTCCCATTTGCCAGTCCTCCCTTTACTTGTCAGTATAAGGCTTACCTGATTGTGTTTCCAATTACAGAGAAGGGAGCCCCTGGTCTGCAGGCTGCAATTGCTTCATCTCTACATTTCCTGGCAACCTCCACTAACTTTTGACCAGATTTATCCACATTGCCCACCAAAAATGTTTCAGCAGTGTCGCCATGGTAGCCATTGTAATACACCTAAACAAGAGCAGAAATGTAAAGACACCTTCTTGCTTTACACTCAGACATCGATTTCCTCAGGGTTAAATTAAGGTTATTCTTTCTCGGGATCAGCTGTGTATTTTAATACACAGTTTCTATTAGGATGCTTCTTAAGGTGAAATGTTTAAAAAAGGCAACCAACAAGGTGAGGTAAGCAAAAGATTAGAAAGCAGGGAGAAACACAACTTTGTGTACAGTGGGTGTTAAAGCTCCAGTCCTGAACTCACTGAAGCCAATGGCAAAACTTCCATCAAGTTTAATGGAGGAGGACTGCATCCTAAGTGAAAAAGTCTCTGGTGTTAAGGTTATAGCTGCAAAATGAAGGTTTGCAAATTCAAGAGTCAGGAAATGCAGACGTTAAGGTTTAAATAGTACAAGAAGTGACAGAGTAACACATCTTTATGTGAGTGATGTGTAATGGCAAAGCTTGGGAGAGTGGAATCTGCCTTTCAAACTATTACCAGGGCCTGTGGAAATGCTCCCAGCTAGACACTACTCTAACTTATGGCCTGGTACAGAGGCTGATCTTCCTCCAGGCCACCTGCACGGCTTCTTGGGACACAGAATCAGCAGGAATTTAGCCTCCCTGGCTGCTGCCCTAGAAAGACTGCCCCCATTGTTTCTCTTCAGATTAGCCTATGCGGGGCGTGTGCTGAGACCCCATTCATGGCACGCAGAAGGATTTTCATGCAATCCCAACATAGGAATTATGTGGTTTACTGGCTCCTACACCGACTTTCCACAAAACAATGAATAGCACCTACCTTGGTTTTTCCAAGAATACATATAACAGTCTGATTAACAACAAAAATCTCTCTCTCTCTCTCTCGCACACACACACACACACACACACACACACACAAACACACACAAAGGGTATGAGTTAACACTACCACAAAAACATTGGGCCACATTCATTGCTATGGGAAACAGGTACAACTCCATCAAAATAAGGCACTTTTTTACAGCCCATAACTTTTTAAATTGTAACCATAACATTGCATTAACATAGAATTTTGCATTTAATTGCCCTTGTTTTCTTTAAGAATGGGGGGGGGAAATCTAACAGCGGTACTCTAAAGTTGCACACAATAGAAATGGAACTCCCCATTAGATACATTAAAAGCCTTACCTTTTGTAACTGTAGAATTGCACAACTGTGTTTTTCAGCAGCTAAATAGGTTTTAAACTAGAGCCTTCTGTCGCTTTCTCTATAGGCACTGAAAAATCCAGCTGTAGCACTATGGAGTTTTGCAATGCAGTACTAAAGAGCTGTTCAGTGACACAGTACTGGAGGCAACAACATAGTGTAAAGACTAATCAAAAATTTCCTTGTGTATGTGTGAAGGGCAATTTTAATTGGTTATCATTTTGGTACTAAAAATAACCCACCCCCCACCCCCTGCCCAAACAAGCTTAGCTGGCAAACACTCTACTGCACCTATCCACACGAAGCATTAAACTTCCGCCACTTGTGAGTAGTTTCTGAAAAATAGTCATGTGTTTTCTCTTTAACAGCCAAGTATTTTTGCCCACTCTCAAAAATTGGCTAAAGAAAATCTGCTCCCAACTCTTTTTGGGGAAAAAAACAAACACACACAAAAACCCCACATGCTGAGGGTGAGAGTTTAAAAAACTGTAAAGACAGAAGTGGAATGGTAAAATAAGGGCCCAATTCTGCTCACCCAGGCTTCCATGAGGGTAGAACCAAACTCTTAATAATCCTTTTTTCTACCAATTTAAAACTACACTGCAGCTGTTCATCATATTCTAGCCAGTTTCAGCCTAACAGGACCATATAATATTTACCAGGACACCTTCCAATCTTTCAAACGTCAAACTGCTTAACACACAAACGCTCATCACCCCCAACCACTACAAATCTGTAAAAATGAGCATAGTTAAGATACAATAAGACTTTGATCTGGCAAGCCCTTCAAATCTTCAGTGAATTTTCCATGCCTGTAGAATTGGAACCCAAGCTCATAAAATAAGAGCTCATCCAATACTGGAAGAATAATTCCCCTAACCTTAAGTAGGGTTTATTACAAGCCCATATTTTGCAATTACATGTTTTGGAAGTTTGTAAGCATAAGCAAAAGTCCCAGTATGATTAAGAAAGAGTCTGTGCTACTATTAAGATGTAGAACAAATGTACATGATAATGAGTGGTCCAGAGCTGTACTATATCAGCGACCAGTGAAACACTATGCATTTGTTTCTGTGATTCTTTAAAAAAAAATATGCAGTCTTTAACATTTAAATCAATAAAATGCCTTTAGTTTTCAGCTACAAAATCTCATAAACCTCCTTGTGCAAAATATGGTTAACATTTTATTCCCAGACAATTTGCACTCATTGTGAAGTGTTTACAGTGGATAGCTAGAAGATTATTATTTAATCATTTTATAGATCCTGGACACATCCATAAACAAATTATTGTAGAAAGTCTCCTGTAATTGAACTGCGCTGGCCAAAATCATTGTCTCCACCTGTGAAATGTCCCAGTTTTGCTCATTAAAACAGACTTAACAAGGTCAATTATAAACAGCGCAAAGCAATATTTTCCCCTCAGACACATTATAAATGAACAATTACCAAACACAATGTTTATTTTTAAAGTGTTAAATTATACCAAAGAAAGTAATCAAAGACTCATGACAGCAGGCATTAGCTATCTTCATATTCCTGAACACTTGTAAGAGTTGTGACAATTGTAATTATTAGTATTTGTTTTATGAAGTTAAACAGAATGAATGTTTTGAAATACTTCTATTTATTAAAATGTTATCTGAAAGAAAGAGAAGGAAGAAAAAACACACGAGTAGAAATAGGTAATGCAAAGAATACCTATGATCACAAACTTTGATTTGAATCCAAGAATTAAAAAAACATTAAACTTTAAACAATATTAGACTTACAGGGAAAAGGGACAAGATCTTCAACTGGTGTATCTCAACATAGTCCCATCAAAGTCAAATGGGCAGGCTTTTGTAATTCTAGTGTATCTGGTACTGTGGAACTATACCAGTTTATGCCAGTTAAGAATCGGGCCCAAAAATGTCTTCTAAACAATGTAAGTCACTCCATGTAAACCCCATAGAATGTGCTCCTTCTACTAGAAAATGTAAAGTGGGGTGTGAGTACAGAGCAAAAGTCCAAGTTATCTGAATATAGGGCCCTTTTCAAATGGGCCGCGTGCCGCGTGCAGGGGGGGATGGGTGGACGTTGTGTTACGGAGGCAATGAGGGGGCAGCCGTTACACGAGTACACATCCATCTCCACACACGGAGCAACCGCTGTTGTCGTCGGTGGCTCCATGGGTGTGGGATAGGTGGAGATGGATGGAGTGCGGGAGCGTGCACGCACTCATACCCACCGGCCGCAGCGGTCACAGAGGTGGGCCCCTCCCAAAGGGCCATAGTGTAAAGACCTATCCAAAATGCTTGGATCGTGGGGTTAGAGTTAGAGCACCGATGTTTGCTCTGTTTGAGTGAAAACAGACATAATGCTAACTCCACTTTAACACTGCTTCAGCACTTCTTATGCATGTTGCAGGGCTGCATAGGGCACCAATACAGCCCTGCAACATGCATAAGAAATGTTAAAACACTGTTAAAGTGGAGTTAGCATCATGTCTGTTTTCACCTTTTATCACAGTGATACATTTGGCCCATGACAAGCAATATTAAGCTTGTCATAGGCCAGTAGAGACAACAGAATCAAGAGATCCCTTAAGTAGCAAAGAAAGCTTTTCCTTTTGAAATGTAACTTCATTATATCTTGTACATTATTGCAAAATGGTATTTATAATCCAAGACATTTGTGTCTAAATTAGAAATAAAAAACCCCAACTCATGGGGATACACTTACTATTGGGGGGACCTTCCCAGGTCCCCCCTCTAAAACAAAAACAAGGAGAACCACAAAGTCGAATTAATCCTTTTTTTATATTTGAAACTATCTAAAAGCCATTATGATGGGCTTTCCCAGCTTCCATATTTCCTTGTTCTAAGGCTAATTTGTTCAGTCCTCATTTAAATAGTGTAACTGGCCTTTCTGTGTGAAAGTGTTAAGCCAACGGTTCTATCACACTGTTTGTGAGTAAAGGGTTCAAGTCTCTTATACCAGAAATGGAACACAACACTACCTTCAGGGATTTTAATAAATGTAGGGAACACTGCTAGCAAAAGAGTTGCTGTCCAAATAGACTGACATACACAGGCCAATGTAGCTTCTAATGACAGAGTAAGATAATGACAGGCCCCACTCAAAATCAGCAGGAAGAGGAAGATCAATCTTGGCAGAGTGAAGGAAAAATGCTGGCTTTCTTCATCTTAGATCATCTCATACATATCTATCTTCAGCTGCTGCCCAGTACTGTGGTGCTCTGCATTAACTACACAGTGGATCAATAACAATTACACCTTCTCAAAAACATGACACATAGCAGGATTGGGTTGACATTTCACTTAGGCCAACATTGATCTCAGTGCATTTGATTCCAGCCCTAAATTCAAGTCAGGCCTGAGTTTAGTTGGAATAAACACAGAGTTAAAAACAAAAAAAGGAAACCAGCTGCTTGTGCCTTGGCTTAGGAGTAAACAGCACATCCATCTGTGCATTCCACATTTTCAATCTACTATTCTTCCTGTTGCTGCTACTAGCAATTCTAAAGTTGATCAAAGACTATTTTTTATATGAATGACTCACTGTGACATCAATGTTGATAATATCTCCATCCTGGAGAGGTCGACTGAAACATAAACAGAAAAAATAATGGTGACAGACAGTTCTCAAAGGGAACATAAGAATAAACACCTAATGGTGCATGTGCACACACAAAAAATTAGGGGGCAAAGATAATTTTTTGGCAGAAGAGGGAGGAGGCAAATGGAATCTCCTATCTAATCTTCAGTTGTTGCTGCTTTAAAAAATAGCAAGTGCAGCTACACGACGTTTAATGAGAACAGGAAATATTACCAAATGCATTAAAAATTATTGCTATATTTACTCTTGTCACCTTAATGATTTAAACTGGATGCCTCTTCAACAGCCAATATTATTGCTAACAATTTAAATTTACATTAATATGTCATTGTTACTGTTCTTGACTAAATTATATGCACTTCCAAAAATTAGAAGCATTTACTGTGCTTTTATTTATTTCAGACCATATACACAAGGGACACTGTACTAGGTTGGATCAAGCATTATGACAAATAGCTGATCGTTACTGTTTTTATTCTTATACACATTTCTAAGATGCCCATCACTTCTGTAAGCTAGCATGATACACAGCTGCAGTTGGTTTGTAGGTGGCTTTCAACAAAAAACACAATGTATATTTATTAGTACAAACTAAGTAAGGCATCAGCTGAATATTTTAAATTTCCAGTGGGAAAAAATAATATCTTAAGGAAATACCTGTCAGGAATACCATGACATAACACGTTGTTTACTGAGGTACAAACAGATTTTGGAAAACCTCCATAGCCCAGAGGTGAAGGATAGGCATTTTGCCTGATTGTTTCATGATGAACGATGCAATCTATTTCTTCAGTTGTCATGCCAACCTAAAATATTGAATTAAAAATTGTGCTGAATAAGTTGGAGATATTCTTTTCCTATTTACACAATGTGATCAAAGCCATGCACTTCAATTAAAGCTAGGATTATACAAATCTGCTGCTCTTCTACAGAATATTAAGCTTTATTTGGAAAGGAAAGTTAGAAATCACGTATGAATTAAAGGGGAGCACTCGAAGGTTCCCAGAAAGTCTTTTTTCCTTCCTTTATTCCTTTGCCATGTATGCATTAGTATGGACCACCATTTCCATGTTTTTGGTAGCCGCTACCCAAGAACCTTCTTTTCTAAACTTTCACACTATCTGCTTTCGTCCCCCCAATGTAACAAGAGTGGCTTTCACTTGTGTGCAAGTATTGTATTTAATGCTCCTGGCACTTTATAATGCAGTTATTTTTATCAGTGATTTGTAAAAAAATCCTGAGTATCTTATAAATTTGAACACAAAAGCATAATAAAGCATAAAGTGTAAGACCTGGCTGTTCCGTTGGGCCTTTACCGAGGGAGATAGGTGGGTGGGTATGGGTTGTTGCTCTGGGATTTTAGGTTGTTTTAACTGTAGCGTTATTGTTATGTATTTTAATATGGTTCTAAAATGTTGTTAGCTGCCCCGAGATGCCTGTGGCAGGAGGGGGCGGCCTATAAATTCTAATATAAATATAAATAAATAAAAATAAAATAAATAATTCCCAAATTAATTCTTCTTTCACATTAATTTCAAATAGTTTTAATATTCCAGCCAGTCCATACCTGGAAGCTATTTATATTATAGGCCCTTTTTACACGGATGCTGCCGTGGGCCCGGTGGGGGGAGGTGGGTGGGTGGCGTCCGTGTAAAAACAGCCATAGAGTAATCAGCAGTCATGGCAAAAATGAAATCTGCATTAGCATTTCTATTCTGGCATCTTGATTTCAGACACCTATAATTTTCAGAAACTCTGATTTTCTGGCTTGAATTTTCAGAGATTTTTTTCTGAAGGTGATCCCCCCAATTGAACAGAAATGGTCATTGGTCCATTTTTTAATAGGTGAAGAGTGGAAAATAACTGATATGTTTTGGCCGTTTTTACACGCGGCGGCCCCTCTCATGTCCACACAGATCCGCTGTGTGGCCATGAGTGGGTGCCGCCCATGTGCATGCCGCGGCCAGTGTGTGGGGGTGCCCACACATCCCCACTCATGGAGTAACCGGCAAAAATGGAGGTTGCTCCTTGAGTGGGGATGCATGGGGGAATCAGTGTGCAACACTGTACTGGCCCCGCAGCGCACACCTTTCCCGCCCCCCCACCCCACCCCTGCACACCACAGCTCATATAAAAACAGCCTTTATATTATTATTATTATTATTATTATTACTACAGTATTTTTTGAGAACAGCTCTAGCTGTGAAATGGCTGAAGCTGAAAGTTGAAATTTGGTAGGGAAACCTCCGTCGTTAAGCTGTGCCTTTGAGTGCTCCTGTGAAAACTGGTTTGATTTTGCTCAAGTCACAAGTCTATGAAAATGACACTTTGTTCAGTGGCACTGCAATGGGTTCAATTGTTTAGTATCTGCGCACGGTGAACTAAGCAGCGTGCAGGGAATTAAACTGTTGTTTAGTCATTGCTTGATTCAAAACCTAAATTAGGGAGAAGCAATGCTTGATGCAAGTTAATAAATGATAATAATAATCTTTATTTTTATATAGCACACCCGTGCCAGGGCACTTGGAGCGCTTTACATATACCTAACAAAAGCCCTTCCAGTTTGCAACAAATGGTTAAGGCGGGTTCTTACTACTTAAACAAACCCCCAAAACCAAGGAAATTGATATTTCCTAAGCCTAGCAACCAAAGAAGAAAAAACCCTCAAACAACAATCACACAATTCCCAAACTCCTGCCAAACCTGCCTTAACGACTATCCAGTGTTTAGTTTCCTATGCAGTGTTAAGTTTGGTTTCCTAACCTCAGCCTCATGGCCTTGGAGGGGGGGGAGGGGCAGGGGGTTTGTACCCGCTAGGTTGGTGTCCATTGTGCATTATATACATACATGTTCAGTAGGGGTGTGCACCTTGTCATTTTCATTATCATTATTACAATAACAAAAACATCAAATAATAATAACAAAAATAGAAACGAAAATGACATTTTGTTTTTGAAATAAAGGGGAAAAACTGAAATATGTATTTCTGGCTATAACGTCTTTCTTTCTTATTCAATTCTGATGAAACTTGGGGAAGTTGTGCCCCCAATGGAGGGCACTATGTGTGCCACGTTTCAATAAGATTAGATAAAGAGAACCAATTTAAGAAGCAATTGAATGTTGTGAGTTTCAGAAAAAGTCCATATACATTCATGGCTACATCTTCTTTATCTTCCATCCAATGTGCATGAAACCTAGACATATTATGTCGCTCCACAAGCTTAACACTCCTGCCAATTGCCAGAAAGATTGGAGATAGGGTCCTGATGGTATAAGACATTAACTTGAAAATACATTTCCAGCTGTAACATGTTTATATTCCATCCTGTTTACAGGCTATTTGGCAGGAATGTAGCATATACCTTCCCTGTCATCTCTGCCAAACTACAGGACAATTTGATAAAGGGACCCAATTTTATAAGCAACTGCAGTTGTCCCCTTGAAGACCATTATTCAGATAAATAGCAGCACATGCAGTGCCAGTCAGAGGCAGGCACCTGGCAAGGCTGTAGGAGGGAGGATGTGGAGCAACCCAAAAGACTGACAGACAAATTCACTGGCCAATTACTGCATGCTTCCAGCTTTACAGGACCAATCAGTAGTGGCTTTGAGATGGGCATAGGGGTAGCCCTGAGGCGGGCATAGAAGGGACATAACTGGGACTTTGGGGATAGCATCCCACCAATAAGGAGACATAGTTTACACATCCAGACTGGCCAATTATCATCACAATAACAGCCTACAGCACTGTGACAGAGGACATGAGAGAATCTCTACTGGCTCTTTCCTAAACAGATGCTTCTGACTTCCCAGTAAAAAGTGGGGGAGAGAAGTTGGGATGGTCACAGCACACAATGAGGATATTTGGTTGCCATTTCTGCTGGCCAATTGACATCATAAACCGATCTTATACCACAGTGATACGTAAGAGAATCCCTGGCATAAGCGCCTTCTCTGCATATGCTGTGCAGGCATATACAATTGGGAACCGTTATCACATCTTTCTGATATTTGTCAGAGATGATCGTGAAAGTGTGATATACAGCCTTGCCAAATTTCATGTGCATTGGTTGGACACAAAGATGTTACAGTCAGACATACATTTATAAGTTAATTGCTTATACCACCAGAACCCTTTATCCAATCCTTCTAAAAGTTGGCAGAGATAGTAAATATAGGAAGGAGTGTAAAGCTGCCAAGTTTCATCTACATTAAATGTGAAGCAAAAAAGTTACAGCTAAGAATGTATATGATAATTTGTGCAAAATAATATAATTCAACTGCTTATAAAATTGGATTCCTTTATCCACTATTTTTGTAATTTGGTACACTTAATGCCTTCCATTGGAGGTACAATACCTCCACGATTCAGCCAAATATAATGAAAAACAAAAAAAGTTACAGCCAAAAATGTGTTTTTAATTGAAACCAATGGAAAACGAAAACAAAAGCAAAAACGAAAACGACATTTTGATATTTATGAAAACAAAAACAACAGATTTGAATAATGAAAACAAAAAAATAAAAACAAAAATGACATGGGCCCCTGGTACACACCTCTAACGTGCAGTTAGTAGTTTCTTTGCATCCACACAATGTAGAGTCAGCTTGTCTCCACCCCCATAGCACAGTGCACTCACGTAATTCCATGGTGCTTGTGAGGTGAGGTCAGAGCCATGTTCCCTATGTTCTGTGTGGTGATTGTATGTCCCTGTGTGTTTTGCTGAGGGCAAGACAGACCAAATTTCCAATTTGTCACTGGTCCTGAGGACATGCCCCAAAATATATCAACAGTGCAGCTTTACTCAGGAAAACAACAATAGGAAATGCCCCCAGCAACAGTGTGGGCAACAGGAGTCCCCCTTCTTCCAGGGTTGAGCTCAAGAACGCAGGGAGCCAAGCTGCTGCCCAGTGTCTGCTTGCCTGGTTGTGCCCACACTGATGGATGTCGGGGGTGAGGGATCGGCGACCTCTCCCATCCAGGTTAAATGGGTACAAAATGGCGGGGGGGGGAGGGGGAGACCGACCGTCACCGAGCCTTTCCCAGTGTGCTCATGTTGCCTATACTCTGGTGCTCTGACTGGCAGCAAGTCAGCAACTCTGGATTATGTATATATATATATATATATATATATATATATATATACACACACACACACACACACACACACACACACAGTGCAGTATATATATTTTCAAGAGCAGTGTGTATATATATTACACACACACACACACACACACACACACACACACACACACAGAGCGAGTGTGTGTGCTGGGGGGAGGAAGGGGGTGGGTGTGTGTATGAAAGAGTGTGCTGGAGGGATTTTGGCTTTTGCACTGCATAGTCATTAAGACGGGTTTGGCAGGAGTTTGGGAGTTATGTGGTGGTTGTTTAAGGTTTTTCCCCACGATTGGATGCTAGGCTTAGGAAATATCAATTTCCTTGGTTTTGAGGTCTATTTAAGTAGTGCCTTAACTATTTGTTGTAAACCAGAAGGTTTTTTGCTAGATAATATCATGGGTTTTTGGCCAAGTAATTTTTAATCCTTATAACAACCCTGTGAGGTGGGCTAGGCTGAAAGAATATTGTGACCGGCTCAAGGTCACCAAGTGAGTTTCTGGCTAAGGTGAGACTTGAACCAAGGTCCCCCCTACCTCCCAGTCCTAGTACTGCACACTTAGCCATTACACCACACGGGCTCTCTTTTTAAGTTTGAAATTATTCACAAAGTGTTTTGCATCAAATGCCAACCAAAAAAAAAAGGAAATACAGGAAAGCCTTCTATATCTGAACATTGTCACAGATGTGATTTTCATCCAGGAGAGGTGTCTGGGTATTGGAGGGCCATAAATAGGGCTAGCAGTCCTCCAGGTTTGATTTGCAGTTCCTGAATTCTGATGCATTATCTCCAGACTCCTGGTGAAGCCCCTATTTCTCCAGGTTATCCACTATGCTGCTATATTTTTTTTTCCCCTGAGAGGTGGAAGGCAGGGCCATCTCAGAGTGAAGGAGGGGCAAGGAGGCTCTGCTGCTCCTTTTCTAACGTGACTCTTCCCCCGTGGAGCATCATGAGGTCACAATACTTAAAAGGGGTGTGGCCATTTTGAAAAGGGGAAGGGAAGTCTCTTTGGCCTGCCCCCTTTTGGTGTGACCACGCCCCTTTCCAAGTAAAACCTTGTGGGAAGGAGGGAACCCTAGCCAAAAAGCCTCTCCAAAATAGGGGCAGGGGAGACATTGCACATTCCTGAAATAAAGAGAGGTCTAGTTATGGTAGCTGATATTATTACTTGCTGCTGAACAATATTTACACAACATTTCCTGATTTTTCACACATGCTTTGTACAAGACACTATTCTTTATGTGAGCATCACTTCTCAGCAGCACTTTCAACACTCCCCCCCCAAAGAGGCCTGATAAATAACTTGATGTACTCATTGTTACTCACACTTTAATAATAGTCGAGCTAGGAAAGCCTTTCTTCCTGTACTGAGGCAAAATCCAAAGCTCGGCTCAAGGGCAAGATGCACAGCTGCTGTACAGTCCTATTTTACAGGACTGTACAGTCCTGTAAAATAGGACTGTACAGCAGCTGTACACACTGCCCTTGAGCCGAGCTTTGGATTTTGCCTCAGTACAGGAAGAAAGGCTTTCCTAGCTCGACTATTATTAAAGTGTGAGTAACAATGAGTACATCAAGTTATTTATCAGGCCTCTTTGGGGGGGGAGTGTTGAAAGTGCTGCTGAGAAGTGATGCTCACATAAAGAATAGTGTCTTGTACAAAGCATGTGTGAAAAATCAGGAAATGTTGTGTAAATATTGTTCAGCAGCAAGTAATAATATCACTTTTATTAGTGATTTTATTAGGGGGGGGGCACTGAGGCCATCAGATCGACATAATTAGGTTTGAGTATTTTGCTACTCCCAGCGTGGGCTCTGTGGCACTAGTCTCCTTTCCACAATACAAAGGACACCTAGGTGCTTATGTATGACTCGCCACTAGAAGAACTGCACAGCTCTACTTAGTGCTTCTGTGTGACCTAGTTTGGCCTTTAATCCTGGGGTGAGTTTCATTCACCTCACTGAAGATATTTCAAGGTGGACAGTGAGGGACTTTCTCCTAATGTAGGATAGGCATGCTGGGGGAGTGCCTCGTGAAATATTTCATTGGGAACGATTTTCCTTCATCTCTGAAGAAGCTTGTGGCAGTGTGCTTGGTGGCTGTGGTGAGTCATGGCAGGATTGGCTCCCTGACTGGCCAGCACACCACTACTAGTAGCTGCAGCTAGGCTCAAGTCTGAGCGCAGCTGAACCCAATCAGGGCTATATAAGCAGGAAGCCCAGCTAACAAGAGGAGCTGTATGGAAGCTGCAGCCTGGGAAAAAGGGTGGCTGCACAGCTTCTAGCAGCTGGAGCTACATGTACCCAGGGAGGGAAGTGTTATACCTTGTGTATCCAGGGGCCTATTACCTCCAGGTGCCCATGGGACATATACAGTTTCTCTGTATCATACGTAGGGATAAAGGTACTCTAAATAAAAAATGTTGGAGAAAGCAACTGGTGCTGTGTGCCTCCATATCCGGAGTTGTGGAGTATCATGGACTCTGGTCCTGCAGGGATTCGCTCACTGTGGCAAGGGATGGGACTTGTGACAAAACTTTAAATAACTTAATAAAATAGCATGGTAGGAAGATACTAAAGTTGAGTAGCTAAGGACTCCAAACCCAGCCAATGACAAAGTTAACACCACACATTCCATCCTTCCTAACGCTAACCTCCTGAGACTGTGCCTTATAATATAGTCTTTAAAAATGGGACTGTCCTATTTCTCAAGTAATCAGTTGCTCTTCTAAAACTTTAAACAAACATGCATAGTATCTTCCACTAGAGTATACTCAGGGCCTCAAGTAAAACATGCCACTGTAATCCAAGGGAAATTCCACATGCAATTTCCCTTGCCAGGGGTCGATGGGTGACATCACCACACATGAGCCAATCAGAGGCTTGATTGCCATGATGTCACCCATTAATCACCCACACACCCTTGGAGTTCCTGCTGCTGTCGCCACCTACAATGCTGCTCACTTCTTGGGGTTCCTGCTGCTGCCGCCTGTTGCTGTGCCTGATACACCGCTCAGGGTTCCAGCTGTTGCCACCTCAGGTTCCTGCTGCCACCACAGCTCTGCTGCTTCACACACTGCCAAGTGGGTCCAGGCGAGTTTGCTGTGGGCTCAAGCGGGCTGGCCTGGGGTTGCTTGCTGCACCCTCTGCATTTCTACCATGTGGCTTGGGGAGAGTTTGCCCTGGGCCCAAGTGGGTTGGTCTGGGAAGGGGTGGTTGCCCACAGAATTTGGGGAGAAGGCCCACAGAATCCCTGGGAATTTTTCCACTGGAGAATCGGGGCCTTAAGTATACTACATCCCAAGTCAGGAGTTCATGAACCACAATTAAAAAATAATAATATTATACATTAAGAAAATGAAATATTCCTGTTATTTAAAGTCCATGTGAAGTATGCAGCAGAGACTCTTCCCTTAATAACACCTGGGCGCAGAAACATGACTAGTTCTGCAGACTGAAATGGCAAAGGATTCATCCCATGACCATGTGCAAGTGTTTGGAGGAGCGGGGGTTGAGTTAATTGTGTCATCCATTGCATAATCTCTGGAATTGCACCTAGGGGAAAATGTTTGGTGACTGAACTGAAAAATGTAACTTAGATAAATATGGAGAGTAGTTGTTCTCAACATTAATAATAATATCCAGGAATATTACAAGAAATCAATAGTGTGAAAAATATTATAAGATGGCTTGTATGCATCTAAGTTGGTATAAAATGCTAGAATATCATACTATTAGTTCAGAAATGTGATAGCGTAATTAAAAATGACTAAAATGAGTATATACGTGAAGGCAGAGAAGAAAGGAAAATTGGGCACTTACCTTCTGAATTTTCCTTCTACTGGGGGTCCTCCTGGACGGCCAACCTTAACAGTAGGGTAGATCCCACCATCATCCAGTAGGAGGCAGACATAACGATTTTTGTCCTTGGAGGCTCAGGGATCTTCCTTACTCCAGAGTATTTCAGCCTTTTGAACTGTCTAAGAACTTGCTGTTAACGACAAATAACTAAATGCATTGTCAACTTTATTATCTATGAGAATAATATGAGAATAATAAAATATTATTTATAATATTCTTTATGAGAATAATAAAATTTAGTAGTGCCTACTTTTCGTACACCTCTTAACGCCTGATAGTCTAGGCAACCGGCAATACAAACTTAAACTCCAGATTCCTTCAATCTGTTCCCCCCAGAATTACTCTTCATTCCGGGTGGGTTTTGGCCGCCAGGAGGACCCCCAGTAGAAGGAAAATTCAGAAGGTAAGTGCCCAATTTTCCTTTCTCCCTGGGGGTCCTCCTGGACGGCCAACCTTAACAGTAGGGACCTTCTCAAGTGGTGTCCCTCCGACTAACATGCATTCTTACTATCATGGGAAGGGAGCAATGAAGAGTTTCATGACCTGACCTCTATATTCCTTACAGGACAGCCTGTAAGACCCTTCTCCCAAATGCTGCTTCAGCTGACTCATGTAGGGGGAGTTTATAGTGCCTCGTAAAAGAATGTAACGAGGCCCATGTTGCCGCCTTACAGATCTCTCCATAAGGAGCGGCATTCCTAAATGCTTGTGTGGTTGCTGCCCCTCTTAAGGAATGGGCAAATATCCCTTCCGGGGGAGTTTTCCCTTTAGCTCTATATGCTTCCTTGATGCATAGGGTCAGCCATCGAGCAATAACTGACTTCGAGGCCTTCATTCCCCTATTATGTACCCCGTAAGAGACAAACAGAGCCGTAGACCGTCGAAACGGTGCTGTTCGTTTCAAGTAAATTTTGAGGGCCCTGGAAACATCCAGGGTATGCCAGATCTTTTCTTTTTCATGGGAAGGATTTGGGCAGAAAGAGGGAAGAATTATTTCCTGTTCCCTGTGAAATAAGGAATTTACTTTGGGAAGGAAGGAAGGGTCAAGTCTGAGAGAAACTGACGATTCTCTAAACACGCAGAGATGAGGTTCAATTGATAGAGCCCCCAGCTCTGAAATTCTCCTAGCTGTTGTAATACCTATCAGGAAGGCTACCTTTAGAGATAGGTAGAACAATGATACCTCTTCGAGAGGCTCAAAAGGGATGCTAGTCAATGCTTTAAGGAGTAGATTTAAGTCCCAGGAGGGGAAACGGTGACTCACCGGAGGAGATAGGAGTCTAGCTGCTCTGAGAAAACGTACAATGTGAGGGTGTCTCGAGATTCTTTCCCCCCTCACTGTACCTATCACACTACCTATAGCAGCAACCTGTCTTTGCAGTGTATTGGGCTTTAAGCCCCTGTCCAGACCCGTCTGTAGAAACTCCAAAATTATTCTAACATTGGCCTTGTCTGGCCTCAGACCCCTTTCCTGGCATCACCCTGCAAAACAAGCCCGTGTACTTCGATAAATGCGCTTGGTTGCCGGTCGCCTAGACTGAAGCATGGTGTGTAGGACCTGTTGAGAGTAACCTAGCTTTCTGAAGGCTTCCCTCTCAATCTCCAGGCTGTTAGTTTTAAGCCTACAGGGTCCTTGTGTCTGATAGGCCCCTGAGTTAGAATGTCCTGTCTGGAGGGGAGGCTGAGTGGTGTTTCCGTTGTTAGATCTAGTAGATCTGCAAACCACGGACGTCGTGGCCAATATGGGGTCACTAGAATCAACTCTGCTCCCTCCCTCTTGGCTTTTGCTATTGTCCTGTGGATCAGAGGGAATGGTGGAAAAGCGTATAGGAGCCCTTGCGGCCACATCCAGTTCAGAGCGTCGAAGTCCTCTGCCAGAGGATGAGGGAATCTGGTCATAAACCTCCTTGTTTTTGTGTTGGTTGGGGATGCGAATAGGTCCATCACCGGCATCCCGAATTCCCTGACTATTTCTTGGAAAGTCGATGGATGTAACGCCCATTCTCCCGGATCCAGAGTCTTCCGGCTCAGCCAGTCGGCTTGGGTGTTCTTTATCCCCGGTATATGTATGGCTCTTATGGACTTCAGGTTTGTTTCTGCCCACCGGATCAGTAGTGACGCTTGTTGATGGAGTGCTGTCGATCTCGACCCTCCTTGGTTGTTTATGTATGCTTTTGCTACGTTGTTGTCTGTGTAGACAGTTACACGCCTTCCCCTGATCAGTGGGGCGAGTTCCCTCAGAGCCAGATATGCTGCTCTCAGTTCTAGCCAGTTTATGTGGTGGCTCTTTTTCCACTTCAGCCATTTTCCTTGTGCTGCTCTGTTTTGTGCGTGTGCCCCCCATCCTTGGAGGCTCGCATCCGTTGTTACCGTTACTCCGTCTGGGTCCATCAAGGGGATCCCCGTACTGAGCCTCCCCTTGTGAGACCACCATTGGAAGGATGATTTGACTGTTTTCGGTACCAACACCCAGGGGTTGTCCCCCTGCGTGAGGCGGTCCTGCCAAGGTCTCAGGAGTTGCTGTAGAGGCCTGGTGTGAAATCTGGCCCATCTCACAATGCCCATACATGAGATCATGCTGCCCAGGAGACTGGCTAGTTCTTTTAGCCGTGACTTGCTCCTTAAGACCACGTGATGAATAAGGTCTAGGAGGTTCTGACGTCTCTGCAGATTGAGGCATATCTTGTATGATCTGGTATCTATTATCACTCCCAGGTGTTCGAGGGACTGGGATGGGCTCAGATGACTCTTTTTGAAGTTTATTACAAAACCATGTTCATGGAGGTAGGATATCACCCTGGCAGTGTCCCTCAGTGCCTGGTCGTATGTCGGAGATCGTATTAATATATCGTCCAGGTAAGGATGAATCTTGATCCCCTCCTTTCGCAGGTTCGCGATGAGGGGAATCAAGATTTTTGTGAACGTCCTGGGTGCTGTGGATAGACCAAAAGGAAGAGCCTTGTATTGCCAGTGTAGGTTCTTGTACCTGAACCTCAACCATTTCCTGTGGTTTGGCAATATTGGAACGTGCAAATAGGCTTCCTTGAGGTCTAGCGATGTTAGCCATTCCTGTCTGTTTATCGCTACCCTGATGGACTGTAGAGTCTCCATCTTGAATTTTTTGGTCCGAATGAATTTGTTCAGTCTTTTTAAATCGAGAACGGCTCTGTTTCTTCAGGACTAGGAACAGAATTGAATATAGCCCCGAGCCCTGTTCGTTCAGGGGGACCTGTTCGATGGCTCCGATCGAGAGAAGCCTCTTGATTTCTGTGAACATTGCCATGTGCTTTCGAGGGTTTTTTGATCTTGGTGAGGCAGAAAAGAAGCTTAGAGGGGCAGCGGTCGAATTCTATGGAGTATCCCCTCTGTATCGTTTGAGTGACCCAGGCGTCTTTCACAGTATGTTTCCACTGCTGTGCGAAGTCCTGGAGTCTGCCCCCTAGCTTGTGGGGTTCCAGAGAGGCCTGGTAGTCATGCCTCTGACTTGCTGCACCCCTGTCCCTGGTGTTGCTTACTTCTGCTTGTTCCATCTGCTTCTGTATCTGCTTTGATGCCCCCTGTTAGGGAAAAAGGGGCGTCTTGAGTTTCCCTGGTTTTGGCGTGCGTTGTAGGGACGAAAATTCTTCTTCGTGATCCCTACGCTTTGTAGTGTTTGTTTCTTCGACTTATCCGCGGCGTCTGTGAGTACCTTGTCTAGGCATACTCCGAAAAGTTTTTATCCCTGGAACGAGCCCCCGACCAGGGTATTCTTTGCTGTAGGGTCTCCTTTCCACGAGCGAAGCCAGAGGCGACGTCGTGCTGCCACATTGGAAGCCATTGATCTCGCTGTCCAGCGTATCATGTCTGTGGACGAATCGGCAAAGAACGCGTATGCCAGCTGAATTCTAGTGGATAGGATTCTAGTAATTTTCATTGAGACTTTTGGATCTCTGGCCCTCTTGATCCAGGTCATGAGTGCCCTGGAAAAGTAAGATGTTAGAATTGCCATCTTTAATACTGCTGCTGATTCCTCAAAATTTCTTCTGAGATTACATTCAATCCCTTTATCTGTGGGGTCACGCGGAAAGCATTCTCCCTCCGTCGGGAATACGGAGTTTCTTGCTAGCGAGGCAGCAGCTGCATCTACTTTTGGTATTGCTAAGAGTGCCTCTTTCTTTTTTGATAGGGAGTATAGAGAGTGTTGTGTTTTATTCAATTTGAACAGTCTGTTGGGTTGTTGCCATTCTTGCTTTATGATTTTTTCATACGCTTTGTCCAGCAACATCCCCCTGTCTCTATCCCTGACCCTAGGGATGTACTCCCTTGCCCCCTCCTCTTCGTCTGAGGAATCTGAGGATGCCTGCTTCTCCTTCTTTCGCTGAATATTCAGGGCTCTAATTAGCTGTTCATAGATTAGATCCCTGTATTTAAAAGGGAATTGTCTATCAGGATCTTTTGAGGCTTCAATTTCAGGCTCCTCTATTTCCCCTTCTTCGGGGGCGGAGGCAGCTGATTCCTCTCCGGATTCCAGCTCCTCATCTTCCCCTTCCCCACTTTGGATATCATCAACCTCCTCCCCTTCTGCATGCACGGGGGAAGAGACCTCCCTGCTGCGCTTGGAGGGCTGCTTTCTTCGTCTGTGCCCCCCCTCATCCGAGGAGGAGACAGATCTCACCTCCTCTGAGTTTTCCTCATCCGAGGCTGGGGAGTCATGGGGTCTCATTGCCCTGCGGGGTCGCTTGGGTCTGGGATTCTTTCCCTTACCAGCCCCTTTAGAGCCTCCCTTATAAACAGGTCTCTCTGACCTCTGGGGAGAGCGTTTTTGCTGCAGCTCCCTGAGAATCTGCTGCAGGACCTGCTTGTGAGGGTCCTGGGGAGCTGGGACAGGGGCTGAAGGGGGGACGGGGCACGGGGGGCTCACAGTTGTCTCTTGCCCATCTGTGGCTGCCACTGCTCCCGCTGCTGGCAATGGTACTGCCGCCGCGCTCCTCTTTCTCGCCGACATACTTTTTACCGGGCCTGTACGTTGGATTCGGGCCTAGCTGCGCCGAGAGTCAGGGAGCTAAAGACTTCTCCGTCTCTTCGGCGGGGAAAGAGTGGGCGGAGACTCGTGTTTTGGCGCCCACACGTATGCGCATACGCAAAAAACGTCCCCCCTGTGCCGGCTGGATCGGCCTTACAAGATGGAGGAGGGGAGAGGGGGCAAGGACTCTTGACCCCTTGTACGCCACCTAGCGCCCTTCCTGCTGATTTCCACCCCCCCAGGTGAGTGAAGCGGCGTTCGAGCGGGGGATCCTCGCTGATACCGTTCCCGCTGGGACCCGACCTGTCCCTCTTTTCCCGCAGTGGGAATGGAACGGGGAATGAACAGGAGTGCCGTGGTCGGGTATGAAAAACTCCGACCCGCCTTTCCTTACTCCCTCTGGAATGCGCTCCTCACCTGATCTCAGGTTTTGGGTGATTGGGCGCTCCGGGTTCAGCCGGACCGGGCTGCTTGTCGCGATCCCAGCTCCTAGCGGGTCGGGTGATCAGTCAGCGTCCCCACTTAGGCCCGGCGCTACCCCCCCTCTTCGAGACCCCCCTGCCCGTGGGAAAGGGAAGGGTCCCGGAATCCTGCTCTGTACCCCCCCTTGGGGAGGTAAGGTGAACAGGGGAGGAATTTCTCCGCCCCTGGCACCTAGAGCTATTAGTTTATTTTCGCTGCCAAGATTTTTCCTTTCTTTTATCAGGAGGCAGCTCGCCTGCTTCCTACTAGTCTGAAGGCAGACAAACAACTGGAGCAAGGAAGATCCCTGAGCCTCCAAGGACAAAAATCGTTAAGTCTGCCTCCTACTGGATGATGGCGGGATCTACCCTACTGTTAAGGTTGGCCGTCCAGGAGGACCCCCAGGGAGAAAGGCTGCATTGTTTTTTAATTTCCTGCCTTTTGAGTGATTAAACTGTGCAACCTTAATTTTCTCTTAATTTACGCCCTTTTAAAACGAGCTGCGGCTGAGGGGGCAGTCCATGGGCGTGCGCACAAGGACGCACACCCATCCTCCCCCTGAATCCCCACGCACGGAGCAACCTGCATGCACCCATGCATCCCCACATTTACACGGGATGCTCCCCTGCGTGGACGGATGAGTGTCCATGCAGGGAGTGTCTCATGTAAAAAGGGCCATATAATATATAATATATATTATATCTCCACATGCTCTAAACTTCCTCCCCACACATTCAAACTCACAGGAGAATATATTTCACACTATTAATTATTATTATTATTATTTATATAATTAATTATATAGCACTTTCAGTGTTCTAAGTGCTTTAGAGATCTTATCTAAATCACCCTAACAGCTATCTTGTGAAGTCAGTCATTATTATTCCCCATTTTACAGCTGGGGAACTAAGGCTGAAAGGCAGAGGTCTGCTCACAGTCACGAAGTGGGCCAATGACTAAGATGGGATTTGAACCTGGATTCCTAAGACGAAGTCCAACATTTTATCCACTAGACTACACTCACTCTACCCTACATTTTACCCATGGGACAGATCCAATTTTGAATTTTCATCTCGAGTGGGTCTGATCAGGCTCTTCACAACACACTTGCCTGAATAAGGAGGAGGTCTTCTACAAAATGTTTTGAAGAAACAGTACATCAAAATACAGTCATCAGTGCATAGCAGAGAGTGGGTGTTTTTTACACATTAGAACACTATGTGTATGTTTCATGCTAGAACCAGTTACCCAGCATAACATCTATTTTGCAGCTATGTGGGGGCTATTTACATTCCCTTCGGGCCCACCATGCATGGACATCCAGCAATACCATAGGTGCAGCCACACGAGATGCCTTGGGGAGGCTACCACGCCTTGGGCAGCCTTAACCCAGTCTGGGCAGCTGGACCACGCACGCCTGGCTGCCTGCAAATGTTTGCCTCCCCCACCCCACCCTGCTGCGTGGTGGGGTGAGCAGCTGGCTGCTATGTGCTGCATCCTCAGGAAAAGTCTAAAGATGCATCATGGAGCAGCCCTATCTCAAATGGGGTAATGCTACCCAAGGCGTGGCAGTCCGTGTACCGGGGTCCCTTCTGCCCTGCCACGCGGTGAGCTCCATGACGGGGCTTTGAATGGTGGGCACTGTCGCCCATCACGTTCTGCCGTGTCACAGTGGGGGCATGATTTTGGTTGGGCTGGGGGAGGGAGGCGGGACTGGGCCAGATGCCTGCTCGCATGGCTCGTGCCTCGGCCCTGGGTGGGAGCTCCAATAGCAGCCTGGCCACCTCGGGGGGGGGGGGGGGGGGNTCCTCTAGGCCACCCAGCTGGCCCGGCTAGTGGAATAAGTTTTTGGGCCTCTTAGAGCCCCACATTTGTGGGGACCCCATGGTTCAGGTTTGATTAAAATAAATAAATAAATAGGGGGGGGGGGGGGGGGAAGGGAGAGATGCACAACCCTGGCCCCGCAGTGTGGCAGCACTGCTCGCCCACCCTGGGGTCATTTGGGAATTGGGCCCTCCTGGCTCATGTGGCTGCACCCCATGTGGAGCATGCAGTACTATGTCTGAACAGGAACAAGTGGGGAGAGCACGGTGGTAGTGGAGAGCCACTGCAGCTGCTGTGCTCGCCCTGCTTGTCTGTTTCCTGGGTCCCAGGGAGCTGTCACTGCTTGTTGCTCCCCAAGACTTGCCTCACTGCTGCTGCTCTCTGGGACCAGAAAAACCTCCTCTCCCTCAACAGCTCATGGAGGAGGCATAACGTGTCAAAACATTCAGTTACACTCTTTACCAATGGTTCTGCAGCTCCTCTATGTCTGACCCTAGTGGGGCAATAGGAGAGACTGCAGAAGAATGGTTGAGAAGGAATGGAACAGTCCAATGCTACAGGTTTACAGAAACAGATCTCTGGGAAAAGCAAGTAAGTGTGAAGAAAAGGATTTGCTGTGTGACTGAGTAACACAGAATCCCATGTGCCTAAGAACAAGCCCACATAACATGGCAGGCCAGAACCCAGACCCAAAAGGATGACATGCCAAGCCCCAAATAACTGTAATTATGTGCCATAACCTAACCAAGCAAAGGTTAAACAAGCATGTTATGTTTGCAACAAACTTTCAAAAGATCATGAAATCTCCTTGATTTATTTTGAAATTTTAAACATTAATGTTTGTTGAAGTAAAAATAAAATCAGGGGGAAAAAAGCAGAACTAAAAGCATTAAGAACCATCCCAGTTGCTACGGCACTTCACAGTGACTGTTACCTTTAAACTCTTTCCAGCTAGAAGAAGAACAAGACGAGCCAGTTGACAAGCCCGACGAAGCCCTTGAATCTGATCTTCATTCTTAATTTCTATGTCGTCTCCCCAGTCTGGTACAATGCCTGTCGTCACATAGTCTGGCTTCTTTATGTGCTTGGAGAAAAAGGATTGAAAATGAAGATCAGAAAACTGAGCACGACAATGGGATCATTTTCTCAGATAGTGCCTCCTGCTTCATGGCAGTTTGCCTTTTCTGTCGTAGTATTGACCTTCCTAAGCCGTCAGGGCAAACCCCCAAGGCTGCCTCAGTATTTCTTCCACTGCCCTTTTGAACTTAACATTGCCTGTTACTAGTGACTTCGACAGTCTGTTAACCTTACAGTATTGAAATCCAAGCTACTACAAGATCCTTGCAGCCCAAATACTTCTAATAGCTTTAAAGCTTGGAACAGGATTCAAATGCAATTGTTTCTTCTTTTCAAACAAAAAGCTACATTTTATACATGAAGTAAGTAAATAAAATTCATAATGAAAATGAAACTGGAGCAGCTCACAAGCAGCTTTGGATCCGGACGGCGGTAGTAGTCTGTAATTACCGTGCACTAAACTGTAGCTAAAAGTTTTTCACAATCTGGTGTTAGTTTTTGTGTTTGGTTTTATCTTTGATTTTTACAGGTTATTTCTTTGTATTTTTTCTTCTTTTCAGTTATGTATTATTTTTGTTATATGTAAAGTTGCAATGGCGTTAAAGCAGTGGAGGTCATTCATAGAGACCCAATTTAAAATCACATGTGGCCTGCTAAAGGCCTGGAATTGGCCACATGTTTCGATGCAAATTACAGTGATGTAGTGTTGTAATTCTATGAATTGACTGTACGGCAATAATGGTTACGGCAATAAAGGTTATTAAAAAAAAAAAAAGTCGTAAATGACCAACTATAATGGATAGATAAGGCCAGATTTCAAGGTTGTTACTCAGACAAAGTGTCCCATTGAAATTTAATTAGAGTTCTAACAGAGTAAGCGGTTTAACATGTCATAACAAGTGTGTTTTGGTATGAAAAATTGGCTCATAACATTTTATGCACACTTTTCTAATAATGTACAGTCATATCCAAAGTGAATCTTTTAAAATGAAATGTCTTGGATGTCTTGTAAAATTCATGCTCTGAAATTTAAAAGATCCACAGCAAACATATATTATCGTTATAATATAAAAAAACCTTCCAGTTAACAAAGGAGTTAAAGCTCTTACAAATTCAATCCTGATTCAAAAAGCATGGAAATTGTAAGTTAAGGCTCCTGTCTTAACTTGCACACCATGTAAGCAGTAAAGTTGTTGTACAGTCTCTCATACCGTGCTTGTTTGCAAGTTAGGTTCCATTTATTTATTTATTTATTTGCATTTTTACCCTGCTCTTTCACGAAGGCTCAGGGTGCCTTACAAACATATAAAACAAAACACTAAAATACAATTCAGAAAGAAAGAAAAAAAGAAAAAGACAAAAAAAGAAACACCCACTCCATCTCCAGTTCACCAACCCTCCCACCTAATCCCTGTTCCGCCTAATTCCTAGCCCCACCCACCACCAAATGCTTTACTAAAAAGAAATATTTTGCACTGCTTCCGAAAAATGTTCAGGCTCAGATTCAAATGGATGTCCAGGGGGAGGGAGTTCCACAGGACCGGAGCAGCAGCTGAGAATGCCCTCCTGTGGGCCCCCATCGTATGGACTAGAGTCACAGTTGGAACCCACAGGAGAGTGCTCCCAGCTGACTGCAGGGGCTGCGATGGAGCATGGTAGGACAGGCGGTTTTTCAGATATATGGGGTCTGGGTGGTTTAGGGCTTTAAAGGTCAAGACCAGCACCTTGAATTGTGCCCAAAAAGCTATCAGTAGCCAGTGCAGATTCCGAAGCACCGGTGTAATGTGCTCTTGGTGACCTGTCCCTGAAAGGAGCCAGGCCACTGCATTCTGCACCAGCTGTAGTTTCCAAACAGTCATCAAGGGCAGCTCCACGTAGAGCGCATTGCAGTAATCTAGCACCCACACTTTACTGTGGTCTTTAAGCCCCAATCCTCTTCCTCTGCAGGTTGGGGGCAACAATGAAGCTGGAGACAGCAAGTTCCCCCCTCCCCCAATATTACAGACTTGATTCCCATCTTCATTGTAGCCACAATTTCTCTTACATTTATAGCTCCTCTCTCAAACAAGACCTTTCTCTCAAACATTGTCCCTGAATACAGATCACCAATGTGTCATTCCTCTCCCCTCATGTATACTCCCACCTTGCCCCCAGCACTTGGGTGCCCCCTCCCCATAAACACACTGCTCCCCACTCCTCGCTGACTTCAAGACTTATCCCCATATGTACACCCTCACAGTATCTTCTGCCTCTTGACCAGAGTGTGGTTGCTGTGTTGGTCCTGAGTGACAGTGATGGAGACAAAGTAGTTTGAAGGATATCTTTTATTGGACCAACTATTGTTGGTGAAAATGTGCAAGCTTTTGGACCCACACAGGGTCCTTCCTCAGGTAAGTAAGAGTCAAAACTGAAGATTTGAGCAAAGTACAGTGGCTATATATCATGTAACAGCAGGTGGGGGGGGGGGGGGGGGGGGGGGGGGGAGGAGAGAAAAGGATAGGGAAGGGGTGTGATATATCAGAGACAGGAGAGAGAGAAACAAAGTGGGTGATAAATGAATCATAATAACAGAAGGTGAGAACAGGGGAGATAAGCAATAGAAAGGGGAAGAGTGCGAAGGGAGGGAGGGTGTATGCTAGAAGATACAGGAAGATAGTGAGTGAACAAGCACTAGAAATAAAGTGTGAGTAGAGCTAAAGATAAGCAAAGCACAGTGGGGGATGTAATGGGCAATGGCAACAGAAGGAAGGGGGGAAAGGTGAGAGACTGGAGAAGGAAAAAAACTTGAGAGGGGTGTAGTGCAAAGGGAAGAGGGAACTGCAAATGAAGGTTACAGAGATAGGTACAGATGTGGAATAGGATTTATTAGATACTGTAATGGCTAGTGTAGAAAGAAAATGGTACACAGCAGTAATGAAGGACTATGTTAACATGTAACAGGACTGTTAACATTGGGTGATTTCAGACGTTACGGGCTGGCGGTTCACCACAGTGGATCCCCAGGGGGGGTGAAGACATCAACCACCCCCCGGGGCCAAAAAAAGCCCCGAACAGACGTGACGGGGCCTGGACCACGGAGGGGAATGAAGCCGCCAGATCATGGACCAGGGCAGCGCAACAGACGTTACGCCGATCCCC